>JAKLLY010000026.1:2501-478911 GCA_022813715.1 Cladosporium austrohemisphaericum
CTAATAATCTATATTTTCTCCATTACTTGACTAGTCAAATAGACTAATGTAAAGTGATATTAGCTAATTTAAAATAAAGTAATTCAATTGAATTAGATTAATCTTCTTGTGATATTGATTTTTGTTCTAGTTCTCAGTTCTATCGACATTAATGCCTTCTTATTGAATATAGAGTAAGCTGAGAATGACTAGTTATAAGACAACTTCAGCTAGGTTTATCTTAGTGATAAATGAAGGAGATATAATATCAGGCTTTCAAAGCACTAGAGTCTAGCCAATTGGTGTGGGGCTGGTATTATCTAAAGTAATCTATGGCCTACTCAATGTTAATGCACTACATGGCCCAATTCACTATCAGCCATGTTATTAATACATAGTTGAGTGCTGGATAGCTCACTAGCTCCTGCTAATAGGTATCACTTATCATCTATTATATCTAACTACTAATACTCATAGGATACCTGCAAATTATAATGTTATATCAGTCGGTCTTTTTTTTTTGAAGTCAGAAAAGACTTCTGCCATAACTCCTGAGTCAGCTCGGAGTAGTACTTAACTAATGACAGTTAGCTACCAATCTCTTATCCTTACCAACGTTCACTTATGTTCTGCTATAGCATATCAATATGTAGCTTCTGCAAGTCTCGTCACAAGCTCCAAGAAATATGTTAGCAGTCTTGTTTGACTTCAGAAAAAAAAAACATACCTTATTACAATGCAGCTGTAAGATATGCAACTCTACCCCTGACTGTATTGAGTTGACAAAAGGCAGCCTATCGCGAAAAGTATGTTACGATTAATTCAATCAGTCAATGAACCTTTAGCCTCTATGAGTATGAAAACAAACTCAGTTCAGTAATGTGCCCGACGGTGGATCCGGCCATCCAGTGAATCCGGCCACGACAAGTAGGATTTCGTGTTATCTTCGCGTTTTTACATCTTTATAGCTAGTTCTAGGCTTACTTTCTATTGTATATCTATAATAAAGCCTTGATTCTACCTATATAAAAGTGTTTTAAGTATAGAGCTTAGTTAAAAAAGCTTATATAGCTCATTTTAAATGATATACTATATTTACTATCTATATTAGATCTTATATATCTACTAATAACTTAGGTTCAAAAGAATTCAATAGTAACTAGGAGATTATTTAGCTTCTTAGCTTCTTAGCTTATACTAGCTAGTCTAGCTAAGTTAACGCTATTTTATATAGCTATATATAAAGGTTTATAAGGTATAAAGCTAGGATTTAGTCTAAGTAGATTCTAGTATAGCCTAGGTATTTTAGAGAATAGTCTTAGGATTTGAGAATTTTAGAGTCCATTTAGCTACTCTTAAGCTTACTACTAAAAGCTGTAAGTTATATAAAGACTATTGAAAATAGTCATTGATAATATCTAGGAATATAAAAATCTAGAAGCCAACAGGACGTATATAGCTATGATTATAACTAGTTTAAAATCAAGTCAAGATTTTCAAGTTAGTTTAAGATACCTTATTTTTAAAATAGTCAATTTAATAGCTATAGACTATTTATAATATTGAAACTCTGGGTATTAATAGACAATATCTATAACTAGCTATATCATCAATTTTAAGTGATATAATCGCTGTTCAACTAAGTTATCAGCTTATTTGTTAGCTAGACCCTAAAAAGTAGCCAGATCCACCGGATGGCCGGATTCACTGTCAGGCACGTTAACTAGTGGCTTTTGCAACCTTGTCAAAGACTGACTTCACTCATCACAACACATTGGGAAGCGATAACATTGAATGCATGTGGAGTTTCTAACTAGAACTTGAGGCTTTAAATGAACCATGCGATTTCTGAATACTATGTCACTATACTACACTTGACCAATACATCAGTCACTTGTGATGAAGCTCTACGAGATTGTTTGCTGACATCCACCATCCATGGAATCGTAAAACAGTGATCTATATCCATTGTTCAAAGACATTTCTCAGAGACAGCCTGCAAATTTTATTCCATCCATCCAGTCCTGATTCAGTTGAGCTTGCAGAGTGACATGAAAACTATCCAATTGCTGCCAGTCTACACTGCTGCTAGCACCTCTAGAAAACTTAGTACATTAGTATCATCATGTGGTGAACAGTAAGTTGACTGTCTGCCCATTCGAGATGTCAGGTCATAGTTACATCAGGTGTCTGAATTGAGTGGCTGTGAGGAATGGCCATGATAAAGATCAACAGATCAGGAGGAGAAACTTCTCTTAGAGCCTTCATTGACCTGACAGATTGACACTGCCAAACACTTCAAAATGTTCTTTGAAGCTAATCATTTGATGATGCCTAGCTTGCTATAACTTAGCGCATCCTTTCACAGCATCCAGTCATGCACTTTCCATAAATATGCTCGCTCTATTGATCTTTGAGTGTGTGTGCTTCTAATAATCTTCACTTAACTTAATGGTTGGCACTGTTCCACCTCACTCACAGACAATTAAGCCCTCTAGTAGCTTCTCAGATGCCAATGATCAGATAACATTACAGATGCCTCTGATTAAAGTATCTCAGCCATCCCATTTCTTTAACTAACTTAGATTCAAGACTCATGGCAGCTGCCTAACTAATCACAACTAACACAAAACCACCTGTCATGCCAAACAATTTTGGGAATGGCGCAATTCGAGAAAATAGGAGAATCTGTATGTTAGTGTTTGAAAGACGCAGGTCGACAGGAACAACCATCTCAAGGCTGCTGGCAATCGTCTTTTAACTTGACGGATTCCCGCTCTTCTTGTATGATCTGGCCATTACGCGAACTTACGGAGATCATAACTTAGCATGAAGCTCAGAATGCCACCAGCAGCATCGAAGATCGCAGCAGACTAGATTTTCGACACTAAATTAGCTCTCAGTGCCACCAACATCGTCGGCGAGACTCCCGACATTTCAAAATAACCCGACTCCGCTTGTCAGCCAGTCTGTTCGCAATGGTGGTCAAAAGAGGATGTAAGGGCATTGATGTGGAGTAACCTGTACGAGCGCCTAGACCATTGTCCATGCCACATGCACAGCTATCCCAACGAATGTCATGCAGCTTGTGATTAGGTTGGCTACCCAATTCTGCAGTCAAGCTAGACCCAGAACAGCATTTGAGGGTATAGTACCTCCATAACTTGAGGATGGATCGCTCTTCACGGTCCAAATTGAATAATCACCGATCCTGGAACTGAGTATAGACTTTGGTCTGCAAGGAACTATCCCGGTGAGAACAGCTCGTGACGACTTTTGCTAAGGCGCCCTGATAAGCCTTGTGGCTTCAGAGCAAGCATATAGCCAAGTCCAGGCGACGCCGCTGGATAGGGATCACTATATTAGGGCAAATAGTTGAAGGTTTTTGAATGCGTTGCGAAGGTCGTCTTTGCACAGTGAAAAAACAAATCACATACTTATGTTATCGCGCAACTGTATGCGAGATCGACTCGGTCAACCAGAGTAGCCACTAGCTTGTGGCTATAAGCACATTCAGAGAACCGCTAATATGCACAGTACTCAGAAGTCACTTCTGAGCGTTCACGACGCGAGATGAGATCATGACATAACAAGCATAGTGCCAAAAAGTATGGCCAGAGCACGAGACGTAGGTGCCATGCCGGAATGGCGTTCCTTTCGCTTGGCCTAGACGCTTAGCTTGCTTGAGTGAGATAGAGTTTCGCCTCTCCACAGATGCAGATACCCATCTACCCGGGTTTCGCTTGGTACAAATGAGGAGATCTCAGCTCTGGAACCGTTGAATTAGACACATCAGCATGTATTCGAAGCCACGATACGTATCTGCTCATAAGAGTAGTCACGACTTGTTACACTGTTCGACCCGTCTGCTCCGGGCGAGACTCTCAGTCTCAAGCCACCAAAGCGGAGCTGGAGAAGGTACCTATCCAGAATCTACCTTGTCGTCGAACGTTCCTCAAACTCATGCCGTCTGAGTCTCGTGAGGACGGGATAGCACTCGAATCCATGGTCTGGCCCTTGCCTCCAACAAATAGTATTTGGGCGGCAGCATCATGGGCAAGCAAGTGCGAGATATAAGTTCACCTTGTGATCACCTCAACTAGTTCTTGAAATTCACACCATCATCAATCGCAACTGTACTCAAACGCATTTTCCAATAGCCCAATCGAGCCTCAACATGCACTTCTTCTCTTACGTTTCTGCCGCAGCTGTCATCGTTGGGACTGCTTTGGCCAACCCAGTGCCTGCAGGCAAGCCTACAGGAGGACCCGCTTCAGCATCGGTCACCATCTACTCTGGCCCAGCAACCTGCGCCGATCCAAACACTGTAAGACTTTACACGGGCATCGTTTTGATGCTACCATCGAAGAACAACGCATACTAATTCCTTCCTCAGCCTCCTTCGACCGCCAATTCCGGCACCGCAAAGACAGTCTCTATCACCGAGAACTCTTGCGTCATTGTCAACATCCCCTTCGGCGGGGTCTTCACTTCTACCATGACCGCCAACCCCAAGACTGGTACTGCGGCCTGCTATATTCAAATCTTCTCCCAGCAAGGCTGCGGTGCAACGTTGCAGAACCAGTACCATGGGTTCCCCTTCAATGGAGTGACAAGTGGCAGCCAAGTGGGTTGCGCCTCTCCGCCGGTGCAGTCTTATGGCGCGCTCGAGATCGTATGCGCATGAGGAAATGAACTCAGTGGTAGACTACATGTCAGCGATCTCTTCCCTTAGGCCTTTATCAGTCGCGTGTATGTGTTTCGATCTCATGCAAGTTTCGTCTGCGGTTCATAGTAATAAATTGAACATTTCCATACAGACTCTAAAGATGGCTTTTTCTATTGATCGACTGATGGTTTTCGCGGGAACGTGTGCGATATGGCAGACATACCGGAGCAAAAGAGACATGCAAGCTCAAAGGATCCGCGAAACGTTTGTGTACAATGAAGTGCAGAACAGCTGTTACATGTGGCTTAAGCTCATCTGTACGACCATTTTGCAGCATATAGCATGACTCGAGGCTCATGTTCTGCGGGGGATCTCGGGAGCTTTCGGGTACTAGCTTGATGTTTAGACTAGGCTTATAACCAATCATAGAGACGGAAATTTCGCAAAATACCTTGATAATTTGCTAGATCGCTAAATGAAATTCATGCCGATGTAACAGCTGTTCTGCACATGGTCATAGCGCGAAGGATTCGTAGTCTGACGATCGAAAGCAAGCAAAAGCGAAGATACACCGAGTGATGATGAATTCTGATTTTCGGAACGCACTTAGTCTTTTCGTCTTGCAACGAGCTAGCCTCGACAAATCCGAAAACCAATCCCTTGCAATGACTTCCCAAGTCCAAAAATCGTTCTCACTCATCGATCGGAATATCACGATGCACCGGCCGCCAATCAGTATAATGCCATGTCTGGCACAAGTGACACTTGCAATCCTGGTGCTTTATATGGCATTCTCTTTCTTTCGCCGGGGAGTACAACGGCACCAGGTCATTGCCGATAGCATCGCCTGTTCAGCTTGCATGGTCCTGCTCCTTCAACACCAGCCTCGCGAGCTCTGGGCAGTTTGTCTTGCTTTGGGATACTCTATCTGGAATCTCCTCCCTGGATCATTCGCATCCTTTGATCTTCCAAGCCACGCAGCCTTCTTGCGTAATCTACGCATGCGAGATCAATCGGGAGATTGCATAGTCTGTTGGGATACTTGCGTGCTTGCAGACTTGCCTTGCAGCCATCGGAGCTGCAAAGCATGCTTGCAGCGTATGGGCGAATACGGTCAGACAGCCTGTCCACTCTGCAGAAGGCCGTTGTTCGCTGCTATGGACTGGCCGATCTTGGCTGCCATGAAGACTTTGGTTGCGTCTACGGCGATTCAGGTGGCTCTCTGTCTGCTGAATGCGCAATACGAGTTTCGTCAAGGAGACCTCCGGCAAACCGCGGTATGGACGGTCGCCATGTCTCTTACAGCGTGTTTGCTTTGGTATGTTATCGTAGGTCTGGTGCTGCCAAATGAGGAGGATTGGTGGCGCATTGCTCCAGGTGGACTTAGTCTGGCCTTTATCTGGGGAAGTCTTGCTTATAGCATTCTGGTTGTTGCAATGAAACTTTGGCTGGACGAAGGAACTTTCAGGTGAAGCTTGTCGTATAGATGAGGCTGGAGGTTGGAGAGATCGATTCGAATAACAGGCTTCCGATGCTGGAATACCTTGAGTTGATCCATTGCCTGACTATGCTTTCAATGACGACCAGACCAAATCAATCTTGCCATTCGCATACGAAATCAGATTTCTGAAACATGCCTTCATATCAAGTTCAGTGATGAGACGTCAAGGGCGAATGTGCTGCCTGCGACCTCGTCTGCTGTGGCGCCGTACCTAGGTAGTTTAGACGGCAAAGAAGGGAGCTCCATTGTAATTGACTTTTGCCTCACCAAGGAAGCTCAACACCTGTCTGCGTGATAAATTTGCCACCGGCAGACTCTCTCGTAGCACCATCCACTACCCCCAAAATGTCTTGGACACTCTGCTCGACCGTTTCCGGCGGCCCAGAACCGATATTCCACTCTGTGGCAACGAAATCGCCAGCCCGCGTCTGCACCCATCCCGGGTGCATGGCAACTGCCACAAGACCCTGGGCTTCATGTTGCATGTGCAGCGCACGTGTGAGCCAATTGAGCGCTGCCTTGCTGGGCCCATATGCGCCGCCAGGGAAAGGCTCCTGAGCACCGATGCTCCCCAGCGACGAGCTCATCATGATGAGTTTCGGCGCAGACGTGGCTTTCTGCAACAGCGGCCAAAGGGCTTGGAAGACCATCAACGGGGCGATAACATTCGTTTCGTAGGCAGCACGAAGATCGAGAGCTGAGGTCTCTGCGGCTGGTGCAAGAGTTGAACACATGCCGGCATTGTTGATGAGTACGTCAATGTGGTCAAGTGGACCCCCGACTGCTTTGGTAAACGCTGAATGAACATCTTCATGAGATGGCGCTGTCGTGAAATCCAGGATGGCAGTAAAATGTACACTGCCTTCGCCCATGACGAACGTCTCGCTTGCAAGACCTGCGGCAGCTTCATGGTTCCGGACGGTTACAATGACAGTCGTATTTGGTCGTTTCAGAAGCGCCTCCATGAGGCCTCGACCGAGTCCACGATTGCCTCCAGTGACAACATAAATTGCATTGTCAGCCATGTCGATCGAAGTTTGATGGCGCTGTGTGTTTTAGAATGTAATGCCGTGAAAGGCCCTAAAGATATGACCAGAGAACGGGAGAGGGAGAGATCCGGGCCAAAATGTATGTCAAAAGGGATAAGAGCTAGGGATGGACAATATCCAAGTGGACAAATGATTAAGGTGACTTAAGGCGGCTGATTCCCGGCTTTGGTGTTCCTTATGTAAGCGGTGCTGGCTCCACCATTGTGCGTGGCCGGACTGTCCGTAGACCGAGGGGACCGGGGTGTCCGTAGCTGGAAACTCAGCAGTAGAGGTCCGTACATACTGTACACACTTGTCAAGCTCGTGTTTTTGCTTTGGTCCATGTAGTCACGTGTCGTGACACATCCCGCTTGTCGAAGATGCAAGTCTATGGCTCCCGAAACAACCACCGTCTACATTCTTGCCTGCTTAAGCGCATTGTCCCCAAGCTATTTGCATGACATTATCGCTACGTATTGAGCTAGAAAGCTCTCATCCTCGTGATCTCGACGACCTCACCATGCCCTAGGTCGACGACTTGACTACCAACATCCTTGAAGCCATGCTTGATGTACAAGCTCTTTGCATCAGGAGCGGCCTCTAGAAATGCTGGCACGCCTGCTTTCCTTGCTTGCTCTAAGCCCCAACTGAGCAGCATGCTCGCCGCACCGCTTCCGCGGTACGGCTTGCGAGTACAAATATTATCAAGAACTGCAATTATGGACATTAGCCCTTGTCACATCTTCATGACAATTTTCCTGCCTTCGCATGGAAGCAAAAGTTGGGGCAACAGAGTAAGAAACATACTCCAACAGGCTTCACCCTTAATGTAATCCTTCCTACCCTCGAGATACTCTTCAAAGAACTTCAAGTACAAGTCCTTCGACTCGGAGAAAAGGCCGGGCCAAGTTGTCGCATCTTTTGGATCTAGGATTCCACACTCCTCTAGATAACCTATCCTCTTGAAGCCGTCAGGAACATAATCATGCCACCGGGCAAAAGCGACAGTCTCGCCTGTAACAGAGTCGACGATAAGCATGTAGCGAGTAGAGAGATCGTTTTGTAGAATCTCCTTCTGCCGCTGAGCGCTCCACTCGGCACGAGTCTTTAGGGCGGGTATGTCGGTCTCTGGAGGCGCCCAGAAGTAAGGGATGGAAGCGTGAAGTAATTGACCTGTTGCGGCATCCGAGAGATATTCGGCGAAGTTCTCTATATCGGAGGGAGTGGCTGATCTGATGTGTAATCCCATCTTTCCGGCACTCGCTTGTCGTTGAAGATTTTTCGAAGGACTACCTCATGCTCTCTCCCCGATTCTTAAGGATGGTTCTTTTTTGATGTTGATACCCCTCTCGGATCAGCCCCAGACCTTGAGCTGACATCTTACTAAGCCAACAATCTCCTAAACCTTGATCCGACCCTGTCCGTTCTGCCAAAGCCTGACCAGCCAGATCCGGTCTTCTGTAGATATCTCATCTCCTGTGTGACTCTAAGCAAAACATAGGAAGGGACAGTGTGAGGACAGATGAAAGCTGTATAAAGAGGCTTGGGGTGCATCTAAACCGGAGGTCCTTGCAAGCAGACGACCGACAGACGATAACATGTTCGCCAAGTCGGGCATGAGACGTTCGAACTTTAAGATAAGCAGACCTTCGTTGGTCGGGACGAGCGTCCTGCCAATATAACCCTCACCGCAAGCAACGTAAGCGAGTGGAGGGTCAGATTTAGAGATGTTTCCGTATTACCATTACTATCCTATCGCCTCTCAAACTTCCAGAGCCTGCTGCAAGGTCCCAAAACACCAACAATGGTCCAACTGGCTATGACATATACACCAACGGCAATCATAAGCAACAACCAATTTCCGCCTCTTTGTAATCCTATCGTGTTGGCGTTAATCCAGAATATGAAAATAGCGCCTACCGTAATCGCCACGTGCAAAGACCCAACCAGAAGAGCGAACAAGGTCGAGGACATGGTTATATCGTAAAAGTCTGATGGTATGTCGTCCGAGTCGTCGGGGATGATTTGCATCTTTGACTGTCTGCCGGCTAGAGCGTTTAGGAGCGCTTCGTCAGATCGACGGTTGTAGCGGGTTCTCTCCGGAACGAGGGTGATACTGGGGTTTCTTCTTCTGCCATCCGACGATGCTCGACTTTCAAGCTCATGTTCTTCGGGCGACGCTTCAAATTGGCCTTGATGTTCTACTCTGAGCCGTTTCGACGACTTGAATATGTTTTCCACAAGGATCCCGAGGGGTTGGACCAGAAGGATGAGGGGTACTAGTTGGCCGAAACCCCACTGCTCTTCTTGTTGTCCAGTCGATGCAAGATTCTGATTCCTGGGGATTTGTACTTGCAGCGTTCCGAATACCAGTCCGAGTACGGAAAGCCAGAGCGACGCGGAGAAGGAGACCATTGTTTCCAAAATCGCAAGACATGGCAGGATCATCATGAGACAAAGTCGAAATAACAATCTGTAGAGATAATTCTCTCTTTTCGAGTGTTGTTGAGCGAGTGTAGCCAGACACCTTTCCATCAATGCTTCGCTGGGCAAACGGACGAATCTATGGTAGAGTCTTCTCGGTCCGGTGAACATGTCTCCGATCTTCCAGAGATACGATAGGATGAGAATAGCGTAGCCCAGAGGCGCATCGCTGTTGACGCCTTCTCCGCGGAGCTTTCCCCAAAAACAGACGGCAGGAACTCCCCAGCCTGTAGGCTGAGACCTCGATAGGTCCTGACTGCCCGGGTCTTCTGGATTTGCAACTCCCCATTGAGGATGTATGGTAGGTACTAGGCCGATAAGGAGCATGACGAAGAGCACGACCATGGCAACAAGCCTCCAAGCTTTGAGGCCATAGTCCTGAGTCAAGTACGGCCGAAGCAGAGAGATTGCCGACAAGTGAACGGAGCTCGACAGCCAAGCCAAGTACAAGACGACTTGGTAGTGATACACGGATATATCGCCCTTGACCAGACCTCTGAAGCCTGCCGCGAGAATTGCGATTCCAGTCACAACCTGATTGTCGCTCAGAGTCAGGATGAACTCCCGCAATGCGATCCGGAGCCTGGGATACCGCTTTGATCGAGAGATAATATGGAAGACATTCCGGTCTACGGGTGCCAGTAGCTCGTCGTCGATGATGCCGAAACAGTATGCAAGCAGTACGGCCACAAATGTGACGTAGGCACTTAAATGGAAAGCAATAAGCACCCCAATGCCTGATATATCTGCATTGGCTGCTGTGACCACGCCAGTCTCGATGAGATTGAGGCATTGCTCTTCGGAAGGCCTGACCATGCCTTCAGCTAATGGCAGCAGAAGCCGGTGAGTCGCTGGTAGTGACAACGCCCTGGTGAGACGAAGATGGTGAAGATGAAGATCCCAAACAAACCAATGGCAAGGAAATCACAGCAAAAAATTACTGTGGCCCTGTTAGCAGCTGTCCCTAGACTTGAATCTCCCATATTCCGGGGCAATAGGGCGGTACGAAAGGGCAATACTTACTTGGGAGAAGTGAACTGGAGACGCCTCAGTATAAGGCTGATGCAGATCGTACTTAACCCTGGCGAATGCGCCCTACATTAGTGACCTGGCCCATGGGTTTTAACCCGTGTCCCTCTGTCAAGGTTTGGCGACAGGACCGCGCGGACTCCGACCGACGTGGCATACGCAAAGCCACATGCTGTCTCTAACTGGTGGACCAAGGAGACTGTCAAATTTCCAGCTCATCATGATTGGTCGTTTATACGATACCGTTGCATGACTCGCGGGCGCGCGACCTCGCGAGAGTGTAAAGAGTTGTGTAATTCTCACAACCTGCGGCGTTCGATCATTCGAAGTCAGTGAGCGACGACACGCGGACTACCAAATGGAGCAAAAAGACCGAAAATCATTCAAGCCGACTACTCTGCTTCAAGTTCCCTTTCATCGGCGGATACTCAACGAGCATGGATGACTAGTCCATGGCTTTCCGCCGAGGAAGAGATAAGATAAGGTCTCTTTCCCCTCCTCTCCTAGGTTGCCAGCCAATCGTCTGTAACATCAAAACATGACAAACCTTGTGCCTTGAGACACCGATGTCCACATTCATCGTTTCGTAGACTGATCTTATTCTGCCAATGATGCTGCCCGCATCTAATCTTGACGTCGTGGAAATCAGCTATACCGATCAACCCATGTGAATTCCAGCTCGAGAAATCACCCGCAATCACTTCTGACAGCCTTGCGATATACCACGATTCCGTACACCTCACTGCGTCCATTGAGCGGCAACGACCACGCCGAGAGATTACGATTCTTCCACATATCCGCTTCGAATCAGAGGAGAGGTGTGAGATGGCAGGGCGATGCACTAGCCGAGTGCGATCGCTCGCTGGCATCGGCGTCGATCGCATGGGCGCACTGGCAGCAGCTCGAGAGGATGAAGAAGCGTCCGTTGCAAAATCGGGACAGAGCAAGCCGCTCAGAATGGAGACACCGACGTCCCTCCCAACCCTGTGGCATTCGAAGCTACGACCGCGGCTTTGACCAGCAAAGAAGACAACAGCTACTTGCCGTTCATTGGCCAATTAGGCCTCCGAAATGCAGCAGCAGCCCATGTATCTCGAATGGCAGAGAATGCCGTTCAATACACAGGCGAAGAGAATTGCGTTATCACAGCCGGTGGACTAAGTGGAGTTCTGAACACGCTGCTTGCGACAGTCGAGTCTGGAGAAGGCGTCCTCATGACTGATCCGACTTACATTGGCCTGATCAACCGAGTGAAGCTCGCTGGAGCCGTTCCTATCCTTCTACCACTAGAGTTTCGCCCCGGGGACACTTGGACGTTTCCCAGCGACAGACTGGCCCAGTTCATAGAGGTTACACGAGCCGAACGTGGTATACGCATTGCAGCATTGTTGCTTAGCTCACCGGCTTTACCGACCGGAGCATATTTGGATGAGAAGGACTGGCAAACTGTAGCGGATGTCTGTATTTCCAACGACCTTATTTTGATATACGATGCTGCATTTGAGCGGCTTCTTTTCGACGATCGACCCGTCGTTCATCCTGCTTCTTTCCCAGGCATGCAGGAAAGAACCATAACCGTCGGAAGCGCGTCGAAAGAACTGCGTATGATTGGGTGGCGCGTCGGCTGGATCGTTGGACCATCTTGGGTAATGCCTCATATTCAGCTAGTGGGAATGGCAAATGTTGTTGTTCCTGTCGGTATTGCGCAAAAAGCAGCACAGGCAGCCCTGGAAGACTCCGACAAAGATTGCCTCGACTTCGCGAGAGAGCTTCAAGCTAGGCGAGATCTCTTAATGAGAGAGCTTGAAGGGCTCCCAGTGGGCGTTCCGGCTGGTGGCTGCTCTTTTGTTCTTCAGGTCGCGAACGGGAAACAAGTCACGAGTGCATTGGTGGAAGAAGGCATATACACCACTCCGATGAATGGTTGGGGAGACCTCCACGGGGAACGATTTGTCAGGTTTGTGTTTTCGAACGAGCCGTGTCATCGACTGGAGGGCATTGGCAAGAAGGTCAGAGCTGCGCTTGAACGCTCCAACGCTGGGAACTGAAAGCGTGTCCTAGGGGCCAGCGTGTCATTATGATGGCCGTAGAGGCGGACAATTATTTGCACGTTGTTATTGTTGATGATGAGGACACTCAACAAATTCATCAAAGCTACCAACTTCTGCATTGAATGAGTTACAAAACAACACGATATGGGTATTACCTTTCCCTGCCCACCGTTCCATTGCTTCCATGCGCCAGGATCGCTACCTCAAGGGACCAAAACACTCCAATATTCCAAGCTTTCGCAAAGCCTCGTAAAAAGTGAAACAACAATAATGACGACCAAGGGAAACAGAAAGTATCTTCATTGACCGGCCATAATGTGATGGAGAGGAAGAGAGGAACCTGCCCTGTTAAGCCCTTCCTCCTTGCTGCATATCTTTCTTTCCTGACACAGAAGACAAAAGCTTTCCTTCCAACAAAACATGTACTGTCATTAGCTGCGAAAATCTTCCTCTCGCAGTGCCATATAGCCTATTCTGATGGACCATGAGTGGCAGGTGGCATAACAAAAGAAATGAGCATTCGTTCCCATCGAATATCTTGTGTGACTCCGCGGGTCGCGTCGATTGCGAGCGAATCCATCGATCGCACGTCCACCTCTCGCCGTCAGATCCGAGATCCTTGCTGGGAGCGTGGAAGGTAAACCGTTGGCCACGACAGTTCGCAAACGTGCACGTTGCGGTGTGCAGCATCGAGGTTAGGACGGCCTGCCCTTTGTCGGTTGCAAAATAGAACAAGCCTTCGCGCACTCGATCAACCAGCATGGTACCCTCCCAGCCCAGCCACGCCTCCACCGCCGCCCGAAGAGACTCTCAAAGTCGCGCTATACCAGCGCTGCAAGTCTTCGACGCGCGTCCGCAACTCCTTGACCTCGTCTCTGAGCGTGGCGTTCTCGCGCTCCACGGCGCCAATGTGTTCGATCGCGCCGTTGAGGATCTCGCACTTGCTCGGCTTGGCTCCGTCCGACAGCAATGCCACCGCAGGGATGGGATTAGGATCGCTTGCTCGGTGGCCGGTGGAAGTTGGGTTGTTGGCGATGACCAGAGGGAGTCCACTCGATGCGCGTCGCGAAGCGAGTGAAGGGACTGTTTGGCGGAGGCGTTCGAGGTGTGCGTTGAGGTTTTCGCGATAGCGGCGCTCGACTGCTGTGTGCGGAATGCGCTGGCGTTTGCGACCGCGATTCGAGGCTGTTGTGGGTGGTTTGGGGGCTTGGTTGGGCTCTGATGGAACGAAATCTTCGTCGCTCTCATCGCTGGCGGAGGCTTTGATGTTTGGCGACTTGCTAGTCTTGCTAGCTTGTGGGACTTTGGATGGTTCCGTTTGGGAGCGGCCGGGTATGGGTGGACGATCGACGCTCATGGGATCAGCGATCTCGTGCTGTGGACTATGGGCGTGCGGATTTCGACCATTGCTCGGGATTCTGGGCGGAGGTTGGAGACGAGAGGAAGCGTTAGATTGGGTCGGAATATATGATTCGATAGGCTCTTGGGGAGATTCGAAATTGGATGCAATGGAAGGCGTCCCGATGTCCATATCGGACCACGCGTTCTCAGCCGGGAAACATGGCGAGATGATATTATTTGACGAGGCCACAGTGCTGCTGTAGGCCAGATAAGGTGGGGTGTCCTCGTGGAAGTAGCGACGATCCATGCCGGCCATACCAAGCAAGTGTTGATTCTGCTGGGAATTTGACGGTGCTTGAGTTTGCGGCGTCCATTGGTTAGTAAATACGGGCATCGGCGGAATGTAATTGTTTGATTGCTGGCTTGGGTGGTGGTGCTGCTGGTTCTGCCAGTCCTGCTCTGAAGGTTGGTCGGGCATCGTGTCGAAGGGCCCGTGACCGTGGAAGGATGGAACAAAGGTGGAGTGTAGAGCTGTCATTGAAGAGGATTGGGAGGTGCAAGGGTGATCCGGCAGGCCGGGACGCAGATATGAGTGGGCGCTGCGCGCTGATGTATCAGCCTGGTGCCTTGTGTCAGAAGCTCGGCGATGCAGGCGGGCACACCGACGACAAGGCAGACACGCTGTTTGGGCTGAAGACGGTGGTCACGAGAATGCGAGACCAACGGGTTCAGCTGGCGTCTGAGGCAGTGTTTTGTTGGTTGGCGATGTGTAGCTCAAGACTTCAGCTGGTGGGCAGACAGTGACAAGTTGGATACGAGCGGACAGGACGAAAGGGACAAGACGATAGAGACAACGCGGTCAAGCCAGCAGGCAGGACGTCAGGGGAGGAGCCGGGGGCATTCAACAAGCTGGTGCGAGCGAGGGATGTGCACGATCGGATGCATGTACCGGGACGAGGTAGACATGGATGGGCCACGACGGGTCCGCCGTGGGCGTGGGCGTTGATGGGCGGTGGAGCAGCAGGCATGCGTGCAAAAGAAAGAAACAGCAGCAGCAACAGCAGCAGCAGCAGCAGCAGCAATAGCAACGGCACGTCTCCGCGCAGTCACCGACTGGCCGAGCGAGCGAGCGACCGGCCGGCCCAGACGCTGCTGCTGGTATGCGCCAAAGAGAAAGCGGCGCAGGGCGAAGTCGGGATGTGCTGTGTGCGTGCGGTGCGCAAGGCTGGCGATGGCGATGGCGATGGCGGCGGCAGGCGTTAGTTGCAAACATGCAGCGTACCAGGCATGCAGCCGGGCTGCTGCACTCGCAAAGCTTCGCCCTTCATCTCCCTTTGCTTGCCTCACTTGCCCTGCCCTGCCACGGTCTGGAGTGGTGAGTGTGCGAGTGCCTCCTGCGGTCTGCGACCCTTCGGCAGGCTCCATTGGCCGAGCAGACCACGGGATGCCGATGCCGAAGCCACCGCACATGGCAGTGGCTGCCCGCAATAATACTGATTGGTAGAGCTTGGAGGAGCTTGCGACCGGGTAGTCAATGCCTTACCTCATAGCCCCAGCCTGGTCAATTATCGTCGTCCTGTACCGGCATGAGTGTCTTGAAACGGCGCGCGCGTGGGTGTCCAAGGTATCGTTTTGGTGGTGTCTTGTCCGTGAAGAGACTCTTGGGAGTGGTGCAACGGGACCTATAAGCAGAGCATAGCATGGCAGAGCATAGCATGGCATTCGCTATGTCTTCAGTCCGGTATGCGCTTTCACTCATACCTCCACACAAGTGCTTGAGACGAGTCCAACGAGCAGGCTGCCTACCTTACCAACACCAACCAGGCCCCTCGTGTCCGCCGGTCTCAGCTCTGTGCTCTGTGTTGCCATCCATGTATCCATGCTGGCTGGCTGCGCGCACACCGGTCCCAGGCTGGCGATGGCAACTTCCGTCCAACGACCAGCTCGGCATCCTCGCCGTCGTCAACAAGCAAGCAGAAGCTATGATGCTCGACCAGGTCCGTCTGTCGTCGTGCACATGGATCAGAGTTAGAATGGGATGGATGGATCCTCGAAACTCTATCCTTTGGGAAAAATGCGGGGCAACGACGTGCTACGCACGCCTCTCGCTCGCTTGAGTCGCTTCCGGTCTTGGTATGGCTTAAACCTACCTCAAGCCACCCGGACCTTCCCAGCAGACCGTTTTCCGTTTCTCTTCCCCAGGTTTGCGGACAAAGCCTATTTTCGGCTGCGCTGCGTTGGCTTTTTCTGTTATCAGGCCCTCTTTGGCCACGTCTCTCAAGCTTCGCACCTCCGCACGTGACAGCACATGGCACCGCAAGCCCAAAGCTTTTCGCAGCAGCGCGCGCCCGTCACACAGCAAAATGCTGCCTCATCGATTGGCTTGCAGGACGCGATGAGCGCGCCAATCGGTGTTGTTCCACGTTCGACCCAGCTGGAATGCTGGCACGCGCAAGGCTGCGTTGGCGAAATGCAGGCGTCGGGGACGGAAAGTCCCATTCGCCTAATGCGGCTGACAAGAGTATGTGTGAAACGAGAGAAACGAGAGCTTGGACTAGGTCTGTTCTGGTCTGGGGTCAAGGCGTTGCATATGCGATCTGTCCGATTCTGAGACTTAGCGAAACAGGCAGCGCCTAGTGGACGAGAGGGAAAAAAGCAAAAAAGAACCCATCAATCATAGAATACAAGCGCTGCGAGAGGTTGGGTGTGCGCGCATGTGAGAGCTTTCCGGTCCCCATGACCGTTCCGTAATATCTTAGCAATACTCTTGCCTGCCTTAACCCAAACGCCGCGAACATGAGTTCTCCGGACCCGCCTCAGCCTTTCCAGTCCTTCAGCCTTTCCTTCCTTAGCAGCCACCAATCCACGTTTCTCGGTCACTTCCATTCCGTTAGCTAAAAGACCCGGGGAAACGCGAGGTACACAGGTCGCTGCGCCTTGCTGTGTGGTGATCAAGAGTCTTGGTCGTTGATCGAGACCTCTTGGTCGTCTTCGACAGCCACGTTGTGGTCCACGCCCATGGTCTTGATGGTCTCGACGAAGGAGACCGGGACCTTGGCTGCGAGCCCCATGAACAAGTTGTATTCGTGAGTGATCACGCCGCCCTGTTCATAGCGCAGCAATCAGCCATCCGCCAAGTTCGCGAGTTTCGTGTATGCAAACACTTACCACTTTCTCGATGGCTTCCTTCAGCTCAGTCATCTCCGAGGTTGGCGTACCATCTGGGTAGGAGACGATGATGGGTTTCTGTGGTTCTGCAGCCATAGCCAGCGCCGCGAAGAGGGCGATAAGGAAGGTGGCGAGATAGAATTTCATGATTGCGGTGTGTTGGTAGTTGCTTGATTTGAGCAGGGTGCTGGATCTGCGTGGAGGGATGTATATGTTCACTGCGGGTGCCTGGGAGATTACCAGGTTTGAGAAAAAGGACCTGATACAATGTACTACCTCCTACTGTCTGGGCAGGCTCAGCAAGGGAGCGTGATGCACCGAGTCTGACGTAACTAAGGCAGTCGTGTAACGGTAATTTGTGCCGGGAGCAGCCGCCGGGAACGGGAGGGAGGGAGCGCAGTCCTCCAATCTTCAACAACGCGCTGTGCCTTTGTACTTGACGACCTCTATCGTCAATACGACTCCCACCACATCAACAACATATCACGCGCGGATCTTTCGCCATCTCGCGGAGCAGTATTCGAACCAAAGACTTGCATCCGAGCTCGCCGCCGATTCGCCGGTGCCTTCGCGACCATCACTTCAGTGAGAGACTGTCAGCAGCCTCACTCAGTCGAGTCCACCATCACGAGACAGACACAGGCAGGGAGGGTAGTCGGAGAAGTGAGGAATCAAGAGCCAGGAACTTGCGCGCTGTGAGCAGCACGTGCGGTGGTCGAGAGAGCTCCTCACAGAAAGAAAAACCAGCAGGAAAAGTGCGATCTCTAGCTAGTCAAAAAGCCACTACTTGCAGCCCTCTCGCTATTGTGGCAGAAGGCCGTAGTGCCACTTTTCTTTCACGTGCTCTGCTTTCTCGCATCACCAAAAGACGCATCTCATCAGACTCCTTGGCGTGATCTGACCTGATCTTCCCCGTCTTCATCCACAGCGCCGTGTCCAACACGGTATCACGTCCACCACCACCCTCTGTACCCAGAGATTAGTGCGTGATAGATAGCAATCGCTCGCTTTGTGAAGTCCCGCGTTGAAGTCATGTCCTCCCTCTCTCCCAGAGGCTCAATCTCTGGTTCCGGCACCGCCATGGTGGCCGATGACTTTGGAGAATCGCTCGCCGATTTGACCCAGAACAACCGCTATGAAATCAGCAACCTGACCATCATCGCCAAGGAGAGCACCGAACACGCCCAGGCTATCTCGAAAGTCCTCGAGAATCACATCAAAACAGTAAGGTTCCTTCCCCTCCTGCTCCATCACGTGACACCTGAAACACTTCTTATTGTCGGCTTCTTCGCCACCCTTATTGTTGATTCTGACGCTGACACCTACGATTAGGCAACACCAACGCAAAAGCTGCCGGCGCTTTACGTCCTGGACTCCATTGTGAAGAACGTCGGAACACCTTACACAGTCTACCTCGGTCGTGGCCTCTACAGCACATTCATGGAAGCCTACACGCTCGTCGACAGCAACGTACGGAGAGCCATGGAAGGTATGCTCAAGACCTGGAAAGAGCCAGTGCCCGGATCCATGGACAAGCGACCTGTTTTCCCGCCTGAGGTCGTAAGACCGATCGACAACGCGCTTCTCAAGGCGAAGACTGCAGCACTGAAGCATCAGCGTTTGCCACAAGCTGGCTACAAAGCTACTCCAACGCCTCCACAGATCAACGGCCAGTTTGGGCCGCCGCCAGGACAGTTCCAGCAACATCAATACCAACGCCAGCAACACACGCCACAGCCTGGGCAGCTACCACCTAATTTCCAGTCGACTCCGACACAGCAGGGAGCTTACCCTTACGCACAACCACCTCAGCAGCCACCGCGCACTGATGCAGATTCCATCAAGCGAGAACTCGTGGATGTGATTAGTCAGACACAACGTGATTTTGCCTCAGACCCCAGCAGTGCGAAGATTCAACAGAAGTTGAAGGCGCTGCTCGATTTACAGCAGGTCTTGAACACGCAGCAGCTGCCACCTGCATCTATGCAGGCGATTGCTGCGCAGGTCGCTCAACTCGCAGTACCAGCCACACCCCAACCCAGTGTCACTCCTCCAGTGAGCTCAACACCACAATGGCAACCTCCAGCGCAAGCACCTACTTTCCCCTTCCAACCTCCGGCGCCTTTTTCGCAGCCTCCTTCGGCTCCACCGCCCTTCATGGGACAGCCACCCCCTCCTATGCCTGCATTCAACCCTCAGCAACTCGGCACGCTTGCAGCACTCTTCCAGAACTCACAGAAGCCTACAACACCACAGATTAGAGAAGCGGTTCCCTCGCTGGAGAAGGCACCTCACGCGCAACTAAACAATATCCAAAACCAATCAGCCAGTCCGCAAATTGGCAGTGACCTTCTTGCATCTTTGACCAAGGCCGGTCTGATGAAGCCTCCATCAACCGCGCCCGTCGCTCCAACTCCACCAGCACCAGTACCGGGCGCCGCGCCGCCACCACCTGCCAACCTTATGGCGATGCTCTCTTCTCTTCACAAACGCAACCCCTCTCAGCAAAGCGCCGGCGGCTTCGCCCCTCCCATGCCAATGACAATGCCCATGCCCACCACCGCAACCGGTAAACCCTCAGTCCCCACCACCAACGCAGCCCTCAAGACTTTCCGCCCTGAGCTCCTCCGCGCCCTCTACTCGGATCAACCAAACCAGTGCTCCACCTGCGGCCGCCGCTTCCTCTCTACCCCCGAGGGTCGCGCAAACAAAGCTCGCCATCTCGATTGGCACTTCCGCATCAACCAACGCATGGCCGAGTTCTCGTCTTCCCGCGCCGCCGCCCACCGCCACTGGTTCCCCGAAGCACGCGAATGGATGGCGCTAGAAGACTTCGACGCTTCGACTGCCAGCGCGGCAGACGGCGACGCGCAGGCTGGCAGCAAGGATGGTGCGGCGGCTGCTAAGCCCAAAGGTCCGGAAGATCTGTGGATTCGCGCTCCGGCCGGCGTCACCAAGCTTAGCTGTCCCATCTGCTACGAAGACATGCGCAGCAGCCACCCGGAGGAATTGCAGGATTGGGTTTTCATGAACGCCGTTTACAACAATGGCCGCGCGGTGCACGCTACTTGTCTACAAGAAATGACGGGATCAGTGCCTGGATTGCAACAGGCGCAACAAGCACAGCAAAAGCCAGCTGCACCCGCCGCCGCACCCCCGGCGGTCCCTGGATCGCTGCAAGCTGTGTTGGCGGGCTTGGCTCAGCAGGGCGGTATGGCGGGACTGAGGGAGGGAAGTCGCACGCCTGATTCTACGCTTGGGAAGAGGAAGGCGGAGGGAGATGTTATGGGTTCTGCGGAGAAGATGAGGAGGGGAGGGTGGTGAATGGGGTTGGGAAGTGAAGGTTATTGAGAATTTCTCGATTTCTATTTTGTGTTTTCCTGTGCATTTGTTTGTTTATCTGCTGCGCTGTTGGGGTTGGGCGAGCGATGCATTGCTTCTGGGTTTGATAAGAGGTGTAGATTGATTGGGAGGCCCGCAGATTCGAGGCTGGAGGGCCTTTCTCGGCGCGGAGATTTCTGGTCTTTGCTAGGTCTTGAGCCAATGGAGTCATCACCGTTGAGACGGAACAGCTGTATAATAAATCGAAAACAGTTCAGAGCACACGTACACACACAAAGAATTCCATAACAACAAAGCCCTTCACATTCAAATTCATCATAGATGTTCGATCTTCTCGGTCTCGTTTGGGACACTAAAGTACCGCCGGCTCGGTTAGCCCTCTTTATATGGGTTAGAGACAGGAAGGGCTAAGATGCCTACTGCTCTTTGGCCACCGCTTTCTCCGGCTCCTTCACCATTCCTACATCCGCTTCGACATCGAGGCTTTGACCTTTCATCGTCGAGCTCACGTCAACGGGGACGGGAGGGCCGCGGAAGTGCTTGCGGCCTCGGATGAAGTACCAGCCTATGCTGATTGAGGCGAAGCCCGCGAAGACAACAGAGGCGTAATTCATTGTCTCGGGGGTGACGGGAAGACTACGAGATGGGTTAGCTCTGAGATGGAAGATCTGGTGTGATCTGTGGAAAGTGACGTACCTGACTGGCATGCAGAACAGCACGACTGCGAGACAGATCCAGACTAAGCAGATGATGTTGATGGTGTAGCCGAAGCGGCCGAGAGAGAACGTCGATGCGCGCAGCAGCTCACGGCGACGCAGGACAGAGACAAGGATCGGAAGCCCGTAGCCGCACGAAAGACAGATTGTTGCGACGCCGGTAAAAGAGTTGAAGGCTGCGGTGCTGCCGAAGTAGATCAGGCCGAGGAGACAGTCGACGACTGTTGATAGAATCAGGCCCCAGAGCGGTACGCCGAGACGCTGATTTGTTTGCGACCACAGACGGGAACCGGGGATCGCACCATCACGGGCGAAGGCATAGGTGCAGCGGCTGGAAGCTGTGAGGGCGCCAGTGCCTGCAAATATTTGGATGCCAAGGATGAGGAAAAGGAGGCCAAAACCACCTGCTGCGGAGCCAGTGACCATCTTGAAGAGGACCGTGATGGGTTGCCCGGCTGAGGCGGCAAGGAGAGTCTGGACATCTGGAAGTACGAAGAGGATCGGGACGAGGTAGAAGACGCCTGTGATACCGGCTGCGACCACAGACATGACCATTGCCTTAGGGACTTCGCGCGCTGGGTTCTGAACTTCTTCGCACATGGATGCCACGAGACCGTAACCGGTCAGAGTATAGGCGGCTTGTAGCAGGCCGACGAAGAAGGCCCATCCTGAAGGCCAGCCCGACGCACTTGCATCGTAGTGAGAGAAAACAAACTCGCCGCTCCGTCTGGTGTCGGCCATGGTGAGGAGAGTGATCAGGATGATAACAACACTGGCGCCAGTCCAGTAGATACACAGCTTGTTGATTAGGTCGAGATATTTGGAGCCAAAGGCGTTGATCAAAAAGGTCACCAGCATGACGGCCCAGAAACAGAGGACGGTTTGCCAGGGTGTAGGAGCGAAGTCTTCACGCCATAATGATATGGCGCTCAAGATTAGTTGTGCACCACCGAAGTTAATTGATAAAGTGACCTAAACTGTCAGCATATGTCAAAGTATCTTTTACGAATGTTCGTCGACTTACCGTCCAGTTTCCAACAAGATTGAACCACCCGCAAACCCAGCTAGCTATAGGCGCCCACTCGGGCGTCGACATCATAGCAGACCAGTAATATACACCTTAGAAACACCGTCAGCATACATCCAGTCCTCCCACATACAAGCTTCATCAACATACCTCCGGCTGTAGGATAAACAGCACAAATCTCAGCTAAACTAGCCGCAATGCTGACAGAGATCAAGCTGATCAGGACCCATCCCCAGAGAACAGTGACGCTCTGGCCATCTGTCAAAGTGATGTACATTGTCGTTGAGAGACCATAAGGCACGGCCATGATGGCGAATGACAGGCCGAGGACTGATAGCATAGACAGGTTCCGAGGCAGTTCGGACTTGTAGCCCATGCGTGCCAAATCGGCATCTGCTGCTACGGCTGAGTTGGACCGCATGGCGCCTCCTCCTGAGGAAGAGGAGCCGCGTCTTTCGGCCATTGTTGTGGTCGGTATCTCAGTGTGTGGTGTAGTGTAGCCTTGAAGAGCGTCGAAGGGACCGCGGTCCAGTCCACGGAGAGTGTGACGCCGTGCGATGACACTATAGAGGGAAGTGTACAACGGCCGCCGAAACACAAAATCCAAGAAAGTATGTAGATAGAAGTATGTATGTACAAGAGAAAGACAAACGCGAACAAGAAGGGCGATCTTTCAGCACAAGTGCATGTACCTCAAGGCAAGAGATAAGGTGAAGTCAGCCCCCTCCGCGCCGGCACATCGCGATCACGACGGTGCAACCTTGGACTGTGGCTGCTAACGATGACTGACTATCGCGGCCGAGATCAAACGCGGCATGTGCACCCTTAACTTTACTCCACCCTGGCACCGATCCCTCTCCACAGCGATAACTGGAGCGCCTGGAGAAGTCCACTCTGTGTGTGTGAGATAACGGCAACGGCGCTGCTTCGGCTCGGCTTGTATCGGGCAATTCAATGTGTTATCTCATCGTCCACGAAACACGGTGGATGAACCCACTTGAACGTGTTCGGACGGATGTGGGTGCGTCATATCTTGTGCATTATGCTGATGTTGATCATGGCACAATGATCCTGGTTTACGGTTAGTCTCAGATACGATCCGACGACATTGATATGATGGAAAGACGGAAGTTGTAACTTTTGATACATATGGTAGATGTGTAGAGATGTACAGATCCGATAATTCTTACACCCCGACGGGACCTTCGCTATGCGGCAATCAGATATTGGAGACAACACAAGAGAAACGTTGTCAAGAGGACAACACATTTATATCCACTCCACGGGCTTCTTCAGCACTTGAAGCAGCCTGTCTTCCCGGCTGCTCTTGTCGGGCTCGTGTTGGTACTGCCACCTCGCGGTAAGAGGCAAGCTCATGAGAATGCTCTCCACCCTAGCGCCAGGTGTGTTCAGACCGAACGCAGTGCCTCTGTCGTGCACCAGGTTGAACTCAACATAGCGACCCCTGCGCAGCTGCTGCCATGCCTTCTCCTTCTCTGTGTACGGCATGTCCTTTCTCTTTTCCATGATGGGCAGGTACGAAGGCAAGAAGGCGTGCGCGCAAGTCTGGATGTAGTTGAAGAGAGATTCCTGGTCTTTCTCGCTCTCGTCGAGGTCGTCGAAGAAGATGCCGCCGACGCCGCGTGACTCGCCGCGGTGCGGGATGTAGAAGTAGTCGTCGCACCACTTCTTGAAGCGCGAGTAGTATTCCTTGTCGTGCTTGTCGCAGGCGTCTTTGATATTGCGGTGGAAGTGGATGACGTCTTCGTCGAAGAGGTAGGAGGGAGTCAGGTCTGTGCCGCCGCCGAACCACCATGCGTTTGTCGTGCCGTCCTCGTTTGCGGTCTCGAAGTAGCGGTAGTTCAGGTGCACCGTAGGAGCCATTGGGTTCACCGGGTGGACGACCAAGCTCAAACCCGCGGCGAAGAACTCCAAGCTCTCGACATCCGGGTCCAGGGCCTTGTGATTCACTCTCATCTTGCTGATAGCCTGTCGCGGCAGGGTGCCGTATACCACTGAAATGTTCACACCGGCTTTCTCAAACACATTTCCGTCTTGCAGCACGCAGCTGGTTCCACCTCCACCATTTGGTCGCTCCCATTTGTCGATCTGGAAGCGCTTGCCGTCGACGGCTTCAAGAGCGCGGACGATCTCCTCCTGCTTGTGCTTAATGAACTGTTCCATGCGGAGACGCATGGGAGATGCGTCTGTCACGCCGGACTCGCGCTTACTGAGACTGTCCCGCTCTGCGATCGTTGGAGCTTCGAGCTGCTGTTCCGAGTCTCCGGTGACCTTGAGAAGGGAGTTTGTTAGCCAGTTGCCGAGATGCTACCATTGGTTCCAGGAAATCAGAAGCCATACCATTGAGTAAATCAGAGCGCCAATGAAGACGACACCGACAGCGAGACGGGTCTTGGGAGCAACAACGGTGTTCTTGCCCATACCGCCTCCAGGCGGGACAGGCGGTCTTCCGCCAGAATCGCCAATCCATCTACGCTGGACAGCAGGCGATCGCTTGCTGAAAGGCGCATTGCGAAGGGCGGGAGCTCTGCGCGCGCGGGTGCAGGACCTGAAGGCGGCGTCAAGGACGGGAGGGCGGATTCCTGCCATGGCGAAGTAGATACAGTATATTTTACACAGAAGAAAGAGAGGATGTAAGGAACGGAATAGTATGAGAAGAAGGATGGACGGGAGTTTTGGTGCACGTCATGAGAATACAATCCCACCTTGACCTTGACCCTGACGGGACTGAGAGACTTCGATCACACTGCCGCGGCTTCATGCGGCTCTTTCTGTCTTCGCCGTTGTCTCTCTCCACAATCAAGCTGGTCAACATTATTATTGTCGCACCACCGCACTCTTCCCCCTTTGCGGCGGCCTCCGAGAGTTCGCATGCCACGCATTCCGCCTACGCTGCTCCGTCGCGCTCGACAGATCAATCGCCTCCTGCCGCCTCTGCTGCCCGTGTGTCGAGACTTGTCGTCTTCGCAGAATGAGCTGAGATGGCTCGGTGAGCATGCTGCGGAGGTGGCCTGCGGACATGGCAAGCAGGCCGCCGGTGAGGAGCAGCGTCTCTTGCAGCAGTATGTGACTCGGCGTGCCAAAGGTGAGCCATTGCAGTATATACTCGGCACCGAGTTCTTTGGCGAGCTGGAGATTGCGTGTCGGCCTGGTGTGCTTATTCCGAGGTTGGTGATTGTCAATGCTAAATTCCAATGAAGGTTTGTTCTGATCTTATATTGTATGTAGACAAGAAACTGCTGCGTCTGTCTCTCATCTTGCGAAATTGCTCATAGAGTCGTGGGAGAATACGGCTCCAACAGAACCAGCCAACGTCCTAGATCTCTGCACAGGTACTGGCTGCATACCGCTGCTCCTTCACCATGAATTGTTCGATCGGCCACACGTCGCGCCTTGTGTCGGGCGTATCGTTGGGCTCGATATATCACAGCAGGCATTGAGTTTGTCCGAGGAAAACAAGACGATCCAACTACGAGAGCAAAATGTCCAGAATACTTCGTTAGCAAAGCTGGACGCGCTTCGCAACATGCAATTCATCAAGGCCGACCTCCTCGCAGACTTGGATGCCCCTTCAAGCATCACGAGTAAGCTAAGGCATCTCAGACCAGAAAGGCCGATGGTAACCTACGACATCCTGATATCCAATCCACCTTACATCTCAACTTCGGCCTTCCGCACTACAACCGCAGCATCGGTTCGCAAGTTCGAGCCCAAACTAGCTCTGGTGCCTCCAACATTAACTTCTCCGCCGGAAGGTCATTCCATGATAGAGGACGGAGATCTCTTCTACCCTAAGCTCTACAAAATCGCCGAGTCGTTGGGGACAAAAGTCATCCTTTTCGAAGTTGCGGATATGGACCAAGCCTGTCGCGTGGCTGGCATGGCTGGTCATTGTTGGGATGGAGTGGAGATTTGGAGAGACGATCCTGCTACTGCTGCTGGAAGTGGAGAAGAATATGTGGATGTTGGGAAGCAGGGATCAACGCGCAATGTGAAGGTGAGAGGAATAGGAAATGGGAGGTCAGTTGTTGCGTTTAGAGGTGAGGGACGTCGGTGGCTTGGTCCTGGGTAGATGGTAGATGGCGTGTCTTGTAAACATATTTGTATAGTAATCTATTGCATATTGGTCTTGACATCAGGACTCAATCGTTTCATCTGAACATAGGCTGGTGCTTGTTGTCAGATGTTTGTTGACTTCATCATTGAAGAGTCGAATTTGCTCGAATACAACCTTGTATGACAACACATCCCTGACCATAAACGGCAGTCTTCAAGCGAATGCATGTAATATAATCGTCCCCCACTGGTCTAAGTCAAATGCAACCGACGTAACCTACAGTGGGTTGGTGAGATCAATACAGTTTGCATTCAATGTTAGATGTGTCCTCGACTGGACGGAGGACAACCAACCCCAACCCCAACCCTGATTTAGCAGTTTGGCGCTAGCGACTCTTCTTTACTGGATCTCGGCTGCAGCAACGCTTCGACTTGCGACACCACTGCACGCCCCACTCACAGTCGCGACGGCACACCACCACATATCTGTTCTGCCTTGCGCATCTACAGCAGTATCACGCATTAAGTCTGCACATACCGCTGGCTTCCTTGACTCGAGTGTGACAGGTGAGGCAACACGCCCGGCATCATGGCCGCAGAACAGACCAAGGCGCGCAAGCCAACCAAAAATGAGCAGCGTCGTGCGCGCAAGAAGCAGTCGAAACTCGAGGTAAACATCACTGTCACCTGTACAATCGAATGCGATGCTGACCTTGCGCTCCAGGGCTCTCAAGCACCCGAGACCGCTCACGATCTACCTAAAGCTGCAGACCCCGAGGACGCCAGCGCGAACACGCCACTGCAACCTGTACAACCCGCAAAGGACGACCCGGTTCAGGATGTTCCCGACGTGGGCACAGATGTCGAGATCACAGAGGACCACCCGCTCTATGAGCAATTCCGAGATGTTTTCGCTCGATTCCAGGAAGCCGACAAGGAGGAGCCTGGGCTGAAAGATGTGGAGAAGGAGGAAGTCTTTTACGATGACGACAACGACAACATTCAAGGCGAAGACGAAGAAGAGGAGACGACACAGCGGCTATCGAAGAAGGCGCGCAAGGCTGCGAATAAGTTGAGCATTGCAGAGCTCAAAGCTATTGTGCGGAAGCCGGAAGTCGTGGAGTGGACCGACACATCGGCGCATGATCCGAGATTACTGGTCAACATCAAAAGCTCTAGGAACGTCGTTCCCGTGCCCACACACTGGTCGCTGAAACGCGAATACCTGAGTTCTAAGCGCGGAGTCGAGAAGCCTGGATTCGCCCTCCCCAAATTCATCGTCGAGACTGGAATCTCCGACATGCGCGATGCCGTCCTGGAGAAGCAAGCAGAGGCCAGCTTGAAATCGAGGCAACGCGATCGCGTACAGCCGAAGATGGGCAAACTCGATGTTGACTACCAAAAACTCTACGAGGCGTTCTTCCGCCGTCAAACGAAACCGGACCTCACAAGATATGGCGAGGTCTACTATGAAGGTAAGGAGTATGAAACGAATCTTCGCCACCTTCGACCTGGCGAGCTCAGCGACGAGCTGAAGGAGGCTCTCAACATGCCGCCTGGTGCGCCTCCGCCATGGCTTATCAACCAACAACGCTTTGGCCCACCTCCGTCATACCCCGCGATGAAGATTCCTGGACTGAACGCGGCTCCTCCTCTTGGTGCACAATGGGGCTTCCACGCCGGTGGATACGGTAAGCCTCCTCTCGATGACCAGGGTAAGCCTTTATGGGGAGGTGATGTATTCGGCGTGGCAGAGCAGGACGATTCAGCGGAGCAAGCGGCGAAGGCAGAGCCGGTTGACAAAAGCGTGTGGGGCGAGTTGGCGCCACCCGAAGATGAAGAAGAGGAAGAAGAGGAAGAGGAAGACGAAGATGAGGAGGAAGATGAGGACGAGAAGGAGGACGACACCGGCCGTGGCACCGAGACACCTTTCGCTGGCACCGCCACTTCCACTGGAATCTACAGCTCCGTGCCTACAGACATGGGCACCCAAAGCATGGCCGACGAATTCAACCTCCGCAAACAACGCCGTGGCGACACAACCGAAGACTCGCACCATCCTCGCTCCGCCGGCACAGTCCTCAACGAACGCTCAATCCGCAACGAAGGGTTCTTCGGTGGCGAACGCGCATACGATCTTTCGAATCAACGTGGTGGCGTCCCTGTGCTTGGATCTGAGCGCGACGACAGAGGCAGGAAGAGGAAGGCTGGTGACCTCGATGTCAGTGTGGATGTCGATGCGCTCTCGAGGGACGACAAGCTCAGCAAGGATGAAATCAAGAAGAGGTACGATGAGCAGCGCGAGAGGGAGAATGCTGGTGGTTGGTCGGGTGCTGTGGATCGCGATGATCTTAGTTCGATGATTGCCGAGGAAGGCGCGAAGAGGCTCAAGAAGGATAAGGAGAGGGCGAGCAGGAGGTGATTGTGTGCATTGGGCTGTAAAAAAAAAGGCTTATGTTCAAGATTGGGTTTAAAGCGTGGCGTTCATGGGTGGGTTTGTCAAGATTCGAGAGTGAAGATGCAGTGTACGCTACCGAGGCATGGTTCGGGGGATTTCAAAGATCGAGTGTATCAAGAGCATGCAATGCAAGCGGCCTGTGATGGGCTCGAAGTCGAGACAATATGGGACGTCTGTCAAGAATTCTGAAGTGCTGACGTGTAGCTGAATGTGTGCTGGAGTGATGTTGCAGGGGATTCAAGATTGAAGTTGGAGCATGTTGAAAGAGCGGAGGATAATGGGCTGGCTTGAAAGACATGTGATCAAGCTTATGGGAGTGTTGGTTGGTCACATGGGAACTTTTGGACGAGTCTGGCGAAGATGAGGTGCATACACACCAGTGGACGATAGGATGACCGCAATCACCGCATAGATGCGCTGTCATGTTTGATGCCCTGAAAGTCAGGCACGTGATCGGCAGCATCAACGCCAAGGCTGACCTCCGACTCCGAGCCGATGGATGGAGCATCTTCGCTTCGACCATCTTTTTGTTTACACGGCAACCATCAATCGCCCACCACCTCCTCCCTTGTGGTTTTGCGATATTCAGACATTATCGCAATAACCGGATCAGAATATTATTTCGCTGAGCGCTAGCTGTTGCAGAAAGTCGCCCAGCATGGACAGAGACAGAAGGTATGTTTGCTCCAACAGCAGACATGTGAAATGGAGGGCTTCAGTAGATGGGATTAGGTCGACCAGAGATCTAATGAAGAACCCTAATACGACTCTTCAACAAGGCTGTTATGCTCAAGAGTCGTCCGCATGCTGATACCAAACAGCAGACCACTCGACATCCCGCCTGAGGACCGCTACGGCAGCCGTGGCCAGTCCTACCGCCCCGGCGGACGCTCTCCTCGCGCAGACTCCTACCGCGCCCGCTCGCCGCCACCGCCTCGCCGCGCCTACGTACCTGCTCGTGGCCGCAGCCGCAGCCCGCCTCCTCGCGGCGACACCTACCGCAGACGCTCACCCTCTCCAAGAGACAGATACCAGGCACCGAGAGGCGATAGCTACAGGTCGCGTCCTCGTTCGCCGCTACCTGTGAGAAGAGAAGATCTGCCCAGAGATGACTTGTTCAGAAGAGACCCGGAAAGGGAGCCTAGAAGAGACTTCAGGGGTGAGAGGGAGTTCCGTGACGACAGGTCTTTCCGTGATGAGAGGGAGTTCAGAGATGACAGAGGGTACACTGCTGCACGTTCGCCTCCGCGCTACCGCGATCAGAGGGAGCGCTCTCCTTTGCCCCTGAAGCGCACACGCGAACCCTCTCCTGTTGGAAGCCGAGGACGTAGGACGCCTCCGCCTGCCAAACGCGAGAGACTGGCTAGCCCTGGCCCCAGAGGCAGATATGATGATTTCCCACCATCTCGGACTGGTAGCCCGCCGCGTCGTGGATTCTCTCCCCGTGGAGAGCGCTCGCCCGTTGTCCGTGGCGTGACCCGTGGATACAGGCGCGCAGATTCCCGCTCACCACTTAGGAGAAACGATAGGAACGATCCGAGAGATGTTAGCGACTGGCGTCGTCCCGCACCCGCGGCCGCACCGGCACCTCGTTCGCCTTCTCCAGCAAGGGCCAGCAGACAGCCATACGAAGAGTTCGACGAGCGTGGCAGAGACTCCGTTGCCACTTCTCGTCGCTCCTCTCCTCCCTTACACTCAAACAGAGCCGCAGTCCAGCCATCGATTGACGACAGATCAAGCCGCCCAGCCCCAAGAGATGCCTATGAAAGCCGGGAACCCTACCGTGCACCACGCTCACCTAGAGCTAGGGATCCTTCGCCGCCTCCTGTGACTGGTGACTATCCCGCCGAGCGTTCGTATGATCAGGAAGACCGCATCCCGCCACCTCGCGAACCTTATCGGGCTGACGATATGCCAGTCCGCGCCCCGCCGACGGGCCCATCTAGTGGATACCGCGCTCAATCAAGCTCCATGGCTCCGCCCACTGGTCCTGCTGCTGCCGCTCCGCCTGTTTCCGCACACTCTAGAGCTCCCGCTGCACCTCCGTCTGGTCCACGTGGCGACATGGCTCCCCGAGGTGGTTTCGGTGGTCCTCGTGGCCGCGGCGGCTTCGGAGGTGACTATGCGCCTCGTGGCAGAGGAGGCTTCGGTGGACCTGGTTTCCGTGGAGGCAGAGGCGGCGGTCCTTCGCCAGGTGGCTTTGGCCGTGGGCAGGGCTATGTTGAGCGTGAGCAACAAGACTTCTCGCCACACCAAGGTCCGCCCTCTGGGCCCCGTGGTTCTTTCTCTTCTCAGGGCCCGCCCACACCTTTCCGCCAAAACAGCAACTCTACCGCAACTACATACCCTCGCTCTCAGCGATTTGCACCTAATGGCCAAGCCATCCCCGACACTCCCACAGGCCCTCGCGCCAGCTCTTCCGCCTCTGGAAGTGCACCTGTTCCCTACCGCCGTCCCACCGAGCCTTCAATCCCTACAGGTCCAAGCAACTCCAACATCAGCAACACCAACTCCATTCCCTCCGGCCCCGCCAGCGATCGCCGCCGTGAATCCGAAGTCTACACCTCCGCAATCCTTACTGCACCAGCCGCCAGCAACACTCACCCTGCCCTCCGCGACTTGCCACAACCTATTCCCGGCGGCCGCAAAGCTTCTCCCCTTCTCGACCGCTCGCGCCTCGACAAGCTCAACGATGAAGCGGAGAAACTGCGTCGCGTCATTGATGAGAAAGAGGCTAAGAAGCGTAAGGCTCTACGCGAATGGGAGCGTATGTCCCGCGAGAGCGAGACGGCTGCTGTCAGGAGCGAGTTGGCTGAGGAGGCGGTCAGGGGTTTCGCGGAGGATGAGGCGATGGGGGCCGCTTTCTAGGTTCGGGAAAGATCGGTTGTTTGGTCTCAACCTTTTGCTCTTACTTGCATTGCTGGATTACACGACTTGTTTTTGCTCGGGTTAGCGAGGAGCTTCGGATTGGTTGGATCATTGGGCTTTAAAGATTGCTGGGACTGTCTCGGTATGTACCGTTACCGGTGGGAGAGTTTAGCTACTATTCTCCTTGTCTCCTAGATACACATTTCGTAATGTCACATTTCTTCTGTCATATCAAGCCTGAACGATTTTCCTTTTTCTTTCCAATTTCACCACAAAGGATGAAGACTCCATTAACTGGCTTATACAAAGAACAGGGTTAAACTTGATGCGGATATTTCATCTTGCGTCGACGGCATCCTCACGGCGATTAACAGCATGAATAGCACGGACCCTACATGAAACTGGTCTCTGCCGTGCGCGGCTTCGCGCGAACGGGACGTACTACCTACTGCCGTGTGACCGACCTAGGAAATCTGATATATGTGAGAATCAGATGATTTGGTCAATAATTGTATGCTTTCACGACACGAGCAGGGCTCGACATCAGCGAAGGTATATTCTGCAGCTTTGCTTACCTCCTGGAGACCTGCTACGCTGGCTCGCGGTGTACGGTCAAAGCCGGCATTCTCCTTCACTGGACAAAGTAGAGGTTCGCTTTGCGAGAACAACTGATAACGCCGCAGAGATCATCGAGAGTGTCGCATAGGGCAGCTCGTATCCCATTGGGAAGACGTGGTCAACTTCGACGGAAGCATTGGATATTACCGCCACCGACTGGGGTACAGAAGTTGAATAAGCATCGCGACGCTGGCAGTTTTGATTTCGGAGTCGTGCGAGGCGACTTTGGTCGGGAGCCACATCCATTGGGTAGAGCAAATCAGAGGACTTTCCCCACCAACGCTTCGATTGACCATGAGTGGTCGCTTGCTCAAATTCCTGTAGGAAAACAAACGGGGGTAGGGAAACGTATGAGACTGACTGATTCAACTCCAACCTAGAGAGTTCGTGCACTTCACTTCACTTTTTTTATGAACAACCTTGATATCCTCCCAATTCCAACTCTTTCATTTCCCTTCTCTCCAACGTCGCTGATTGATACCGGACCCTGACTCAACCATAGACCATTCTCCAAGTTATCCTTTCGACGCTGCTCAAAGGTGGCCCTTTGTCCACGCTGCCACCACCGGAAGCTAAGATAAGCCACCGCGGTAAGAGCCACTATAATGATGAGAATGATGATACACCACCAATACTTGGGTTTCCCATCCTCAATATCCCGGATGTTCATGCCGAAGATGCCAGTGACGAGGGTGAGCGGGAGATAGATTGCGGCCAGCAGAGTCAACAGCGTCGCTCGATCGCTTTGTTGCCTAGCCAAATCGGCATCCTGGACTGTGACCGCGCCAATGATGAGTTGGATCTCTTCGTACAAATTTTTGTTCATCTGATCGACAACCACATCGATGTGTTGGAAAGAGGTACTGATAGAACGTTTTGGTTGTTTCTGCATCGCGTCAAAACTCTTTTCTATAGCTAGAAAGTCTTGCTTTGCATGAACGATGGTGAGACGCAGATCGGCAAGCGTCCGTCGGATTGCCAACAATGGCAAATATGTGTCGCTGGATGGAAAGGATTGCGCTTCGTACCGAGCATTCTCTAAGTGGTAAGAGAGACTCGAAACGGTGCGCTGCAAAGAATGTGGTACTGTAAGCTGCAGCAGGAACTCGAACCAAAATCTCATTCGAGCTCCAGCAGGATATGTAGGTTCAGAAGCGTTGCCAATGCCGAAAAGCATATTGAAATGAAGATTCGAGGATGATGTTTCGTTGCTGGAGTTGCTCAGAATGCTGATTAAGTCATCGTGTAAGTTATACCATTTTCCGAGCAAATAGCCGTCGTCAGACTTTTCGAGAGACCAAGGTATGCTGAAAGTATTGATGCCGTTAGAGTAAACAAAGTCGAGTACGTTCGACTTCAGAAGGTTGGGAGAGCGTGGTATGCTGCCCATTGGAGAATCTTCGGTGATAATGAGGACTGATCATGTGTCAGCTCGCATGATTTGATATATGGCCTGACCAAGAAGTCTGCTCACGCATGGATGGGCTTAACTGGCAGAACGCTGCAACCGATACTAAAGCTCCATGTGATGGTCTCCTCCGAATTCTTTGCTCCCAATATGAAGATGGGATCCCGGTTTCCTGGTACTTGAAATCTTCAGGTCGAGTATCACCTGTCCCCCGACGAACAAACCATATTCCCTTCACGCCGCGCAGAAACGCATCACTGTCATTCAATCTCTGCTGTAGGTCACTCAGCCGTGAATGACCTTGAGAATACGCCAAGACAAAACTTGGGTCAAGACCAAACATTGCGTCCAAAGCCTCGAACCATTGTTGACTGATCTCCTCTATCAGTAGAATTCCATGCTTGGACTCTGAGGCGGCAATCAAGCGTTGCAGTTGTGCCGAGTCAGGAAACTTGTCCCATGAGCTCCAACGGTCGGCTTCGCGATGACCACCAGTCAACAACGAGGCATTGCTGTATCGATCGACAGTGACGAGACTGAAGTCTCGCTCAAAATCCTCATCACCGAGAACATTCTTGATCCTGTCAAAGAATCGTGGCGTGTCAGGTTCTTGTGCTGGCACAGGTGTCAGCTCAATAGCTACATCTGGAGGAGTGTCGGTCATGTTCCAGGTCCAGCTTGAGGACGTAGACGATTCAGATGTCGATTTGAGCTGGGTCAAGAGATCATTGTAGCAACGAAACTTGACCAGAGGCAACTTGGAGCTGAAGAGGCAGCTTCACGCCGTGACGCATGAGTGCATGTGGCTTGCATATCAGGCGAGTATTGCATCACAGCTGATGTTTGTGTAACATGCAAGAAGCTGAGTTGTCAGAATCCTGTCTCGCGGTGCATGTTCAACTAGGAACCTCCGTACCTTCTCGCGGGGAAAGGTGCCGTGATCTTCTTCCGGAGTATGTAGCAGCACCCAGACGTTTTATGAGAGGCCAATAGTCAAGCTCATATTTCTCACTGGTCAGCCATCACCTGTGATGCGACGAAAGTACTAGATACTATCGTGAATGAATGAGGGATATCGAATTTTTTCCTGGATCTATCAACGATTAGAAGAGGTCGAATTGTCGGATTTTAGTGGAACTTGGCTCCCTTCGAGAAGAGCGCTGTGGATATTATAAGGCAAGACGGAACCGAGCCCTTGAAAACGACCGTTGGTAATCATATTTCTCTATGATATATCTTTCGTACAGCGTAGTAAAAATCATAACCACCGTCTGCTCTAGACCAAGTAGCGGAATCCCTTGCTCAGTGCAAGCTTCTCATCGTCCGCATTGCCAGCCTCCTCCGCCAGCTCCGGAATAGCCTCCTGCCTCTCAAGCTCCTTGTTAAGCCTGCTCAGCATGAACTTGAAGCCCAACGATCCGACAATTGTAACGCAGAACATAGCCGTCACAATGCCATATGCGCCACGATACTCAGTTTCCTCGTCGAACCAGACGTAGGAACCTGCGATATTGCCGACTTGACTGAAGGCGTTGATCAAGGCAATTGCGACTGCACGCTTGGCGGGCGGGCGAGGGAAGGAGGAGGAAATCCAAGAGTAGAAGACGATGAAGCCGGCGTAAGAGCCAGCTTGGAGGAAGAGGGCGATATAGCGGGCGGCGGTGTTGACGGTTGCCATGCTGATGATGAAGCCGATGAGGCCCATGCAGATGGGACCGACGATGTGCCAGAACTAGAGATAGAGAAGTCAGTAAGACAGCCGAGTTTTAGTGGCAATGCAGAATGTCTTACCTTTTCCTGGCGACGATCAGAGCTCCAAGCAACGCAGATGGAGAACAAGCAGGAGAAGACCCATGGCGGAGCACTCATGAGGAGGGTAGGCACGTAGGCGAAGCCGAGAGTACCAGTGAGAGAGGGCTGTAATGTTGCGTTAGCTTCTGGACTGTCTTTCGACTTGGGCAGACGAGGAACTTACGAAATAAGCGTTGAAGGATAGGCCAACGACATAGCATGCGAAGATGAGGCACATGATGTACACCTTCACGTCCTTCAAAGCCATGAAAAGACCACCGAAGGTTCCAAGACCCTCGGGGTCGACGTCTGCAACTCCGACGTCCTCGGTCATTCTCAGCTGCGCAATCTCGAGCTCATCAGCGGTGAAACCGCGAGTGTTGTGAGGGAGATCGGGGAGAATGAAGACGGCGGCAATGGCGATGAGCATGGTGGCGGCACCTTCGACTAGGAGGATTGTTAGTATTGTTTCAATTTTTCGTCAAACGATAAGACTTACTCCAGAAGAGCCAGCGCCACGCAGCGTGACCGAGTACGCCCTGCATGTTCGAAAGAACACCAGCCGCGATGAGAGCCGAGAAGGCGTTTGAGATCAAGTTGCCGCAGAACAAGATAGCATTGCGAGTAGTAAGCTCGCGCCTCGTGTACCACTTTGACAGGATCATCAAAGCTCCGGGAAGGAAAGCAGCTTCCACGAAACCTAGGAAGAACCTAGTCGCCACCATTCCGGAGAAGTTGTGGGTGATACCACTGAGAGTCGAGACCATTCCCCAGAGGAGCATGATCACGCCGATATAGAGCGAGGGACGCTCAATTCTATTGATGAAGATATTGCTAGGAACTTGCATCAGGATATAGCCAACGTAAAGAATGCTAAGGCATGTTTGATATTGCGACTGGTTTAGGTTCAGGTCGTCTTCGAGGCCACGAAGCTTTGCGGCTGCAATATTGTTGCGGTCCAGGTAGTTCATGATGTAGATCAGGACGAAGAGCGAGCATCTGGCATCGAGCTTTCGTTTCATGCTCTTCTCGACTTTGGCACGCTTCTCAGGCGACCATCCAATGGCTCCGGCGCCTTTGACGGCCGGCACGTTGTTGTCGTCCGGCATCTGCTCGGTGTGTGAGGGGGCGACCTCCGTCTTGGAGATCCCTTCGGCGGTCATGGTGAAGGAAAAAGGACTGGTGGACGAAGACAGACATTACTGAAGACAGAGACTGGCACTATATATACGCCCTGGAGCGGAGAACAATGCGGGATGACTTCGTGGGTTGAGTTCGCGAGTCTTGGGGTTCCCCATGGCTCACCCGCACCGCGCCCACATTGCCACCACATGGCTCGGCGCATGGCAGGATCTGAAGGTTGGTCGCACTTAGTCGTGCTGGGCTGGACTTGGCTTGGAGAACAAGGAGTCTGTGCAAGTTGGCCCTGTGTCTTGGTTATGGTCGCTTTGCCTGAAGCATGCTAGCGCGGTGGACGTGCCGTTGTGGGCCGGTTGACAGTCAACCACGCCAATCATATCGCGCGGAGGAGGCCGAGCAAGAGACCGGGGACCATTTCATGAACCGGACTTTTGCGGCCAAGGCTGACAGGTCGACAGTCAACTAACTTTGATGTCCACCGCTGAGTCGAAACCATCTGATATCGGAAGCAACAGGGTGACAGCAGGGAGACATCGGGAGCATGGATGAAATCTCGACCGTGTCTTCATTGGACAGTGTTGGTTTCGATCTTTCTGGAGTCGCCTGCAGTGATAGGTCTCGGCCTTGTCATTCTTGTGCGCATGGCGTGCGGTAGACTGTCCACCCCTGGGTTGACAGTAAGGTCGACCTCGTACTGATGGATTGTCGTTTGTTAGGGCGCCATTGACCTTGAAATGGTCACGCGTCGAAGAAACTGCGCGACTTGATGCTATGGGAGGTCGATCAAGTCGAGAAGATCAACATGAGAGTTGCAAGGTGAGAAAGTGATATAACAGTGGCACATCCCTTCAGTATATCGATGCTAGATTCTTGTTTACAGCAAACAGATCTCGAAACCACATCATCTGAACACAATTCGATCATGGACATCACCAAGGTAACTCGAGGAGGCAACACAATGATAAGGACCTAGACACTGACATGTTGTGCTTCAATAGGTAGGCATCATCGGTGCAGGCACCATGGGTGGTGCATTGGCACTCTTGCTCGCAGACAACGGCGTCGAAGTATCAGTCCACGACATCTGGGAGACCAACCTCCTCAAAGTCGCCAAAGCCGCCGAAGACGCCGGCCTCTCTGCCCGCATCAATATCTGCAAAGACTACGACACCCTGTGTGCAAGTCTAGGTTCTCCCAAAGTCTTCATCTTCAGTCTCCCGAATGGTCGTCCCGGCGACTCCGTCGTCGAAACACTGAAGAAGTACGTGGTCACCGGAGACGTTGTGATCGATGCGTCCAACGAGAGCCACAAAGTTACGCAAGCAAGACAGCAGATCCTTGGTCCCTATGGTGTTGCGTATATTGGCCTTGGAGTCTCTGGTGGGAGCCATGGAGCACGCAATGGACCTTCACTCATGCCTGGCGGTGAGAAATGGGCTGTGGATTCGCTCTTGCCTATCCTGACCAAGATTGCTGCTAGGGATGAGTTAGGAAGACCTTGTGTCGACAACATAGGTACTGGAGGTAGCGGGCACTTTGTCAAGATGATTCACAACGGCATTGAGCACGGAGTCATGTCCGCTCTTGCCGAGGCGTGGGGCTTCATGGATAAGTGTCTGAAGATGGATGGCGACGAGATTGCAGATGTGTTTGACTCTTGGGATGCTGAAGGAGGATTGGTAAGTCATTGTCCGGCATTGTTGTCTCTCGATGGTCAAAGCTAACTTCTCTTGATGACAGAGAGGAAACTTCCTCGTCTCAATCAGTGGTCCCATATGCAGGACCAAGAGCCCCGAGGGTCTACCGCTGCTGCACCAAATCCGTGATGCCATTGTTCAGGACGCCAACGACTCAGAAGGCACTGGATGCTGGGCGAATGTGCAGGCTGTGGAATCACATGTTCCCGCGCCTAGTCTTACCACTGCGCACTACCTTCGAATTGCCTCGTCTCAAGTTGAGCAAAGACAAGCCGTCAACGCCTCTCTTGAAAACACAGCTCCCGCACAACTACACACCGCAGGTATGCAAAGGGCTGAGATATTGCAACACCTCCACAACGCCGTCTACCTCACAACCCTCATGTGCTTCGTTCAAGGTCTCGACACCCTCGAGCGCGAGAACGAGAACCAGAAGTGGGGCGTCAACATCCCACGAGTCCTCGAAATCTGGAAGGCTGGCTGTATCATCAAGTCAGACGCCATCTCGGAAATTCTGCAAGCATCCTATGCAGAAGGATCTCACAAGCACCTGCTCTGCAAGCCGCTGATTGCCGATGAGGTCAAGAAATGCCAATCATCGCTCAAGAAGATCGTTCTCCAAGGCATCGAGGTCGATGCACACATTCCTTGTCTCAGCGCTACTCTGGAGTATCTCAAGTACATTGGTGGTACAGATCTTCCTACAAGCTTCACGGAAGCACAATTAGATAGCTTTGGAGCGCATGGGTACGATTTGAAGTCTGAGCCCGTGAGACATCTGCTGAAGGGTGCATACCACGATGAGTGGTCGGGATGAAGAAGTCGATGATGGGACATATCTTGCTTTCATGGTTCACTTCTATACAGTTACCTGGCGTCTTTGAAATTCCTTTGGAATTATACCGGTACGATACATGATGAATTGTATATAGCAATCGATGGAAATGGTTCATACGTAGACGTGAGCATGCAGCGTTGTCACAGACATATCAAGTGAGCATCCTGATCGATTAAACTGCAACGCCCCACAACCCGAAGCTGGCAGCCGAAACGACGCAGGCCTCCAAAACTCTACTCGCTGATTGCGTGCATATTGCTCGGAGGCTCAGCGGCAACTAACGAACGGGGCCGAAGTGGGGAAACTCACAAGATCTGGGCATGCGTGCTGGCGGAGCTGCGGAGCCCCAATCTCACACCAGTCCACATGCTTCAATCTCGACTCTGAACCTACCGCCTAGTTGGCTCGCTGTCTATGGTGAAGCCTGCAGGCCAGACGGCTTGCAGATCGATATCATGAATCAACCTCCGACACTCACACCGACCGCACAAGGTGCTCAGCCGGACGAACGCAAGGAATGCCGAGAATGTCGCCGTCGAAGGGTCAAGTGCGATGGCACCATGCCCGAGTGTGCGGTCTGCCAAAGATATAGACGCCACTGTTTGTATGATAAGCATAGCAGAACTCGCTTGACTCGCAAGTACGCAGATCTTCGCTGTTACTATAAGGTCTCTGTCGCTTGTGGCTGATACGGGGTCAGGCAGCTTACGATTCTGGAGAACCGCCTGGAAAAGGCAGAAAACTTACTCAGGAACCATTTCACTCAGCAGCAGCTTGCTGATATCTTGGATGGAACGTCTGCGCCGCCTCTTCCGGCACAAACACCTCTTACGACCGCGACGCCTTCGGCTCAAGGCTTGAGCACACCGTCTGAAGCTCCTTCTTCTGTTCTATTCGCGCCACAACTTGCAACGTATTCGGCAGTACCCTCGCAGTCTGGTGCGGATGTCCAACATGGCTATGGTGACAGCTTGGTAGCCGGCGTAGCCGGCCATGCTTCTCCGGATGATTCTTTTGATCTCGACCCTGCCACGGCCGACGACTTTGAATGGAACGAACAAGAGTCTTCCTGGTCCATGGGAGCTGCTGGAACCGCTGGTTTTCCCCAGACCGTGATGGACGGTATGGCATCCTTGACCGTGGGCGACCGCAGAGGTTACCTAGGCGCAGTCTCTGGAGCTGCTCTTCTACGCCAGGTGCTATCGTCTGACCGCGACGGACAAGGCGCCCAAGCAGGATCCCAGTGGCAGCAATATGACTCTCTTTTCCAACAGCGCTTGGATCAATCGCAATGGTTCCAGACCAGGTCTATGCTGACGCGGGTGGCTGTTGAGAATCTCTTCGATGCGTTTTTCACCTACTATCATCCCACGTTCCCGATCATACACGAGCCCACCTTCCGCGCCCAATATGCCAACATTCTGCCTCGCCACGACAACGAGAAATGGGTCATGCTGGCAAATATAGTTGCTGCACTTGGCTCGTTCGCGAGCAGCAACTCCGCCGACGCCACTGATCTATCCATCTTCCAGGATGCGCAGAAAAGTCTCTTTGCTGATAACCTTGAGGCGGGCAACTTGACTATGGTACAGGCGTTTGCACTGTCTGCTACGTATCTACAAAAGCGCAACAAGCCAAACACCGGCTACAACTACAGTGGCATAGCGCTTCGATTGGCCATTGGGCTCGGACTCCACAAAGACTACCAAGAAGGCCACATCTCTCCGCTACAAGTAGAGATTAGAAGACGGGTATGGTGGACGCTCTGTGTTCTTGATGTGGGAGCTACGGTGTCCTACGGCAGACCACTGACTTGGCCGCGAGCGGGCATTGAGGCTGCTTTGCCGAAGAATATGCACGAAGAGGCAAGTATGCGGTTAAGACTGTAAGGTGCAACATTACTAACTCGATTTCCCAGGACATCGTTTCGGACTCAGCTATCGCTCCTCCCGAGGTCGAAGGCCTGACTTTGTACACATACCTCCGAGTCCAGTCCTCGTACCATCTCAAGACGATGGACGTCTACAGTCGCCTGATCAACAGGCCTTTCCCGTCAGCTGCAGAGCTGATTGCCTTGGATGACGAGAACATTGGCACATGGCTTGCACAAACACCATCCTACTATGCTGTCTTTCCTCCAGAGACTTCCAGGTACGCTCTCGGACTAGGTATTACCAAGTGGCGATATCGCAACCTTCGGATCGTCATGTATCGCCCCTTCTTGATTCGATGGGCTCTTGGATCTCCATCCTATAGCGAACGGAGCTCCTCCAGTACCGAAACACTAGCTGTGTTCAAATGCATCGATGCAGCAAAGGAGACGATCTTCTCTATCCAAGAATATTGGAACACGCGGACACACTCGAGGCTTGCCGCGTGGTATGTACTGTAAGTGATCGCCTTCTGGACTGCCAAAAACCTTGCATCCAGCAGCTAATCGCTACAAACTCAGATACTTCCTCTTCCACGCGACCCTAATCCCACTCCACTGCCTCCGCCAAAACCCCCAACACTCCCTCGCTCCCGAATGGCGCACGCAAATTCGTGCATCCGTTGCTATCATGGACGCCATGGTGGACCTCTGTCCTAATAGTTCCAACTGCCGTGAGATCTGCGTCAAGCTCTGCTGGCCGCACTTGCAGGAAGAAGAAGTGACGTTCGACAGCGAGCAAGCTGGTCTTGAAGCTGCCTCGGAGATCAACGATTACAACGCTTGGTGCGAGCAGACGAGAGATACGAATGGTGCGGTGCCGATGTATCAGTGGCCCGAGATCGACGAGAATGGGTTCAATTTCTTCTATGGAGCTGGGTTTGGGAGAGGATTCTGAGTGGGACTTGAGGCATGTGCTAGAGTGTCCTGCACCACGGCATTCACGATGGAAGAAAGCTGATCGGAGAAGCGCTGCACAGGGAATTCTATCGTGGAAAGCAACGAGTACTTTGCTGCTGTTCGAGACGAGGCTCACTTTATCGCCATGGCCCACACTGTGCCTCCGTGCATGACGCTATCTCACTGAAGCAGATCGGCCACTGCTTACAGCAAACACAACGGCATCCACGTCTTTGAGCCGAGGACGCCCACTATGCAGCCGTTGAAACATGGAACGTTCCGACGAGGCGGACAGAGAGGATGAGGAAGAGTCGAACCGATCGTCGATTGTGGCAAGCGAAGATTGAGGAAGTCGCAAGCCTTCCTAATTGTGCTCAGCGGCCCGGCGGAGAAGCATTTCGGACCAGAGCGACTGGAGCTCAAGAGCTAATAACAATCTACGCGTGGTCGGATGTCGTTGAAACTCACGAATGTAACCACAGATTATGCAAGTTCTGTACTAGTCATCTGACAGTTGTCTACGAACTGTCCGGATTCAATCGCAACGAGTCACAGCCAAGCATCTTTTCTCGATTATGGTCTCCCCCAAAGACGTTATAAATGAATATTCATTCTCTCATGGGTCGCGCATCGGTGGCATATCGGGAGCTAGCGCCAAGCTGCGCCAGACCGCCAAACCTACTACCGCTGATGCACACCCTGTTCTTCTACTCACCGTTCTCCACGAACTTTAAGGAGCTTAGAGTGACTTCCGTCCGCTCGGCGGAGCCCATAGCAATACATGACCGCAAGATCGATCATCTGGACAAACAGCAACATCTTCCGACGAAGAAGACTATGGGTCTCAGGAGATCCACTCGAAAGAGCATCAAAAGGCAACGGCAGGATGATGACGATGTTCTCTTGACGGCACTCTTCGTGATCGATGATTTCCCGCTCGAACTAGGTCATCCATCACCTTTCATGCTTGACGTTGGTAGGCGCAATAATGAGCGGGTAACAGGGAGTGAAAAGCATCCTGCACCAAAACTCTTATCAAATAGAACACGACATGTTTTGGCTAGCAGATAGCTATGGCAGTATGCCTGACTTCGACTTCCAGCCGACAACTCCGGCAGTCGAGGGTACCGATGATATTGAAGTTGATTCAAGCTGAAGATCGCGTTTCCTAGGTATGACGGTCCCGTGTGATGGCATCGCTAAAAGTTGTCTTCTATGGAGACTCTCGCTGACTGTGTTCAGGGAGCAGTGTGTATGACTGTGTCAGATTCATGCGCTCCGTACCTCGACCTGCCAGGGGTTTGAACACGAAGTTCTGCGCTATAATGCAGAGTAATAGGTATGACACCGACGGCCAAGTGTTGATTTGCAAACCAATGGGAGACCGCGAGCCCCAGACGATCCCGTGTGATGCGGACAAAATATCGCTGTTCTATATTGGCTATGAACGTGACAAATGGAAGGAGAGTCATAAGATGCAACGTTTGTTCTAGGCAGCTTACTAGACATCAAAAGGCCTTTATGGTTCTGCTTCTTTCAGTTCTGTCAAACCCGCTGTTGTTACACTGTAGGATCATTCGAGATGCTGCTTTTCTCCGTCGGCGACCTGCTCCGTAAGTCGAGATCTGCTGGGTATAGGCCGCTTTGAAAGTGTACGGGAGTCACCTGTACCATGAATGCTGAAACTATCTTCTTGAAGTTAGGCTATAGAAACGCTGAATCGCCTGCTAAGGCCCGATATCGCTAGCCCCCCGAGACCTCTTCCAAGTTCCAACATGACTGCCCGACCTGAGAAGAGTCTTTCCTACCTTACGCGGCTTTGTCTCCCACGAATCGAAAGAGGTGACTGTCTTGGACTACGTCAGCAGCGAGGTCTCATCCTCCTCTGTTGATTGACCATTGGACCAGTAAAGAAATTGCTGATCTGGCTCCCTAGAGCATGAATCACACGAGTTCCGGAGGATCCACATCAAACCAACATTAATTACGTTACTTGGGAAATGTCGCGTAAGCGGCGAAAACACCAGCTGGCTGCTGAGCTCAGCTTGAGTCCAGATTTGCAAATCCTGCGCACATGGACTGACCAACGAGTGTACAAATCTCAGTTCTCAGCGGACAATGAGTTTTCCGACGCAAAGAAGTCAGACCACCGGAGCTCAGCTTCGATTCGGGTTACAGGCTACTGGACTTCACGAATGGCATAAGTTCGACCACAATCGAGACGTACCCGTAGCCATAAGCAGAGCTGCATACCCTCACGAAAACGCTGATGAGGCTCAATGTCCTTGATAGTTGAATCACCACTTGGTGTTTTTTATTACCAGGCACGTATCTCCAGGAGAGAATACCGAGAAGGCTACACAGCAATCTAAGCAAAGGAAACAACCCTGATACCCTCTGAAACTTTGCCTGGAGTAACATCGATAGCCTTCAAAGTCCCATAGAAATCATCCCGTCGTGCTCTCACGACGTACCGTGTAGGTTTGGCTCGTAACAGCCGGGACTCCAGCGCTTCGGAAACGAAACGCCCCCAAATAGCCTCTCGGACAAATGTGTGAGGTTTCCTGTTGATCGTGGTGGAGACGACTAAAAGTTAAATCGTCAGATTCGTTCTCTCCAGTGCAAGCCCTAAAGGTTGCCAGAATACTGACCGACGGATGGTGAGAAATGGAGTGGGCTTTTTGCAGGCGGCATGAGGACACAGACTGGACAAGTTTGCATCGTCTCGTGTAAAAAGGCGTCAATCTCAGCGAAACTTTGTCTCGTTGATATGGTATCGTAAATACCAACGAGTGAAGCGTTGTCTAGTGCAGCTGACAGTCCACCTTCGGCCAAAGACTCTTGGTCGACGACGGCGCTTGCGCCGCAGGACTTTACGAAGTCCATCTCGCGATGTGAGGCGGTTGCAATTACTCGCATATTCGATGCGGCTGCCAGCTGAACGACCATCGTACCGACATCAGAGCCACCGTCGACGACCAATATGGTGTCTCGTGTGGGCGCTGGTGAAAATTGTGGTAGTGGTATATTGAGGTGGTTCCTCTGATAGAGACCAGCGGCGGCGAGCGTAATTGATAGTGGGAGCGTCGATGCCTGCTCAAAGCTTAAAGAGTTCGGAATTGTGGCGGCCAAAGCCTCGTTTGATACACTGTACCTCGAATATGCAACTTCAGGATAGGTCCGAATCTTGATAGGTTGGCATTGCCTGAACCGTGATGCTGTTAGTAAGTCTCGTTGTCTGGATCGATGAGAACGGTGTTGAGTTACGCCGCTACACGTTGTCCTTCTCGAAATCTAGTCACTTGGGTACCCACGCGCACTATGACTCCAGATACACCTTGGCTGGGTAACAGAGACGAGGGTTCCCGCAACCGTGCCTCACTATCACGCAAGAGTCAGTGGACAGAGCTGATGGGGCTTGGCGGCAAACTATCGTACTCGTGATGTGAATTAACCGTCGCCTTGGAACTACTTGCCAACACAATGCCTGAGTTGGCGGAATTTTCGTCCACTAAGCCGACCGCGAAGTGCAGAATGACAATCTCATTCGGACCGGGAGACGGAAGGCTGTCTAGAGCACTTTTTTGTTGTCGATACACTGTGCTGATCATGGTTGGGGAGGTTTACGCTGTGGAAGGCGTTGCCTCAAATGATCGGTTGATGTCGGTTATTGCTAGGAAGTCTAAAGGTGATCGTTCGACGACTTCACCGGGGGTACAACTATAAGTATATGTAGGTGGACCCAGGCATTGGCATCAGCTTGCACTCAAAGGAGTACGCAAGCATAAGACGCAGTTCTATCACCTAGCGAGGGGAGACGTCAGCCTTGTATTCGTCTCTGCGGCTACCAAAGTCAATTCAAACCCGATTAGCTCCTACAGAGCCGCGAGCTGTGCAATCACCGGCCATTGGGGTCAATTCTGCGCTTCAGATTTGCATCCGATAGGCACGAGCGGCTGGAAAGCGAAGACGACCCACAGCTGGGAAGTGTAGGAGCCAGCTACAAAACACAACAGCCTATGGAGCTACTGGGCGAGCGTACGAGGATAGATTTGGCGTCAACATCCAGAAACAGTTGCGGCTCAGAAAGCAAATCTGCCAGCCGCGAACGCGTTCGTGTCGACGCGGCGCAGCCGCGCAGCCCGGCATTCACAGCCGAGATAAGGCTGCTGCTGCTTCAGGCCAGCGCTATTGGCTCGTGTATACGAGACTGCCAGCCCACGTGGCCATCACTCAACCAGTCCATCGTGTGGAAGCGAGCACCTAGATCCCCAACTCGTACGACGAAGACTAGCTGCAGCGTTGCAGTGACAAGTGCGAACTACTCATGACGAGGACAAGGCAAAGCAATCGTGAAAAGGAGAGGAGCGCTTCTGCAGACGGCGTTGTTAGCTAAGGTATCTTGGCAACGTCGACTGCATCTTTGCATCTTTGTCGGCTCAAGCTTTCTCAAGCTTTTTGACACTCCAGCCTCTGCCCTCCACCCTCCGCCGCCCTCCGCCCTCGTCCGGCGATCACATTTCTATGCAAACACAACACAGGCTTAAAGACAATAGCGATCGATACTGCTAGGGAGTGATTTACAGTCTGATTTGAGGCTCGAATTTCAGTCGTAGTCTCACACGAATCTGGCAGATGGTGAGCAATCAAACATTCACGCATGGTGCTATCGTGTGTTCAAACAGGCCTGTTTGCGCGCGCTTGAGCGGTAGTCGCTAAGATGTGGCACCCGTAGAGGGAAGAGGATGCTCATTAGCCGACGGCAGAGAATGGCCGCTCTATGAGAATGTGCATCAGTATCTTAGGATTTAGCAAGACATTCGTACCGAGGCAACAGTCAGTTTGAAGGAGGAGTCCCATGTTCCCTCGGGCGGACAAGACAATGTGCTCGAATTCCGCCTCCGTTTGCAACCGTGCCCTCCTTGCAAGCGAATGCTTGGTTCAGCTCAACAAAATGGAATTGTGATCGGGTTTGCACAAGATATACCATCTATACACTTGATTGCTAAGCCACTTCCAACCAGGCTACTCTATTCGTATCTTGCCATACCAGTAAACGGCTTACAAACGCCAGGCAGCAGTCGCATAACGTATAAGGTACGAGTGACAACTCAATGCGCAAATACAAATGCTTTTTAAATGCTTCTAGCAGTCAGCTAATTCGTAAAAAAGATTGAAATCGAAGGCTGATTCACGACCCCGGTTCTTATCGCACTCAGAGGACTTCACTCAACATGCCGAAAACGTTCAACCCCGATACGGAGATTCCCGACCTCAGTGGTAAAGTGATCGCAGTCACAGGTGGTACGTATATACATGTTTCCCGATTACGCAATTGTAACATACGCGAAGCGGAAGACTGTGTGTAGTTCGATATTCCACATCAAAATCCTCCAGGACAGTATCGGCATTGAGTCAATGGTTGCCAACCAACGCACTACTTCACCAATCGGGTAGCTGACCATTCCATCCAGGCAATGCTGGACTAGGTGCCGAGACGGTACGCCGCCTCGCTGCCCACAACCCAACTGCTATTTACCTCTGCGCTCGCAACCCTTCTGGTGCCGAAGCACTGATCTCAGAGCTCAAGACTGCTAACAACGCCAACATCGTCCCGATCAAGCTCGACTTGTCCTCTCTTGAGAGCACCAAGTCCGCCGCAAACGACATTCTCTCCCAAACCACCCGTTTGGACCTTCTTTTCAACAATGCCGGTATCGCCGCCACTCCAGCTTCTCTCACAGCCGACGGCTATGAGACGCAGTTCGGCATCAACCATGTAGGCCATGCGCTCTTTACACAGCTACTCCTGCCCTTGATGCTCAAGACGGCCGCCACCTTGGCCTCAAACTCCGTCCGCATCATCAACGTATCCTCTATGGCTCACACCCGTGTGCCCGCCACCGGTCTCGCTCTCGCAGACGCCAAGACAGATATGGAGTCCTATCACACCTTCACCCGCTATGGCCAGAGTAAAGTAGCCAACATCCTCTTCACCCAGAAGCTAGCACAGCTCTACCCATCCATCACCTCCGTATCTCTGCACCCTGGCTTCGTCAACACAGAAATCAACACCGGCAAGGGTGGCGGAGCACGTTGGCTCAACTTCCTCATCCGGAACATTGTTGGCTGGGTTGGCATATCTGTTGAGGAAGGAGCCAAGACTCAGCTGTGGTGCGGTACTGCTGAGGAGGTTGAGAATGGGAAGTATTATGAGCCGGTTGGCGTGGAGAAGGCGGGGAGTAAGTGGGTGCAGGATGAGGGGCTGAGGGATGAGTTGTGGGAGTGGACTGAGACAGAGTTGGCGGCGCATGGTGGTGTGGGCTGGCCCGAGGCAGAGTGAAGACACAATCCTGCCGGGGTCAGAAGGATTCGTGAAAACGGCGGGCCTCGAACATCGACTAGATCTAATGAGATCGCTTTTCTAATGCTCTCGAAAAGATGTAAACGCATTGGTAGTCTACCCTGTCCACGACCCAAGTGTCATTGCCGCACAAGCTGTCCACTCTTGTTCTATGCCAACCACTTGATGGTAGACGCAACTGCCTAGAACGCAGATGAAAACATCGGCTGCTTAGCCGAGAGCCCCAGCGAGCGCCTCATGGTGCACTCCCAGCCTTTTTCGCACCATCGCGAGCATCATCCTGCGACTTGCTCTCCTTGATCATCCTTTCGAAGTACTCCGTGAGCGCTGCCATCACTTGTTCGAACTTAGTCTCCAACTCCTCGAGCTGCGTCTCTAAGCGCGTCACCCACTCTCCCGTCCTGTCCACTGTTTTGAGCACGCCATAGACGGTGGCCACGCCTTGTCTCACCTCCGTAACAAGCGAGTCAACGCTCTCCGTTGTGAGCTGGAGTGCGGTTATCGCTAATGCGACTTCTTCGTTGCCGGAACCCTCCTGGAGGCGTCTCTCAAGATTCTCAATTTTGAGCTGAAGCGTAGCCGTGGCGTCATTGGTCTTGTCGTCCTTTAGCTGTTCGTCGAAGCGTGTTTCCAGAGCCTCAAGCTTGAGTTGAAGTGCCTTCATGATACCGTGAGCCTTCTCGTCGTCCGACCTCTGCATGGATATCTCTGAGGCTTTCGTCGGCCGTCCGAGTGAGTACATGGCCTCCTCGAGCTCTTCCTCGTTGATGATTCCATCACTGCGGACTCTCAGCAGCGCGGCATAGGCTGCGTCGAATGTGATTTCGTTCGTCTGGCATTCGGTGACACGACCGCAACCACAGAGCAGCTCACCAGTGAGACTTTCAGCGCACCCAGTACTCGGCGTCTCCGCGTTTCCCGTGAACTCCTCGCGGAACAGCGCAATTGCACCAAGTACAGCCATTCCCGGACCAGCTTGAGTAAAGTGGCGGTAGCACGAAAGACGAGCACCCCAAACGTTGGCCTTGTCTTTCAGGTCTGCAAGGCGAATATCGCGGTTGTTGGCTGCTTCGACGACTTCAGCAATGATAGCAAACCACTCGCGAGCCGGGTTACGGCAGCGTCTGTTGTAGCTGATGGCGGTGCCAAGGCAGGTGAATAGACTGTTCTTGTCTTCATTGCAGGCATGGAGGGCGCGGAGGATGAACTCAGTTTTGGCGTCAAGCTCGTAAGCTTTGAGAATGCGTTGATCGACGGGTCCTGCCGGCTTCGGGTGAGGGAAGTAGATGGCGACCATGGTGAGTGAAAGGCGAATGAGACGATGTGGGTGCTGCGAGGAGTTGGTGTCAGTCGCAAGGCAATCGATGAGCACTGGCTTGGAGACATATCGGCTGATGGATATGGTAAAGAACAATGCACGAGTTCAGCGATTGTGGCGAGCTGCTGTCTATGCCAGACGATTGGCAGGAAACGGTGCTCGTGCAATAGTACGTGAAGATCTAATGCTTGATGATAGCTGTTGACCTGAGAGCCTTTGTGACGGTTACGATTATGTTGAAGATGCTGAAGACAAGCGAGGACAAACACCAAAAGGCTGTACAGAGCATTTTATGTTTCTCTATTGCATCCCGCCGTCACGGTAGAAAGCTCTTGGGCAACAACCATACAAACGCAAGCTCCAGAGCGGTGAAGCGTAGGTCTGCGGATACTTACTTGTCAGCAAGTGGCGAGCTTGATGCTGAAAGAGACTGCAAACCACCTATGCGGAGTCCCCGCAGCGGATAGCTGTTTGCAAGTCGCAAGCTTTGTTGTGAAAGGGATGGTGACCTCCATAGCCGCTGCTGAGTCAAGAGCCAACTGACGGCAACCTGCATGTAAAGCCAGCTGTGAGCTTCACGTTCAAGGAACTGGAGACCTACGTGCATACTTGCGCTTGTAGCCGTCGAATCGCTGTTTGAGCTCGTGTTGCGGATCGCCATGTGTGATATGCGAGAGGACCTAGGCCTACGATGTATGTAGGGATATTTTCGGAATACTTCGATGGCAGTACACCTGCAGCCTTCCAAAGTTGCATCCACGGTTGCATACACGTGTATTGTGCCATGACATGGGACTGCTTGTTTTGCGCTTAGCCTGGACACGAGCATGGTGGTGGCGTTTGGGAGCACTACAGAGGAATTTTCAACGGTCGTTTCATTGGCTAAGTAGCATGTGGTGTGCCCAAAGCATGGTTCATTCTATAGACATCAACAATCGTAGCAATTCATTGCATCGTAGGCTTCGTTCTCATCAAGTCATGTGTGGACGGCTCACCTAGCCGCCGTCGTCTCCACGCTGAAAATCTCCATGGCCAACCCAATCTTGCCCTTCTTCGCAAACACCGTCCGGGCAACTCGGGCCACAGCTTCAACACCCTCATGGGAGAAGTCGACGATCGTCTTGACACGTCCTCTGAAATCAACTGGCGAGAAGCCGCGGTAATCCTCTTCAGGTTGCACGGGCTGTTGTGCTGGTGGAGGTGCGGCGGCGAAGATGCCTTGCAGCGTGGCCATGCCGGGAATCATGTTTGCTGCAGTTGCGGGAGGTCCAGCTACTCCCTGCGCTCCGTGGCCGCCTTGTGCCGGGTTGACTGGTGCCTGATGTGGTGGGATTGGCGTGGTAGATGTAAGGGCGGCAAAGTGCGTATGGTGGATCCGACATGCGCAGATGATTCTGATTACCGGAGGTGAAGGAGGCTGACGCGTAGCAGCAAAGGCCTGCTGAGCTCGATGGAGGTTCAGCAAGCGTTGCTTGAAGTTTCCTTCTTGCGCCGGGACAAGGTCGGGGTGGTCCTCAAGGTATCCCTGGAATTCTTCTTGTGTTGCGGGCGTCGAAGCGGGAAGCTCGGGCGTCACCACAGGGTAGAATACATGGCCAAGGCCTTTCATGATCTCCTCCAAGCGTGAGTCGTCAATCGCGTGGCGAAGGTTGCCTTCAACTGGAAGAGCGTGTTGCCATTTATTGCTTTTGAAGCGGATCACGAGTTCTTTGAGGCTTGGGAAGTCGGCTTTCAGGCTGCGTGTGCGATCGGTAGAGGTCAAGTATGCAGTCCAGAGGGGTTTGCTGTCCTGGGCTTTCACGTGTAGGTTCAAGAAAGTGACCGTGCCGATTGGCGACGCGATTGCGCGGACGAACATGTTCGCGTCGCTAGGGTGGGCAAAAGAAATCCTGTTGGAAGTGTAGAGTACGCTCACAGACTCTGCGTAGATCAACTTGCAGGTCCGGAGCAGTTGAGGTGCCATGTGCTGGGGCTTTGCCTCTGGTGTGTTGGGCCATTCCACGCACTCGCCGTCGCGCGCAGTCAAGCAGAAAAGGTAGATCCGGTCTCTGATCTCGCGAGGCAACGAGAAGAGCCGGCTTCTCGCGACACTATCCGGAAGCTCACTGATATCTTCAAGTCTCCGTGTTCGCGCCATCTCCAGGCCGTATTCTGATTCCTCGTCCATGGTGCTTTGCCTCGTTGGCGTGCGGAATGCGTGAGCCGCGCTGTTGTTGCGCGAATGTGTGTGGAAAGGCGAGTTGGGTGGATATCCAGGAGAGCCCAGTGCGTCGGCCTGGCTGATGTATGAGAGAGTTCGGGTGGAGAGTACTGACTCGCGCCAGGTGTAGGGGTCGGCTGGTGTGATGGCGGGAGGGCGGTGGCCGGCCATTTTACTGGAGGTGTAAAGCTAAGTGGGGAGGATGTCGAGTGAAGTTGCTGTTACTGAATAGAAGGATACGTTGGCGGGAGACATTAATATTGCCGGGCGCGGAGCCCGTTGTTGTTGTGGGAGCACGGCGTCTCACATGCTGCAGTCGATGCCCTATGTGAGGTCAGCGCTACAGCCTTAGGCTCGGGCGTCGGGCGTCGGCTGGGGGAATCTTTGTCAGCCATTTGCTCTCTTTCTCCTATAACGCAGAATGCATTCGTTCAGCTAAGCATAGCAAAAGGATTTACAGCCAAAGGGTTTTCATCAAACCAAATCGTACTATGCCATTTGACTACCAACAGCCCTTGCAATCCCCATCAACGCTGCGAGAGCATCTGGGGTATCATACCGAGCAACATACAACCAATCGCGTCTCAATTGTAGCTACGCTTTCTCATGATGACAATCACCTCCTCGCCAACAGTCGCATTGCCCCTCTGGAAGATAGAACTTCCAATCATTCCAGTACGCTTCAAGGTATCCCTGTCGGCTGCGAGATGCTGAACCGCCAAAGCCCACTTCTCGACAACTCCCGGAGGAGCGGCAGCTGTCGACTGCGTTTTCAGCTCCCACAGGCCTCTAGTATCCGGGCCATAGCCATGGCTACCAACGTTGCGGACAAGTTCTCCAAGCTCTGCCACGTCGGTGTAGCTCAAGGCCTTGAATTTCTTGTCGGTTGTGAAGGATATACAGCAATTGCCGGAGTCATCGGACAGGCACGCTAAGAGCAGTAGCTGCGTCAGTATCGATGTAGGTTAGAAGGCGCACAAAGAGACTCGCTAACTCACAGCTCGAGAAATCGATATAGTCGAAGTGTGGTTTGAATTTGCCTTGGTTCGCTGGGACGCAGTATTTCGGAGCCACAATCTCTTTGCTAACCAAACCATGCTCAAGCTGGGGATTGTTCTCTGGCTCGGTCTTCGGTGATGGCGCGCTGGAAGCCATGGGCAGTGTCATTACCAGCAAGGCGATGGCCTTGAAGGTGGAGGAGAACATCTTAGCGTTGTCTCATCGAGTCGAAGTCGGAAATGTTGCAGCATGAAAAGGAGACATTTGATGCTGTGCTGACTATGCTATGCTGACTATACAGTCCCGACTCAGCTCTGGTCACACGTCACCTGATATGGGATTACCTTTGCAGCGTCAACAAGACCTCGTTGACATCTCATTATCACGCCACGGTGGAGATGGACGTGTAACAGCCACTGGATTTCTACACCTGATCCCACCACCGAATTAATGCAAACTTTTCCCACTACACACCCGGCTTAGGTCGCTCTCCCTGTTACTGTTTCGTCGTCCTCACTTTCGCACGACATCTACATCTTCTTTCGAAACACCAGTCTCTCTTTTCTCCATCCAACAGCAGCGAATAGCTACCCGTACCACCTCAACATGCGCTTCGCCATCAGCAAAGCCATCGCCATAATGGCCGCCGCAGGACTCGCTGTCGGCGTCCCAGGCAGGAAGAAGAACACAGATCGCCCATACGAGATCCAGCCTGGTATCAACGACAAAGGCAGGGTCATAGCGCCAGCTTACTGCCTACCACCCGAGTTCACCAAAAGTTGGAAGCCAACATTCTCCTTCCATGACTTTTCGAAGGGTAAGACAGTCATTATGTCGCACATGCCACTCACTAGCTGCGCCGCCCTACACTCCGGAGCATCGCTAATCGCATCTTCCATCGAACAGATTGCCGTCCCAGGGGATTCGGCAACTGCTGTGTGACTCACCACCGAGCTGAACACCGACCCATTAGACCGGAAAGATATTTATGTGCTCGAAAAATTCGTGCCCCTCTATGCCAACCATTCGGACTATACCGACCTTGAATACGGAATCTGGGAGGTGCTGAATGGCACGTTCTACACGGAGAAAGCAGGTGAGGCGGATCCGAAGTGGGTTGTTCACGGTTGGGTTGCTGTCCTCAAATTTGTGGAGCTGCATGCGTTGAAAGGAAGTGGCGTCGTCGGCCAGTTCATCTTTCACAGGGGCAATGAGACTATTGGCGAGGAGAAGATAGTCATCGGGAGGAAGGGGTATTACAAGACGAAAATTGGATTTGAGGACTGAGTGCGTTGGCGGAGCAAATCGCGCCGAGCCAGTTGATTCTTGGGCTGATCGAATCAAATACAAACAACTTTGGTTATCGAGATTGTTCCAAAACCCCTTCCAACCCGCTCGCTAGACAACTACCATATCGTCGCCAATAATTAGTAAAGCCCAAATCGTAAATCCGCCCCAAAGTCCCCAAAAACGCCCTCCGTACGCACCCTTTCACTTCTGCTTAAACCTCTTGACAGTAATCTTCTGCTCCCCAACAGTCTCATTCCCTCTCTGAAATATCGCCGTATCGATGTACCCACTCATCTTGTGCACCCGCTTGCCCTTCTCAAAGCTCCAGATGGCCGAATTGTAAGCCTTGAGCACTTTCTCGCTAACCGCCGGTCCATTGCCACGATGTTCCGACCTCTGCAACTGCCAGATCCCCAGCTCATCAAGCCTATGAATGGGGTCTCGAAGCTGCGCTTCAAGCCGCACGAGGTTCTCGAGGTCCTGTAAGTTCTTGTTGGACAAGTCCTTGCGCTTCTTTTCGGCCTTGATGAAGGTGACGCAGCAGTTGCCTAGGCCGAGAGGCAGGGTGTCTGGAAGCGCCCTGTTAGAAATTGCCCCGATCAGGCATGGGGTTGAGGAGACTATACAGTCTGAGTAGTCGACGTATTTGAAGTCGTAGGGAAGGTTTTGGCCGGGGCCGGACCTTGGAGGTTCGCAGTAACTCGGGGCCTTTGCTTCAAGGCCGGCGACCTGGCCACCTTGCCGAAAGCCGTATAAGGGCTTCTTCAGAGCCACTGCTACGCCGAGGGTCAAGGGAAGTAGGGTGCTGATCGCGGCGGCGATTGCGAAGAGGGTAGTAGTGAGACGCATCCTGGATGTGGTGTTGATGTTGACTGAGACTGTGGGGGAAAGGAAGATGAAAGAGCTAGGAGGTGGTGCTTTAAGCGTGGAAATTCTGGCCAGAAGACTGAAAGCCATATCGATCCAGACGATCTAAATTCCTCTAACGTGGAAAGGATTCGCTGTTGCAATACATTTTCTCTGGAAGCTTAGGTGCACCTAGCGAGATTTCCTATCTAGCGCGTAGCATACGTCGCAAGCGAGTCAGCTGTATGTCAGGTGACACATACTGTTATTCCAGGCCAGTCAGCGACCGTAGCAAGCACATATAGACCATGAATCTGGGACGTTACATCTCCAGTAGTTGGCGTCGAAAAGGGACTTGAGATTTGCTAAGCGCCAGCAGTAGTTCGCGGTACCAAAGTTCGGGGATTGCTTCGAGTGATCAGCGCAGTTACCAGATACCTTAGTGAAAAGTAGATGAACGACTTTGGAATCTTGAGCATTTGGAGATGCAAGTTAGGACCTTGCAAGAATTATGGGTTCAACGATAGAATAAGCTCAAGATAGAGGACTGAAGGTTTCAAGCCTTGCAGTATCCGGTAAGCTTCTCGTAGCCGAAGGTTTGTTCTCCAACAGCAAGCCCCGCATGGCAGCGATCAGGCAGCTTGAGTACAAGTAAACACCGGGTTTCCCGTGTATATCTCATCGACTCTTTTGTCTGCGTTGTTGAGAGCTTCTGCATCGCGACTCTCTGATGGGACATGAGCTTCGTCTTGGAAAAGTCTTATCGCGCAGCATCAAGCTTCAAGTTGACGGAGAGCATTGAATCCGTACTATCACCACTGCAGAAGCATGCGGTCGTCGGTCTCAGTTGGGTTGCTAGCCGCAGTATTGTCGTGGCCAGCCAGCAGTAACGCACAATCAACGTGTCGCTTCGCGCCTCAGTACAGTCAACAAGATATCATCAGCAGCCCTCACGACTTCATTGCAGACGTCTTGTACTGGGAGGGCAAATTCGCTCAGCCTGGAATCGGATACAATGAAGCCAACGCAATGACCTACGATGGCACATTGCTTGACCCAGTGACAGGCTTCGCAGTGGCGAACGCAGCCGGAAGACACAACTTCAGCGCCGCCAGTAAGGAGTCACTCCACATCATGGTTCTCGCGAAAACTTTGGCTGGATCCAGAGATGCTGCGAGGTTCGCGTCGCCAGAAGAGCCGGACAAAGCGGTTGGGACTGCTTTCAAGCTGATGGAGCAGAAGCTGACGACGTACCTTGATTTCAACCGGACGTACCCTGGCTTTGGTGGGCTCCTGCCATGGTACAATAACACCAACGCTGCGATAGAGCCGACGACGGACTGGGTAGATCGCATTCCAGGACTTGACAATGGGGAGCTCCTGTGGGCTGTGTATGCTGCTGTACAAGCTCTCGAGAGCAACAAGAAAAAGGAGTATAAGGCGTTGGGTCAGCAATGGCAGCTCTGGCTCGACTATGCAAGCAGTAACGTGGCGAACATGTTCTTGCGTGGAAATGAAACCGGCTCAGTATGCGCCGTGATTACTCTCGATCAATCTTTGGCGCCGAACGATCCTGGTCAGAATTATTCGTGCGAAGGTACCAATTACCTGGATGATCCGTATGAAGGCGAGCTATTCACTTGGTGGCTGTACTTCTTCAGCGATGATCTCTCAGTCGAGGATAAGGAAGCTCTTTGGACTCGCAAGCGTGTAAAGCTTCAGAGCGTCGAATACTCGCGGAGCGGCATTGGGCCAATAACTGTGCAGAAAGGGTTCTGGTTCTCGTCGCACGAGCAGTGGAAGATCCTGCAGATGCCTTACTACGACATCCCAATCGTGAAGAGGGTCTTTACCAATGCGGAGCGAGTGCGGACTTGCAATTCCAGAGCTCTGGGCATACCTGGGCTGTATGCGTCGGTCAATAATGTGACGGATGAGACGGGCGAGATCATCGGGTATATCTCTAATGCCGGCATTCCGAGCATCTCGTTCCAGCCGGAGCAAGAGCTTGATGTGGTTACGCCATATGGAGTTTTTCCTACACTGCTTGTGCAGGGAAAGCGAGGTCGGAGCGTGGGAATGGCTTGGTGGTGGTAGGCTCGTGCTTTTTGTTATGTTGTCCTCATGTGTCTGCTAACATTGCAACAGGAACATGGCCACGGGCTCGAAGATGCAGAACCCTTATGGGAGCACGGAGAGCGTGAAAGTAGACGGTACGGCGGTGTCGAGCTTCGTGTCTTGGGACAGCAAAGTGACCAGCGTGGTGGCGCTGCTTGGAGGCGCGTCTGATCTCGTGCGACAGAAGATGAAGAGAGATGGGATATATCGCGACTTTGTAAGAATCGCAGAAGTAAGTGCAATGGTCTTTCTTGAGTGTTCGTAGACGAATGCTGACAAGTGTCTTGTTACAGCGTGAGCACCGAAGATTGTTCAGGGACATCAAGGGAGAGAATATTGAGCTGTGCTTGCCCAGTGCGCGGATCCCAGAGGCTGGGCTGCACGATTACACGGGCTGTTCTTAGTATCGGGGATCTTCGAGGGTCAGATGTTTGGATGGCGTCGCATGGCCCTGAAGAGAGGCAGATCGAGCCGGACTTTGGTTGGGACGGGACATGCACAAGGCTCGAGCTACCAGCATCATGCAGCGCCGGAGATGCACGGCGGATATGAGACTTGGGGAGATAGTAGTATGTACAAACTGGCTGATTGAATATACATGATATTGTATGTAAGCGAGTAACAATACTTGATTCTTCCTCTTCTTCTGAACAAGCTCAACAAATCGGCAGTCGACATTTGGCTCCCGCGCTTAGCTCGTGCCCACTCCCGGTTGCCATCCAGGCTTTGTTTATACTTTCGCAGTCAGCCTGCAGCGCAGCGTCACACATCCAGCCAGCACTCCGAGACACCGCAACAATCCCTTTGTCATTCATCCCCAGCGCCTGGCCCTCGGTGACGTGCCCGCACCGCACCCTCGTTTCTCGAAGACAGCACGCTCGAGCCGTGCGCACAGCAAACATCCGTCAGGCACCAGCCCGCCCATAGCAACCGTGCCGGTATCCCCTCCGAAAGGCCCGACAACCTGCGACAACGACCGTGCTTCCATGCAGCGATAGCGATGCGTGCCGCCTGGGAACATCCAGCTCTCTCCGACTCCGAGAATTGTTGTTGCTCAGCGCATACCGGGAAATCACCACGGATTCCCCTCCGCAGACGGCACCAGCGCCCTCGACAGCCAACTCTGTGAAGCTGCCGGCAAGGTACGTAGAAGCTTCCCTAGCGCAAATGCAATGCGAAAAAGAGGGTCTTGACCAGCCATTGCAATCACATCTGCGACAATGCCATCATACCATGTGAGACGCGTGGCGCGCCCGTTGTGGCTATGTTTGATGTCACGTCGCTCGGTGCGCAGGATGCTTTGTCGACAGTCGCTGACTGGGGCCAACGGCCGGCTTCACAGGTGCCAATGCAACAACCAGATGCCACAAACACACCCATGGCCGCGAAGAAGGCGACGGCGAAGAGCGGCGACCTAGCCCAGAAACTGGCGCGGTCAAAGAGTCAGGAATTCAAAGACAAGATCTTGGGTTGGAATCAGGCTGGAGGAGGCGTTGCGCCGGAATCGAATGGAATTGGAAAACCGATTGAAATCGTTGAAGAAGCTGCGAACCCTGCAGATGAGGTGGTCGTGATCGAAGAGGATGAAAGCCAAGACCCGGTGGCCAGCATGAAAGTCGATGGAAACGCTGCGCCGGCTCCTGTGCCAACCAAATCACCTGTTGCCGCCACAAAACAACCACATGCCCGAAGGACCTCCAAGGATATCGACCGAGAACGGAAAGCATGGGTGCGAAGGAAAAGCAAGCCTGCCGTCGAGACAATACCACAAGAAGATGTCGAGGCAGATATCAAAGCTGCAACTACACCGAAGAAGAGGGTCGTGAGCGATGGACACTGGAGGAGGGATCGTTCAGCTTCAAAACCTGCTGCGCCTACACCAGAAAATGACACCCCACCCAAACCAATTACCATTCGACGAAGCGTTGTCAATGTGGGATTGAAAGTGCCTCCATCTTCATACGACTTTCACGACGAACATGAGCAGGAACCGGTCCGCAGGAGGCCTATCAGCTCCCAGGGACACTCGAGGCGCGGATCGCGAGATGACAGAGAAGGAACTCCAGACTATGAGGACAGCGGCACCAGAGTCTACATTAAGCGGCGACCACGATCGAAGACCTCAGTGGAGGACCCGAAGAAAACGAACTCGGAAGGCAGCAGCTTTGTATCCGGTGACCACAAAAGCGCTTCCACGGATATCACGACTCCGAGTACACCTCCGACGAAGGATATAAAACGAAAATCTGCAACGGAGCCACGTGAGAAAGCATCTAGCAGGTCGCTTCCTGTCGATGATGCTGTGAAAGGGCAAGATCAGAAAAAGACCAGGACTCCAGAAGATCGGAAGCGACCTTCACCCAAGACAGAACCGAAAGCAGCACCGGCTGCGCCTCCGATCGTTCCAAAAGTCTTTGGTGGCAGAATTGAAGGATGGCTGGCAGCGACTTCCGATCCATTCAGTGAGCCCACCCTGGCTCCCGAACCACTGGCACCGCGGAAAACACCGGCAAAGCAGAAGAGCGGCGAAGATGATGGAAAGCACCACCGTGCCGATATTCACAAGAAACGATCCAAACCCAGCCTGGACCGTCTTGATACCGAAAAGTTTGATTCGAGGAGTGCCAGCCCACGATCAATTGGCGACGATTCGGAAGTTTCTGGCGCATCGACCCCTACTTTGAAGCGCAGAGGTGCACGTAGGAACACACACTCTCCGGTCAAAAGCAGAGGCCGTCATACTTCATCGCCCCTCGACACCGCCACAGTGACAACCGAGGACTACTCGCTATCAAGACCAAGATCAAGGTCTGGCCAGCCTCTATCAGATGTTGGCTCCATGGACACACTTACACAATCGGAAGTTCAGCACGCTGGAAATAGTGCTTATCCTCGACGAAAGCCTTCGGAGAGACGAGGACTCACAAAGCATTCTGACCTTATCTCCGTGCTCTCGATGCCTGTCGCAGAGAAGAAGGGCATCGCATCTGCGCGCAGTATAAGGACCAAGCGAGTAGTGTCCGGGGCCGCGAATTCCACAGATATCATGAACGAGATCACGACGGACGAGCTGAAGTATCAGCGCGAACTCAGGACTCTAGTTGATGGAGTGATTCCGGTCTTGTTGCAAAGCGTCCTTTCGCACAAGGATTCGGCTGGCAAGATCCAGACCTCAACTGGTATTACCAAGGATGAGCCGACTGTCACGCAGCCGATCATCAACATGGGCGTAGCGCTGGAACGATTGAAGACTTCCCACAAGAGGATACCCATGCATAATCCACAGGACCTCGTCGCGTGGGCCAAGCAGACCGCAAAGATCTACGACGATTACCTTCAAGCATGGCGACTAGGATTCGAAGACCTCGTAGTAACGCTTGCACCGATTGATGGAGCAGAGAAAAACCGCCAACCATCGATCTCCACAAAACCCGAGACCGCCGCTCCAGTAGAAGGCGACGGGGAGCGTGTCGAGGTCGCATATCTGTTGAAGAGGCCTCTCGTTCGGTTGAAGTATCTCGCTAGAGGCTTCAAATCCATCAGTCAGATCAGTCCGTCTCCAATAGCTGATGAAATGGCGACAAGGTACCAGAAACTCGTACAAGAGGCTCGAGATCGCTCCAATGACGAACGAGCTCGCCTTGAAGATGAAGCAGCAGCGGCTATCGACCCGTCGCGCTCTAGAGACCTTCGCAGTCTGGCTCCCATCAGCGGTGTACGAATCGATCCGACAAGATGCGTACGTGCACGCGATTACTTTGACATGGACCTGAGGCATACCAGTGGCCAACAACTAACATGTCGGATCGAGATCATCATTCGAGATGATGCACCGAAGCGTGGCAATTCGACAGATCTACTGTTCTGCGAAATAACCACAACTGGTCGCTGGCTGCTGTTCCCACCAGTCTTGACTAGCATGGTCTCTGTTCGCCCTAGTCGACAAGTAGGCGAGCTGGTCCTAATGGTCCGCGGGTTCCAAGCACACGGAAAGGAATGGCATGAACTCATGTCATTGCGGACTGACGATGATGATGCTCTTGATGAGTGGATGGATATGCTGCCCGACTCCCCTGTTCCTCCTGGCCTGACGAAGAAGTCAAGCTTTGATATGCTCAAAGGCCCGACCATGTCAGGAGCACTGCCAATGTCGCCATCTTCTCCTGAACCGAACGCCAAAGACGTTGAGATTCCCATTGGCGAACGCGCAAAGTCATCTGCACGAGTATGGGATGGCAGCGACGTCAACAGCATGGTCGGAGATGATGAGTATGTCAACACACCACTACGCCGGACTATGGCGCATCGGCACCGAACTTCTCCTGCGTCTCCGCTCGCCAGACAAGCACCCCGAGAAGCTGACGAGATGTACGCTTGGGAAAGGAAAGAGAACAAGCCCAGGCCCACTTCCTTGTATAGCGCGTCCGTCGATGACCGTCCGAAGACGAGCTACACACGCTCGACAACGGACTTCACGCCAAGCATTTTATCACGATCAACGACGGACTACACTGAGAGCTCGGGCTACACGAGTAGCAAGAAAGATTACTCCGTATGGATGCCATCGTCGCAAGGTAACTCGTCCGATGAAGATTACTCGGACGAAGACTATGAGCCTCGCGCAAGACGCCCTGCTTTACACCGTCAGACATCTTCGGTTCCTTCGATGGAGCTACCCACCATCAATAAAACTCGTTATATGACCGAGCCAGAACCTCAAAGAGATTCGCGATCTTATGAAACTCCACGAAGGCGCTCATCCCACCGCCGTGCGGAATCTACGCCCACAGCTTCTCTTGAACCAGAAAGAGAACCGACTTCCGCACCCGCAAAGATGCAAGAGAGGAGACATCAACCAGCGAGAGAACGTGAAAGATCTCACAGGCCTGAAAACACTCGGCCCAGTTCTATGGGTTTCAAAACTGGTATCATTCCGGCACTCACGCCTAAGTTCCTCAAGAAAGACCGCCGCTCTTCATCACCACTCAAGCATGAGTACGCGCCATCGTCGGAAAGCGAAACATTCTCAGAGAGCGACTACACGGATTACGATCACGATGATGAAGAGTCGATCACCTCGGAGTCTTCCGCAGACGAGCAAGTTTCTACTGTTGGAGAGCTCAAGACGTTCCCGACTGTCGGCGGCTACAAGCCAATGGGACAGCCCTCTCCACCAGACACGCAATATTCGCCTTCAGATCCCTCTTTGGCTCCGTCACAGTCCGCTTCTCAAGCACCATATCGGACTGTTCCTACATACGACGACAATGCTTCGAGTACTGTTGCCTCCATCTTTGCGTGGGTCGATAGCGGCTTGTGGGACAGCATCCACCCCGATGAATGTACGATCGTTGTCTCGCCCGGCCTTATTGAAGCATTTGATGTCGCACAGGCGCAGGCTGCTCCCGGTGATGCAAGTAAAAGCCCGTCCACACGCGGTGTGAAACCCCTAGTTGCGCTGGAACTCACGCCTCTTGTCCCTTTGCGTCGTGGTACAGCCCTTGATATCTCCATTCGCTCCCCTCCCACTGCCAACTCTTTGTACAAACCAGGGGCGAATATCATGTTCCGTTCACGAAGTGGCGAGGATTGCGAAGAGCTGTACCACATGATCAATCGCGCGCGTATCAACAACCCAACATATATCGCCTTACAGAACGCACGCGGTCCAATGCAACAGAGCAACTGGGGAGAAGCCATGGACCGCCGTAACCAAGCCCGCACATCCGCCAGCTGGTGGAACCTCAACTCCAAGAAGGGCAGCACTTACCGCTCAAAAGGCAGCAGAAGAATGTCTACCGCCGGCACAGAATCTTCCATCGGCACTATGAACAGCGCCTTCTCCGCCCTCCGCCGCTTCAGCGGCAGCGGCAACCGCCTCTTCAACATCGCAAAGAGCACCATCACGTCCAAAGAAGGCCCCGGCTCCCGAAGCACATACTCTGACTCCCTATCCTCCGGCGCCGTGACACCAATGGGCATCGATCCTAGACTAGGAACACCCCTCGGCCTGACCGACATGAAAATCCGCCTCTACCTCCGCGAGTCGGCTTCCAAATGGCGCGACATGGGCTCAGCGCGCATGACTATCGTCCTGCCGCCACGCCCTGATCCTGAAGCTCCAGCGGACCCGAGAACTATTGGCCAAGAGAAACGCATCATTGTCTGTGGCAAAACGAAAGGCGAGACGCTCATTGATGCTACGCTGGGCGAGAGCTGCTTTGAGCGCGTCGCTAGGACTGGTATCGCTGTCTCGATCTGGGAGGAGCATTTGGGCCCTAACGGCGAATTGGGTCAGGTCGCAGCCGTGGGCGGTGTTAATGGCGCGAGGGCGAAGGTGTACATGGTGCAGATGAAATCCGTGAGTGTTCTTTTCTTCCCCATGCAAATGCACTTGTGGGCTTTTTTTGCTGACGATTATCAATTACAGGAACGCGATACGGCCTTTACTTTCGGCTTGGTTGGCAAGCTACGTTACTAACGATTGACCATTCTCCTTCCATCGGCGAGGAGCCTCGCAATTTCCCCTACCTCCTTTTCCTTCCTTCCTTCCTTTCTTTCTGCTTTACGTATACCCGTCCGGAAGATTTGGCGGAAGGCTCTTTGGGTGCATGTTGGTTTTCTTGTCGCTTGTTGATGTTAAGAAGACCTTTTAATGAATGACGGGAAAGATTTTGTTGCTGTTTTCCTCTTTCAGAACGGCGGTTTCTTTCTGTGGTCTTAGCGATTGGCGCTCTTGGGGTATTTTCGTGAGTTTTTCTTTTTCTTCCGTTCGTATTGATGGGTTTGACAGCACGGTGTAGTTTCAATTCCGTGAAGCGGTAAAGCTGCTTGAATCCAGGGCAGTTGTCTTGCCTCTCATGCTACCACATTACGATTTCAGTTGCGAGGTGTAAATGACTACAACGTAATCTGAATGTCAACGAGTTCGTGATTGCTGTTCTTCATATGGTCTGCATGTTGTTTGGGACGACACAAGGCCTCACAGACTGTAAACCAGCTTCTCCGCTGCGACCGGCCTCATATGCTCCTCCTCTCTGCGCTGCGCGCGGTCTTCCATTTCACCGGCTCCAAGCAGTGCAAACCCATCCTGCACCACCCGCTCCAGACCTCCCGGCATGCGGCGCACAGGGTTAGGCTGGAGCTTCATCTCCATGCCGTCTACAGAAAGCCAGTCAAAGAAAGCCACAGCAAAACTGCGCGCCTCAGGAGAAGCAGGCACCACCAGGTTTTGGTACAAGATCTCAACCCCAAGGCCCTCCCATACTGCGCCGTAGACAGGCTGCACGCCGTACGAGAGACCTTCAGGCGGTATATTCCAGGCTCCGCCTTCGAGGGATCTGACGACGGCTAGTTTGCCAGAGGGATGCAGGGTACTGCTTGTTTTGCTTACGGTAGTGCCCTCGGAGATGCAGTCGTAAGCCCAGTGCACGCCACTGTCGTTGGTGAAGCCGAGGACCTTCTCGGGCCAGGCCGGGTCACGGTAGTCGACGAGGTAGTCGTATGAGAAGGGCTCGGATTGCAGAAGTGGGATTCGGGCAGGGCTGGCGGCGCCGATGAGTTTTATTGGTTTTTCGTGGGAAAGAAGGGGAATGTGGCGAATGAGTTGGGCGGCGTACATGCCTACTGACGTGGAAGCTCCGTAAATGAAGAAGCAGCGAGTCTTTGAGCCATCTGCGGGCGCTGGCTGAGAGGTTCCATCGGATATTGGAGCCTTGTGCCACGCGAATGGAGCCGCCAGACCGAGTCGGTGAAATATAGCTTGCGCCGCAGTAAGTGAACACAAGCTCACAGACGCTGCATCTTCTAAGACCATCGAGGCCGGGACTAGCCACAAGAGGTCTTCAGGGCAGACGACATACTCCGCAAAAGCGCCTGGACGTTCGTTGACACTGCTTGCTCCTTGGACGAAGCCGGCGACTCTCTGACCGGCTCGAAGCCGTGCCGCGTTGTTCGCATCAACAACAGTTCCAGCGAAATCGCTACCGACAATGCGGCCGTTGGTAGCCAACGGGTTGGCTACATAAAGGGCGTCGACGGGGTTGAGAGCGATGTTGGAAACTCTGATGAGGACTTCACCGGGTCCAGGTGAAGGGAGTGGTTGTTGCAGGACGTTGGCGGTTCGGTTTGTTGCGTCCAATACAAGTGCGTTCATTGTTCCAGATGTAATGGGTGTTGAGCTCGACGTCGTTGAAGAAATTGCACTCTAGCGACGATGCTCATGACTTCATATATATACAGTCCTGACGGTCTTCATGCTGCAACTGCGGCTCGTGCGGGGCACTGGCACTACGCCCTGTCACTAATGAGTGCACACTACATGTTTGTAAGCCGACTCTGAAGACACTGTGCGCCAAACAGATGACATCTCACAGGCCCGCAAACCATTGCAGATCGGGACTAAGACCAGGTATCAGACCGTACGCCTACAAAATCAGTCAGTAGAGTCCATCACATGGCGAATACTACGAGTTACTCACAGATGCGTCCAGATCTAACCAGTCAGATGTCTGCCAATCCATGAAAGGGTCTAGATTGCCGTGTCCGTTCATGGCATTCGGCAAACCGGTGCTGATCACGTTCTGGCCGTTGAATGCATCTACTGCTGCAGATGCGTCGATCTCCGTGGCCGTTGCATTGAGTGCAGATTCGCCTCCTCGGCCGATTTCTCCGGCACCCGCAAAATATGTCGGACGCTGCCCTTTGGCCTCGCCCCTCAGCTCCTCGAGAATAATACTATACCGCCGACTTGGTGAGTTGGTGGCCGTGGCATTTGCGAGATGAACGTGACAGCGTCCGGCCAGCGCTAATAACGATTCCCTATCGAGGCCTTCAATCTCAATTCGGCACTGCATTTCCCATACATAGCAAACGCTTAAAGCGCAAAAGGTTATGTAGTGTGTCCACCATAGAGCGTGGAACAGTGGACCCTCTTGTGCGAGGCTGTCAATCAAAGACAGAGCGTCTCTGGCGCCTCTGATGCATAGGGCAATGCTATCCCTTTGGAATTGAGGAAGGGCGTCCGTGGAGCGTCGTGCGTCGTTGCCAATCAGCAGGAATGGTCTATGCAGATGCACAACAGCGTGTTTGTATGCCAGTCTCAGCGCAACGCATTGACGACGGTAGCCTCGGGTCAAGCTCGTTGGTCTGGCCTTCAGCAATGGTGGAAGAGATGCGTGCCATTCGTCAAGCTTCGCGACGAGCCCTCGCGCCAACTCAATACGGTGGGCTTCCGGAGGCGGATTGATGGGATATAGGTCGTCTGAAATTTCGCCAACAATGCGTGCAAGCTTTACGTTCCAGATGAAGCCATCTAGTTGGCATTCGTCGGCTCCGTCGTTGTCGTTGGGTATTGGTCCCAAAGCGCCTATGTTCTCGTCATTCACTCGGTCTGGGTAGTCCTGGTCGATGTCCTTGTCGTGAAAATGCCTTGGTCGTCCCATCACGACACCCAGGTACTTATCCAGAATGTAGGTGCTCCAGAAAATTCTCCTTCTACACTGCGAGTGGGTGTAGTTAGGGTTGGAATTTGCAGGAAGCATCCTTCTGCGATCTCGTCGGTGCATGCCCAGAGCTGATATGATTTGCAGCAGGTTGCCGAAGCTGTACCATGCTTGGTTCATCCGACAAGTCATTAGCATATAGAAAATTTGTATAAGCCGCGCTTGCGCCGACTCCAGATGTGGTCCGCCAGTTTCTGCTTCGGTCAGCGCCATGGAGCTTCTGAAGAATGCATCGCTGTCTGACAAAGACGATATATCATCGGAGAACCCTCGTGACTTCTGGCGGTGAAAATGCGTCACTGCGAAGACACCGAGGACTGTGGCGACTCTAGCGTTGCCCAAATCTTTGGTCATTGGCAAACCCAAGCCAACATTGCCTGCTATAGCGCGGTACCATGAATCGATGGTCGGCCGATGGAGTGGCTTGTATGTAGCAACGCACACATCGAAGTATAGATCAAACAGCTCTTTAGCTTCGGTATTGTTCGGGATGCTTGGCAGGATAGTAGGGCTGACTGTGAGGCCGTCTGACTTAGGTCCAAGCAATGGTCTATCGCCCGCGGCGGTCAAAGGCTGACTAGACCTCTCGATATGACCTTCCGTTGGGCCATCGCGACGCTTGAGGCGTGAGCGCGCCCGCTGAAGAAAAGATAAGCCAGAGGTACGGTCAACGTACTGGCCATTGATCTCTGCCGCGTCGAGCTCAGGAGAGCTACGGGAGAGGCTTTGTGAATTGTCTTCCGCAGCCACGTTTGCATCTACGGATTGCTGCAATGGTATTTGAGTGCCTTGACGGTCGCCATGCTCCGCATCAGGAGTGGACAGAGGCGGCGTCGGTGGGCGTCCACGAAGATACTGGCTTTCATAGGTGCACTCGCTGCCGGCTGTGGAGCATCTGGCACAAGGCTTCACCCCGTTGCATCGTGTCTTTTTCGCCTGCTAGGGCGTTAATTGAAGATCATTCAAGACGATAGGGACGGATGCGTCAAAGCATGATTGTACCTTGCATGCATCGCAAGCCCGGGTAGCCTTGGAGGTCCGTCGTCCGTCTTGGTTCTCGGAAATGCGACGCCGTTTCGCACTCGGGGAAGCACTGAGTGGCGTAACGGGGTTGTCGTTCGCGCTCCACGTGCTGAACATGATGTCGGAGCCACACGATCAATTAAGTGATGTGAGGGAGTATGCTATTCCGCAACACATGGCGTTGGCCATAATCCGGAGGAAAGAGGTTGAAAGTGGGGTGACAGATCCGTCTTTCCCGAGAATCCGAAGCCTCGATTTTCCGGCATCACTTATGTCCGAAGAGGGGGAAACGGCTATGGCTACAACGACCATCGTCACGAGAAGATCCTTGATGAAGAACGAGTACATGTACTCTTGATTGCGCTCTGCTAACGATTTATCTTAATTAGCTCGAAACCTTTGAGCAATGTCAACAAGAAGGACATGAATTCGAAACCCTAAGACCATTTGATGATGAATTTGGATCAAAGAATAATATCATGGATAGCTGCGATGCTTGATTCCTTTCTTCGTGTTCCGTATCGTAGCAGCATATCTATATCAAGCATCTTGCCTTGAAAGCCCCTCTTACAAAGTGTACTTGAACAACGGGCTCTTGTCTCCCATGCGGTCCAGCTCCTCCTCCGAGAACTGGTCGTGTACATCGGCCTCGGAGAGCTTTTCGTTCTTCTTGTTGATCGACCATAGCAAGAATTCCATTAGGAGTGCTGCTGCAACACCTGCAGCTGCAAATCCGAGCGAAGCACCAAACCCGGTCGGATAGGTCGGAGCTTCCCTTTCGATGAAGATGAAGCTTCCGGTAATTCCGCCCATGTTTCCGACACCGGTCATCCAACCGATGCCCATAGCACGCTTTGCAGGGCCAGCAAGGTTGTTCATATTCCAAGCTTGGACGCCGGGCCCAATGGGGTACAAGCTGTGAAAAGGTCAGCTAGGCCTAGTCATGCCATTCGAGGGTCAACTTACCCGAAGCAAGCAAGACAAATTGCGAAATAGCAAGCAGGGATATTGTTCTGAATGTCTCCTGCCTTTGCGCAGAGGATGGCGTATGCAGTCGCCACGCACAGCTGTGGGAAGACGATAGTTGGCATGCGCCACTTGAAGCGATCGGAGATCACCGAGAAGCCATAGGCCGCAATCGCGCCTACCGTGTAGCACGGAATGGTCAATAGTTGTGCGTTGGCCGAGGTGTAGCCCATGTTCTTGATGATCTGAGGCATCGTGAACTTGAGGCCGTAGTTAGGTGTGACGTTTGACCAGAACATCAAGATCAAAAGATAGATCTTCCAATCGACGAGAACAGATCGGAATATCCGCCAGTCGAATGCCTTCTCTTTCTGACTTCCTTTTGGCTTAACACGGCCAGCTGCCACTTGTCGTAGCTCGAGATAGCGGATCTCGTCAGGGGAGCTGTAAGGTTGCTGTCAGTCATGCTGTTCAAAATTTATCGCGGATTCCCGACATCGATAGGTATATGAGACGTACTGCGAGTTGGTTAGCGCCGAACCCGACACAATGTATGCGTTCTGATCTTACCAGCCAGCGATGTGAATGCTTAGGTGTATCTATCAGGAGCCAGAAACAGGCGACTCCCGCAAGGACTGTAGCGATGCCTTCGAGAATGAAAATCTAGCTGCGTCAGTATCGGTCTGTCTAGTCTCGCAAGTCGGATGGCTCACCCATCTCCATCCCTCGTATCCAGCAGTGCCATCCATCCTGACGATCTGCAACATGTTCGTCAGTGATAACCCCAGAAGTCTTCAAACCCGTATAACTTACGCCATACGCAAGTAGTCCGCTGAATGCTCCTGCAATGGCACTTGCTGTGAAGAAGATCGCAATACGAGTCTGACTCTCGTGTGGCATGTACCATTTCGAGATGAGCAAAATGGCTCCAGGGAAGAACCCCGCTCTGTAACGGCTAGTGTTAGCAAGAGTATTGAAGTCGACCGTTGGCTGTGTCAAGGCGCTTACTCGAATAATCCAAGCAATATCCTGACACCACAAAGCTCCGCAAAGTTGCGCACGAATCCATGGCACATCATCACCAAGCCCCAAGCTGTCACTATGGTTCCCATGAAGAGAGACGGTCGGTCGAACATGTTGAGGATGGCGTTGCTAGGAACCTCTGTAATCATGTTAGCGTTGACCAGTTCACTCAAATGACGGTTACGTACCAGCTAAGGTGTACGGTATGACTAGGTTTTAATGTCAGCTGATCGATACTTCCAATGGGGAGTCGTAGTGAGTTCTCGACGAAGTCGAAGATACACGCAATCGCCACAATGCGTCCGCGAAACAACCAGTGGAGTGTACATACTGCAAATATGTTAGCTATACTGCGATCGATTTCGAAGTGGGCTTTCTTACCAGAAGATCGCCAGAGCAATGTTGTACTCCGTGCCGCTCATGTTCAGATCGGGCAAGAGACCTTCAATCTTCGCATTGCCTGGTAGTCTTTAGTGATAGATTCTCCAGGCTCTTCATCGAAACATACCAATGTTCGCTCTGTCGATGAAACTGATGAGGTAGAGCACCAGCAAGACCGGCACAAGCCTCCAGTCAACCTTCCGAAGGACTGCCTTCTTGCTATCGTCCGAGAACGACGCAAGAAACGCAGCCTCTTCAGAGGTCAAGTTGCCATTATGTAGCCGCTCCGTCTCGATCACTGTTGCTTTCTCAGATTCCAGGTCGTCTTTGTATTGCCGTTCTGACTCATGGGTCGGTTGGTTCGAAGACATAGTTGATATCGAAGGCTTTGATCAACAAAAGGCTGCAACACTCATCCCAAACAATCTGTCGGTGCAGATCTTGATGGAATCTGGACGTCCATCAGCCTCGTTTTGTGGAGTCTCACTTGCCAGAGGCTTCACTTCCAAGGGTTCGGTTGAGCCTTGACGTTTCCGGCTCGTCGGCTTATGCAAACTCTGGCCTGGTCCTGTCCGGGTTGACTTTCTTCTCCGCACTGGGGTACATAACTGGGGAATCGTGAGGGGATTGTGGATGAGCAAAACGACGTGAGAGCGAAGACCCGAAAGTAAGAGTCCGGAAGCTCCCAAAACGGCAATCAAGAGGCTCGGAAATCTGAAAAGCATTGGGTGGCTTGCTCGGATTACACCCAAAACGGTCGTCCAGGGTTCGGATTTCTTTTAGTCCCACTTGTTTGTGGAGAATCACGCGACCAAAACCCACAGGTTGTGATGGACTGTACCAGCACAGCACCGGACAATGGAGCGTGCGAAAGACCGAGACGACAATGCCGTCTGTTACGAATGAAGATATAAGTCGAAAGCATATCGACCCAATCTCCTCGAACATCATCAACAACAACCATCTTCATTCCAACGCATCTCAAGCATCGAGCTCTTCCAACATCAATTGTTTCAGACAAACATCAATCGATCACTCACCACCAATCCCAATTCATAAACATGCACAGCCACGGAAACGGTACCTCAAACGGCGGCTCAGCCGGCCTCAAAGGCTTCGATGTTAGCGGCCTCGTTCCCGCACCAGTCACACCTTTCACCGAGGACGGTGCAGTCGACTATGAAGCCATCCAGCGCCTGGGCTCCTGGCTCGGTAGCATCGACGGCGTCAAGGGCCTCGTCGTGCTCGGACACGCCGGAGAAGGCACTTTCCTCACCCAATCCGAGCAAGAGGACGTTATCCGCGCCTTCGTCAAGTCTGTCGACGACCGCATTCCCATCATTGCTGGTATCACCGGTGAGGGCACCGAGGTCGCTGCTCTCGAGGCCAAGCGCGCCGTGGCCGCTGGTGCCAAAGCTGGTCTGCTCTACCCTTCCCACGGCTGGTTGCGTTTCGGATACCAGCCTGGTGCGCCTCAGGACAGGTACAAGCGCGTCTACGAGGTCAGCGGCTTGCCTCTGATCCTTTTCCAGTACCCGGACAACACCCACGCCACCTACAGCCTGCAGACCATGCTTGACATTTCCGCACAGCCCGGTGTGTTCGCGATGAAGAACGGCGTCCGCAACATGCGCCGCTGGGACACCGAGATCCCTGTGATCCGTGAGCAGCGCCCTGACCTGCAAATCTTGACCTGCCACGACGAGTACCTTCTCCACACCGCCTTTGACGTCGACGGCATGCTCGTCGGCTACGGCAACGTCGCTCCCGAACTCTTGCTCGAGATGATCGCTGCCGGCAAGGAGAGGGATTACAAGAAGGCCCGCGCAGTTCACGACAAGCTCTTGCCCGTCACCAAGGCTATCTACCACCGCGGCTCGCACATGGAGGGCACAGTCGCTCTCAAGTGGGCTCTGGTCCGCCGTGGAATCTTGCCCCATGCCACTGTCCGATCCCCGCTGACGCCGCTTCCCAAGGGCGCCGACCAGGAGATTTTCGCCGCCGTTGACTCCGCGAAGTTGTCGAAGGTTGCCTAGATTTGAAAACCGGTTGCTGGATTGTTTTCTTGTAGTTAGAGCTAGCGAATGATCATTGACGAATACATTACCACATCACTCTCCACATCAGAGACAAGTTCCAAAAGTGTTCCAAATGCAGACTTGCGAGTAGATCCTTACGTTTTTGACAGTTGTCACGCCCGAGAAGCACCGCCAACCGCGAAGGTCCGATGCATCGATAGGTTCGCTATACTCGCTGATTGACCTGCGCCAGTCAGGAAGCCGTACCATAGGTCGTTGATACTTCCGAGGACCCACTCCGAGCCACGGTCCTAGGTGTGCCGCTGTCAAGGTGATGGGTTTTCGTCGCGTTAACAACTCGAGATGGAAATGGAGTCTGATTTACCCCAACCCTTACCCTGGCCCACGGAAGTGACGATATCTTAGCAATTGTGGCGCTTCGCTGGTCTGATTATTGTCATGGATGCTGCTTGTGCGAGTGGTCGATATCATCTCTAGTTCTTGGTAGTCGCTGCGTATAATGTGCTAGTACAATGTCAGTGAGTTTCGTGTATATATGGTTACATGGTCTTGTTGGAAACAAACCAGCTGGGCGGCCAGTGGTAGCCGTTACGGCATCAGCGATGTAACATGGATTCGGGCCTATAGATAGTTCCCAATCGACCATTCACTTGCCACCCAAGTGATCCAGCAAAGAACTCAGGGTAACGGATAACGACAGTATTGTTTATTCTCATATTCAAACTAAGCGCACACATCATTGGCAATAAGGGTAACGGCATGGAGAAGTCGCATAACACAAGCGTCTTGCCCAGCGTCGTCCCAATTGCGCGAAATTCAAAACCCGACACTCTCAACCTCTCAAGAAGCCCCAGCAAAGCCAGGCTCTCCATTGACCCTCACACTTCCAAAACGCGACGCAACGCAGCAGTACCAAAAGAGTGTTAATGCGCGCCCAAAGGCGCTGCAAGCGCAGGGGAAACCAAGCACTGTACCAAGAAAGACCTCGCCTGTGGACTCAGAACCGCAAGTCCCGATTTGTACATATTCCTTACTAGGAGGCCCAATTGTCCGTCCATTGATGACGGTTGGAAAACCCAACGACTTCAATTGGCTGTTGACTCTACCGATCGTTGGAGATGATTTGATGATTATCCGTAGTGTCGGGCGTCCGAAGAACGGGTTGAAAGTCCAGAATAGCTAGAGGCTTTGACAGTCCGGTGAACTAGCATGCAACCAAAAGCAGTTGCGTAGACCGCAGGAATGTAGTCTCGTTGGAAACAATCGATAGCCGCTCGATGTTTGGAATGTGCAGCATGGCTGTTGCAGTGGATCAAAAAAGTTTCCAAATTTGTGCACGACGCACAGGAAGTCCAGACCCTCAGCCACCATATCCGTTGTTCTGGCTGACACCGCCGAAGCTCTTCCTTCCCCCAGAGCTCCACATGCCGCCACCGGCACCGAAGAGTAGTTGACCGTCACCGTAAGCGCCACCGAGGCCAGGAAGCTGCGGGACGTTGACACCCTGACCTTGAGCCATGCCGGTGCCTTGTGGAAGACCTTCGAGCGAGCTCCAAGAATCGCCGACATTCTGCGAAGTGCGACTGCGAACGCTATTCACAGAGCCAACGCGCGAGTGACCATGATCCTGGGGAGGTGAGGCGAGGGTTCTGACCGGGAATCCAGTTGGGAAGTTCGGGCTTGAAGTGGCTGGCACAACAGGAGAAGTCGGCCAAAGGCTGGAGACAGACGCATACTTGCTTCCGGAGCGCGGCTTTTGTTGGTAAGCATTTCCATTGACCTTGGTGTACTCAGGAGTGGTTTCAACAGCGCAGTCACCGTTGGGCTGAACTACTGTGGGGTTGGTCGAGAACTGTTGGGGAGGAGTGACAGGGTCCTTAGCCTCGTCATCGTCTACGAGATCATCAACCATACGGCTCAGCTGCGCATCCTGTGTGCCTTGCGACTGTGCCTGCGTGAAGGCAGGAGCGCGGCTTGGCTGAGCAGCAGGCTTCGGTGCTTGAGCCTTGCCATTAGCAGCGGCCTTCGCGTAGCTGAGCGGCTTGTTTGCTGCAGCCGGCTTTACCTTAGTGCTAGCCTTCTTGGCAGGCTTTTCGATTGTGGCGGGCATGAACAGCTGCTCAATCTCGTCACCGTTTCCATAAAATACTCGGTCGCCCTTGATCTTGATTGGAGACTCGTCGAGATCGTGCGCAAAGTATAGCCCATCCTCAAGAAATCCGTAAACTCGGCATAGCATTTCCTCAACCGGTGGGAAGCGAGTGATATCGCGGTCGCTAAAGCGCGGCTTCGGGAGGCCGCTCGGCATGTAGTTCCAGACTCGGTTGGCCTTGCCGCCGGAACGATCAACCAGCGGCTCGAAGCCTAGCGTGTCCACGTCTTCCTCAAGCATGTAAGGGACCGGGGAGTAAGTCTCAAGCTCCCAGATCGTGAAATTGGAAGCCACCAAATCCAAAGTACGACCATAGGATTTCCAGAAGCTCTCGATCGAAGGTGCCAAAGTCGGATCGGTCTTAAGGCCAAGCAGGAGCTGGTAGTTCTGATGAAGCCAGCAGCTGTAGACACGAAGTGCAGGGAGTACGCGAGCGGAAGCAACCAGAATCTTATTAGTCAGTTCAACCTCACCCATATCTGCAGTTGCCCGAGTTACTTGGACCAGGTCGTCTTGGAAGATATCGAGGAGTGTTGTGTACATGCGCAGGTTGATGCGCAAGAAGGAATAGAACGCATGTTCGTTTTCGGGGGTTTGGTTTTCTATCATGTAATGTCAGTCTCGTCAAATGATGAAACCAAGCAGTGGCCATACTTTTGTAATTTTCGATAGACGTGTGTTGCGAAGCAATGTTAATCAGTACCATTCGGGAGAGAGCCGAGTCCAAAGATCGCAGCTTGAGTTCAGCCGAGAGCTGGCCCATGACTTCGCGCTCCAGCTCATCGAAGCCACGGAACTTTTCGCCTTTGAAGCACATGCTGTGCAGGCGGACGAACCAGCCGACCAAAGCGCGTTTCGGCGCCTCAGGGTCATTCGGCGAGCCCTTCTGAATAAGGCTGCCCTTGTCCCAAGCAGCATTCGTCTTTTCGAATTGCATCTTCAAGTTTCCCATAGCGTTCGGATGCGGTTCGGCGATGCAGATGGAACGGTACAGGTGATATATGGCTTTGAGATGGTGGCGCTGTTCAAGCGCGATGACAGCCAATTGGTGCTGGCCCATACCAGACTCGGGGCGAATTGTGCATGCCAGGCTATAGTATCCAATTGCCGGACCAAAATCGGGGTTCTTGTCCAGCTTTTCTGTAGCGCGCCAGCGCGAAAGGTCGCCGAGGTAGATGAGGGCCTGATGGCACGAGTTCAGGACTAGATCGCCAAGCTCAGGTGTTAGTGCAATAGCGGACGAAGGGTCATGTTGCGCATTCGGCTTCATCTCCTGGGCCACGGCCTGTAATCCAGGAACTCCATATTCCGTAGCCAACCTGTACACGTGAGCGCGGTAGAACTTAACGCTACCGCGGATCCACTTCTGGTACAGGTCGATGAAGACGCGTGTCTGAACATGCGGCGTATTACTGCCGGCCTGCTTGCGAAGGTGCCTGAGCTGTGTAGAAAAGTACTTCTTGCCCTCGACATGCGCACTCCACAGGCGGGAGTCTTCTTGAGGCGCCGAAGTAATGTCGGCAGAGACTACTACAAGACACGCGCTGCGGTATGCATCGAAGGCGGCGAGAAGATTCTTAATCGGCTCATCCGGGCGCTTCAACAGATCTAGAACGGTTTCTTGGGCGGCTCGCTCGTGGGCGAGGAGGTCCTCCATTCTGAAGATGGGAGGCTCAAGGTATGGCGGTGCGCAACATAGGCGCCTGGGCGTGGTGGTCGTGCTCGATAAAGTGTGCCGACTCCGAGCAGTATCGGCGGTTAGGTGAAGGTGTGTTTTGTCGGATAGATGGTGAGGCTGGTACGAGCCATTTGGGTGTCTCGCGGCAGCGGTGGGGTGGAGGTTAATGCACGACAAAGCGGCGGACGTTGTCGCGGGCGAGACAGCGAAGCAGCAAGCAATTGGGGGTTGGCTTGTGGTATTGGAGGGGAGAGGTGGGTGTCGGCGGCGGAGCGCTCGGGGCGGTGGTGGTGAGCGGTGGTGGTGAGCGGGTGATGAGGCCAGGATGGATGAGTTGCAGGCGTGGTGCATAACTTTAGCGCCTGCTAGTTTGACTTCCGCTCGGAAGATCTCCTTCAGATTAAACTTAAGTTACCTGTTACACGCGGACACAAGCATTCGACATCGCGAGTCAAGAATGAAATAGCAACATGTTCACTAGGTGTGACTCTTGACTCCCTCATGATAATTGCTGCACCGTCATTCGTACTCATGGCGTGTGGATGATCTCAAGCCATGCCCTCGCTCAGCCGGCGACTCACCACTACTGCAGAGCCATCCTCTAGCGCATGCACTCACTGTCTACAGCTCACCGCATAGGCGTACCTTTATACGCACAGCATGGCGAAACGCTCACGCGAAACCTCCGTCTCTTCAACCGACGAGCCATCCTCTTCGATAGCGCCACCGAAATCTCGCAGCACTGAGCTCGATCCGCACGCTGCAAAATATGCCCAGATAGACGCCACCCACGAACCAACATCAACCATGCGCTGTCTCCTCCCGCCACACAAACCACTCACTTTCTCCTCGTATCCCGAATACGAAACCCACTACACCCAAACCCACAGCAACCGCTGCTCAGAATGCAAAGCCAACTTCCCCACCTCACACTTCCTCGACCTGCACATCGCCGAAAACCACGACCCGATAATATCGGCGCAACGTGAACGAGGCGAGAAAACTTTCGCGTGCTTCGTGGAAGGCTGCGAGAAAGTCTGCAGTGACTGGAAGAAACGGCGAAGTCATTTAGTTGATAAGCATGGTTTTCCGAGGAATTACGATTTTTTGGTCGTGGATTCGGGAGTCGATGGGAAGCGGAGTATGTTGAGGGCTGGTGTTGATGGGCAGGGGCATCGGGCGAGTAGTCGAGAGAGGAGAGGGAGTAATGAGACTGACGCGACGACTTCTACGCAATCTACCCAGGCTACTTCCGTCAGCCCGCCACCTGCTGTGTTGCCAAAGGCAAATGCGAGCAAGCTGCTGGCGAATGATGCAACGGCCAGAACGCAAGAAGCGAGCAAACCTCAGTGGACTGGAAAGAAGAGGTCAGGATCTACTCGAAGCCTTCCATATGGGCCACCTGTCACTCCGACGAAGGTCGATGTGGACAGTATTGTTACATCTATGTCGGCGTTGAACATGGTGCCTCGGAGTGTTGCAAGAGCGAAGAAGCAGTGAACTAGGCTAGTGGCAAGACTGGACTATAATGACAAGTCAAGAGGCCTTCGGTTTTCCTGCGTAATTGCGAGTGCCGAAAGGTGGTCCTCATTTCATCTCGAGCTTCAACAGCCTTTGTCGCGAACATCAAGGCTTCTCTGAACGACAAAGCACCGTCAAATCGCCATGATAATCGCGCACATACAATCTGGGCTTGGACAGACGTTTCGCACGGTCTGATCATATGCGAAAGGTGTCGCTGGCGCTTCCCAGGACTGTGCAGTCGTCAACCAGTACCCATCACCTACGGAAGCCAGACAACCGAGGTGTTCCGCAGGACCGAAAACTCCTGGGCCAAAATGGCAAGCAGCAATGATCTGAAGATCACATGTAGCATTGGATCAACGCATGTGAGATTCTGATCAGTGGATAGATCGAAAAGTACCTTAGCAAATTAATGGTGGTGTGTCCAGGAAACCACGAACACGCCGGCTGTACCTTAATCCCATATCACTTGTGATGCGTTAATGCCTGTGAATTCACGTGATAGCATACATTGCCAGGAGCGTCCTCAAGAGCCCAAGTCTCGCAAGCAAGCGCACATGTTTCGTCCTGTCGCAAGCGATGTGCTGTCTTGAGACATATTGCTGTCTGAAACAGCGCTTGAAGAATCGGATGGGGAACGCTCCACTTTGAAGAGCTGATGCGCTGGTATGTGGAAACGACAACACATCAGCATTTCCGCAGAAGGTTTTGATACAAAAGGGGCACGGGAAGAAAGGAGGGAGATGTTTGTTTTGACCAGGACAACAACAACATTGACAGCGGGTGTTGGCGTTGGCAGTAAACGGGTGGCGTGTGGAGAGAGGCAAGATGCTGACTCGTGATCCTGATCGACGCTTCAAGACCGTCACCGCCGCTGAAGGAAGCACGAGCGCTGCTGTCTGTCGCACTTCTTGTCACGCGTCTTGGGTGGGAGTAAAGCAAAGGGCGCATTTGATTTGTATTGCAATCATTGTCGAGTGAAGCGACTCACAGGTAGAAAATATCTTGGGTATGCCCGGGTAGAGGACATGTTCAACCATCACGGCCATAGTTCGCGCGCAGGGCAAAATACCTCCTACCGTGCCGTACCTTTGCGGAGTGGCTTCACCCGCCGGGCAACCTTGAAGTGAGGAGGAGGCGAATCGTGCCGTGCAAGAAGCAGAATTCTCAGTGTGTATCAGGCTCTGCCGTATTGCCAGTGTGAGCATACTCATCTGCACATGTGCATTGTCTTTCAATACACTCTATACCGCTCTGCCTTTGCACGCGGGCCTGTTCTGTCCAACCAGCTCGCACAGCCGAGTCCCGCCGAGAGTGAATTGTGAGGTACTCCGTCACGAGAGTAGCCAGAGCCTGTGCCTGTGCCTCCGCCCCAGCGAGTCGACCACCCAGACCGACACCTCGTCCCGACTCGACACCACCCACAGCGCCACCAATCGCCCGTAGACCGCCCGTAGACCGCCCTGTCGCGCCGTCTCGTCGCGATATACCGTCGTCGAGCCCTGCTACGCTGCTCCGCTTGCGCTGCCAGCACCTCGCCGAAGAGCCCGTCGCCAGCAACCACGCCCGGCCCGTTCTTTCACACGCACGGCACGCTGCTCTCGACAAACGCCTGCATCGTCTGCCCTCACTGCCATTCACGAGCATCTGACCGCCCGCCCGCAGCCAGCTCGTGCTGCCGACCCGATGCTTTGAGACATTGCCATGTCCACGCCGCAGACTCTCACTCAGGCGCCGGCACCGCACTACAGCCTGGACTACCGCCAGCGTCACCTTATCAGTCCCACGCAGCGCTACCTCCCTCCTCCCAGACCATCCAGTAACTTGAGCAACGGACACTACCAGAATCTTCCCGCCAGGACTTCCAGCAACATCTCCAATACACAGCAGTTTGCGCCTCCGCCGCGGACGCAGAGCGGTATGAGCAACGGATACTCCAACCACGCACACAGCCAGTCAAGAGGCGGAGCCGAATATCCTTACGCCAACGGCGTAGCACAACATCCGCCTCCGCATGAAGAGCTGAGTCGGAGAGGCAGTCGCGCCAGCCAGCATCAAAGGCCCGCATACCCAGAACCTTTAGCCACAGCTTCGTCACGTGCAGCGCCAACAACCGCTGGAGCTCAGATGCCATCTCAACAGCAGTATGAGAACGGCAGAGGCCAGAGCTCCGAACACGCACGTAGGGCAAAGCGTGACGTTGACTGGGTCGAGTACTTTGGCGGGAAACCACCAGCAGAGATCATCACTATCCACGACGATGATAGCCCAGCGCCTCCGGCAACGACTCAGAAAGTAGCCCAACCCGCTCCACCAGCGACCAATGGCTCTTATGCGCAACCTACACAGCATGCCGACAAGCGGCGGCGCGTAAACGGTGGTGCCAATGATGTTCCCGCTTACGGCGAGTCAAGGACGCCATACTCGTACTCCAATGGCACTTCCACAGAGAGCCTCCAGACCACAACTGCACCAACGAGCCTCGGCTCAAGCACTAGTAGTAGACTCGAGCCTTCCCAGACAGGCCAGAAGAGAAAGCGAACTACGAGGACCTCGGAGCAAGAACGCAAGAAGCAAGAGACCGAACGACTTGGACCGCGAGGCTACCTTGCCGAGTATGGCGAATATATCCCTCCACCGAAGCAGCATAAAAAGCAGCGCGAGTTGGCCGTGCCTGTACTCACTGATGTAAGCAGCTTAATCCTTCCCTTCTCCGTGTATCATTCACTGATTTCAACCAGAAGTATAAAAACAACGACAAGATCGACGACGAGGACGGTCACTACATTGTACAAGAAGGCAGCAGCATTGGAAGCAGGTACAACCTAGTCAACCTGCTAGGTCAAGGCACTTTCGGCAAAGTTGTACGAGCCCGTGACAGGTACAACAAAGAGTTCGCGGTGAAGATCATCCGCGCTGTGCCAAAGGTACTTCGAAAACACTGCGTAGCATTTTGAATGAGTCTAACAAAACATCAGTACCGGGACGCATCACGCATTGAGCTTCGTGTGCTCCAGACATTACGACAAGCCGACAGCGAGAACCGCAACCGATGTATTCAGCTCATGGACTGCTTCGACTGGCGAGGGCACATATGTATCGTCACTCCCCTACTCGGCCTCAGCGTTTTCGACTTCCTCAAATCAGGCGGCTTCGTGCCATTCCCCGGCTCACACATCCAAGCTTTCGCCAGACAGCTTCTCGGCTCTATCGCATTCCTCCACGACCTGAATCTTGTACACACGGACCTCAAGCCTGAGAACATCCTTCTGATCAACCACACCTACCAGACATTCACGTATAATAGGAACATACCTTCATCGTCAACGCTGACCGCCAGGAGCGCAAAGTTTAGGAGAGTGCTGTTGGCGCCTCAGATCAATTTGATCGACTTTGGTTCGGCGACATTCGACGACGAGTATCACAGCTCTGTGGTGAGCACACGCCACTACAGGGCACCAGAAATTATCCTCGGAATTGGTTAGCACATACCCTGCTTTCTATTTACTGAGCCTTTGTTAATTTTAATCCCAGGATGGAATCACCCAATTGACCTTTGGTCACTCGGCTGTATTTTAGTTGAGTGCTGGACAGGAGATGCTCTTTTCCAAACACACGACTGTGCAGAGCATCTCGCCATGATGGAGGTTCGTACTTTGTCATCACCCAACCACTGCTTTCCACTAACAACACACCAGGCTGTCACCGGCAATCAAATCGACAAATCCCTCATCCGCGAAGTCATGAAGCAGAGCAAGCGCAGTGACCGTAACAGCGCCGCCAGGTTCTTCAAGAACCAACATCTCGCCTACCCTTTCTCCGACACGCCTCGGCAGTCCCGTAAATTTGTGCGCGCAATGAAGCGTCTGGAAGAAATTATCCCGCCCACCACCCAGTTCAACAAGCTCTTCCTGGACCTCCTCAGGAAGATTTTCGTCTACGATCCCAAGAAGAGAATCACTGCGAGAGAGGCCCTGAAGCACCCTTGGTTCAGCGAGCTCGTCGAAGACGACGGCACGGAAGCTGGCAGGATCCGGGTCGAGAGGGAAAGGATGCGGGCGCAGAATGAGCGCGAGGCTGAGAGGGCGCCGGAAAGGATTGAGAACAAGCGGTGATGATTCGGGAGTAAGGGAATGTTCTGGGTTAGGCGGGAGTGATTGATTGATTGATTGATTTGAAGGCGGACTTGCATCTACAGCCTGGTTTTGAGCTCATTCCATCACGCACCTCCACAACACCCGCCATGAATAAGTACAAGGCGCACTTGGAAGCACCTGCCATTCTCGGGACATGGAAGCCAGTCGCCGCCTGTCATACACGGCGCGAAACGAAGCAAACACTCGAGTCCTCTCTAAGATCCAGAACACCGTCTCCTCTTTTTCCACACATGGAAACAAATACGAAGCGATCCGTTCCGCAACGAAGAATTACGAAACGGTTTACGACGAGGATTTTCACCTGACGCTTGACCTCGAAGGTCACATACAGGCTCCGTGAGTGTCTTTTGACACACTGGGCGTGCAGTTGATTCATACAAAATGGCATGGCACAGACGGACAGGATATATCATTTTGACGAAAGACAAGCTGTACTGTTTTGCATAGGGTAGCATAGCGATGGGAGTTTTCTTCGATTCTCTTGTCCACTGACTGGCTGGCGTGGATGGGAATCGCTTGGGTTATTCGGGCATGATATACGTACTGCGCATGATGGGTTTTAGATCGGTATCTATATGTAAGACATTCTCTCTGTTATATCGTGCCGTGTAGTCTTGTTGAAGGAGTCGTTGTTCTCGATGGGCAGTAGTAGGAGTAGTAGTAGTAGTAGTAGTAGTAGTAGGTGGACTGTGCTTTCGTCGCTTCTGGCTTGAAGGTGGGGCTTGTGGGAAAACCGACCTGGGGTTTGGACTTTACAACACGTTTGGCTGCTCTTTGGTCGCATCTATACCACGACGCAACGTCCTGTTTGAACGGAAGCAGCGACAACGTAGACCCAGTCCAATACCCTCGGTACCCAACCTCGCCAAGATAGAAGCTATCGAGCTGCCGCGAACAGCAGAGAGTCACCGCGATAGACTGTCACTACCCGTACCACACCACTCACCATGGCCAATCCACGCATCGAAGAGGTCGACGATGTTTCCGACCCCGAAGAAATGGACCTCGATGCCTTCGACTTCGCCCGACCCGGGCAGCAATCTCTCGGACAACCACAAGCGAAACCCCAGCCCCAGCAGCAGCGACAGCAGCAACAACAGCCCAACGCCGACATGATGGCGCAAATGCAACAAATGCTCGGTGGCCAGGGTGGAGGAATGCCGCAGATGGACCAAAAAGAGCGCATGCGCATCGAGCGCGAGCAGCAGGAAAAGAGCAAGGCCTACCAGTGCATCTACCCAATCTACTTTGACGCTTCGCGGTCGCGTGAGGACGGACGCAGGGTCAAGAAGGAGGATGCCGTGAGGAATCCGCTGGCGAGGGATATTGTGGATGCGCTGCAGAGTATTGCTGAGCAGGTGCGGCATCAGCTGCAGATTGTGTTTGAGCCGAGCAAGACGCATCCTAAGGATTGGGCAAATCCGGGTAGGGTGAGGGTGCTTGTGAAGAAAGATGGGGAGCCTGTCACTGCGAAGATTGCGAATAGTGAGTATCGCCCAGGAACTTCTTTTCGGCGGACGCGAGGGTGGCATGGCTACATTTTCCATGTGCTAAAAGAACAAGATATGTCACGGGAAAGCTAACAACTCACAAAGAATACCACCTCTACAAAATGATCGCCACCTACCTCAAATCGCACCCCACAACCGAGCAATCACCCCTCAAACTCCGGGTACCTGGCCTTCCCATGCCCAAAGACAACAAAGTGCCCGCTCCTGCCGTACCTCGAGGCTTCAAGATGGGCAGTATCCTGCCTCTGCACTCGCCTGCACTCTCCGGAGGCGGAGTCAGCGACAACATGATGGCGGACATGATGAAGGAACTAGGCGGCGGCGGTGGAATGCCTGGCATGCCTGGAATGGGTGGCGGAGGTGGCGGCGGAGCGGGACTTCCGCCTCAGATGCCTACTGCTGCGCAGCTGAATGCTGCGAAGGGCAAGGGGAAGAAGAAGTGATGTAACTAATGAATTGAAGGATATGTTGACAGACTTTTCTTTTTCTGGTACTCCTCCGTGCGATCTGGATATCTCATGCGCTCGATTTCGGCACGTACTAATTACTCCGATATTCTAAGCAGTCGGTGTTCTTCCGGGATTCCCTTCTTTTTGGGCGATTGAGTGAATGCTTTATTGATCATTGAGTTCTAATAACGCTGACTTTCGGCTTTGGGCCGTGGGCTGAATGATGGCGACAGCATGCAAGCGTGACCCTGCAACAGACCACCAACAATTATTGCACCTTCTCATCATCAGGTCATGGACTGTACAGCGGCAGGATCAAGAATGAGCACCAACACCTAGCGACAGATCTAGGTTCATCGATCTGCGCTTAAGGTAATCTACCTTGTGGTGACAACGCAAGGCTCGTTTTGCCTCACTTACAGCCAGCAAAGCACTTTCGCTTCACGCGGACCTGAGTCCGCCCAAAAAGCTGTGTTGTGACCTGCCAAGTCGAAGCCCTGCTTACTGTTTGTCAACACATGCACGCCGTTGTCTTCTAGACTTTGCAGATCTTCGACGGCAAGCTTGTGTTCCTCGCTATCTGATCATCCGGTCTTCGCGGCACTAGACGATACCCTTCGAAGCACATGATTCGGCCCTAGACACTCCTTCGGTCGGTCCGTCGTATTCGGCATGCCGATGTGGATTTCCTCAGCAGTCAGCGGTTCGGCAGCTCTGGCTCCTTCGATCTACATACATCGCCTACGAACACTCAGTTGGGACGCATGAGCCGAGTTTCCCTAATTATGATTACACGAGCGAAAGTAAACATTCGACCGGCATGGCAAGTCTCCATCAATGACAGGCAGATGTCCGAAGACAAGATGGCTGACCATTATTGGAATCCAAGGCTGCTCCTTGCACAAGGCTGCATCTACCGGGTTCTGGACCCGCGGCGTCGTTGTCGATCACTCTCCAGCCTCATCTGCCACGAGCGGGGAAAGCGGCTGATAACACCACTCAAACACTTCTTACATACAAGCGCCCTAGTTCTGGTCGATTGACTGGGTCGTACCGCAACGACATTTCCAAATCATGAAGATGCTGTGTTACCAGCGCGGAAACATGCGACTTGAGATCTGCAATGGTCGAGAATCCGCGTGATGGTCCTGCCGAGTCTGCGCCACCAGACCAGATGGTAAATGATACATAGGATTCAGGGCTGGATGTGGGAATGCAGATCTTGCGGCGTAGCCCTAGCGGTGTTACACTGCGGCTTGCAGACTGTTGTCAACGTAGCCGCGCTATCGCAAAAATGGGAAGGCCGATTGGTGGAAGCATGGAAGACTCGAAGGGATGATGGAGTATTCTTGAAGCTCTTTCGAGACGAGCCAACAGTGATTTGTGTCAGCTTGCAACCACCAGTTATCAGAGCATGCAGGCGTTGGCGCAACACGTTGACGCAGATCTGTGAACCCTTACCGGGCGATTGGGTAAATCCCAGCGATGCGGACAGGGGCCGAAGACAGACGCCACCATATGCACGTGACGGGTAACATCACGGCGTCTGATTAAGTGCCTCCAAGACGACGGCCCTCTCAGCCAAGACGGCAGGACTGCGCACAATGTACACTAGTTGCTTGTTAATGTCCAATCGCTGATATTTGAGCAGCCCGCTGTTTCGAGTACGCCGCACAGTTGCGTCGATCGTCACAGGTGCAAGAGCCTCCGTGCGTGACCAGAAATGGGGTTCGAAATATTGCGGTACCTACTGACTTGCCTAAAGCAGATGCGGACTGGCCGTTTCAAGCCCACAAGAAGTGGACTCGAAGCATGAAATTTCCCGATTACTCAAAGTTGTAGAACGGCTGAACAGATTTCATCGATCAAGTGGAGCACGAAGGGGCAGAGATTTTTGAAACAAAGAAGAACGTCGAAATGTTTACCGTTGCGATGTTTGACATGGTATACTCCCGCAAACCCCGGTGATGCAAAGAGCAGTAAACCACGCCTAAAGCAAATTCAAAAATGGCCCCAGTCGTTCTAAAATCCTTCGGCAAAGAAAGCTTCAATGACCGCTGCAACAGTGTCGACGATCATACGGATATCATCAGATGTAACGTTGTACGCAGGCGCCAGCAATATGTGATCGCCTTTGACGCCATCAACAGTACCGGAACCAGGGTAAATGCTGACGTTGAATGGAGACTGCATACCTGTAATGGTGTCAGCGGGCGAGTCCCGTCACGCGGGAATGGTACGTGGGATGAACAAAACCCCGGTTCAAGATAGAGCTTACTTACCAAGCTCGTGGATCCCCATAGCCACAGCACGGGAGGGATCGAATGGCCTTGCGGTGGCTTTGTCTTGGACAAACTCGATGCCCCAGAATAGGCCTTGGCCACGGATGTTTCCGACAAACCGATGGGCGGACAACCTGTCCTTCAGCAGCTGACCGAGAAGCTTGCCTTGGTTCCGCACGTTGCTGACAAGATCGTCCTCTCGGATGATACGTTGCACCTCAAGTGCCGCTCGACACGCCAAGGGATGAGCTTGATACGTCTGTCCGTGGCTGAAAGCGCCCGTGCCTTTCGCCAGCACATCGACCACCCTCCAATTGGCAAGCATGGCTGCGATGGGTTGGAAGCCACCACCAAGACCTTTTCCCATCGTCATGAGATCTGGAACAATGCCGACGGAAGGATCTTGCCATGCGTGCAGAGGGCTTGGGTACCGCGTGGAGGGCTGCGGACCCACTCGTCCAGATCCAGACATGATCTCATCGAGTATCAGGAGCGCGCCGTGTCTGTCGCAGACTCGTCGCACAGCTTTGAAGTAGCCCGCGACTGAAGGAACGCAGCCGAGTGCAGCGCCAACGATCGGCTCAGCAATGAAAGCTGCGACGTTTCCAGGGCCAACTCGTTGGAATTCCGCTTCCAACTCGTTCTCAAGACGGAGGACGTAGGCCTCGTCGGATTCATCACTCGATGTCTTTCCACGGTACGAGAAGCAAGGGCTAACGAACGTTGAGTTCTTGCTGAGCATAGGCTCATAGATGGCTCGACGCGCAAGATGGCCTCCTGCCGCGAGCGCACCGAGTGTTGTACCGTGGTAGCTCTGGTACCTTCCGATGAAATGGATTTTTTGCGGCTCAGGCTGGCTCTTTTCTAGATGGTACTGCCTCGCCATTTTCAAGGCAGCTTCGACGGCTTCACTGCCACTAGAAGTGAAGAACGCCTTGGCCATCTCGCCATCGGTGGAATCGATGAGGTGGGTCGCGAGTTGCTCAGCAGCGTCGGTTGCGAAGAACAACGAATGACAGTAAGAGACTCCGCTCGTAAGCTGTTCTGTCAGAGCCTGGGTCACACTGGACTATGATCAGAAATCTCATCTACAACGACACCCAAGTTTCATACCGCTCGTTGCCGCTGCCTAGGCAGGCCACCGCTGCACCGCCGGTTGCGTCGAATATCTTTTGTCCATTGCTGAGGTAGAGGTAGTTTCCACGTGCAGCGACAGCATGCAGAGGCTTGTGATGGAGCGATCGATGAAGTACAGCGGACTTGGTAGATTTGCCAATGACGTGCAGTTTGCTGGTGATGACTTCTTCGTCGTGAACGAGTGGTTCTCCGAGTGATCCCATGATTTCCTATGATTTTCCGCTATCGAAGGAGAATGTAAAGGGGAGCAGAAGACGAAGGAGTGCGTTTTATCTAAGCCCGAGCCAAGCGGAGATCTTTATCGTCCATGAGACCTGAAGACAATCTAGAGAGATCTGGCAGAAAGGGTACAGTCCCACTCTGCCGGGTCCCGTGCATACCGGGGCAGTGGGCGTCCAGCCATATCGTGGTGATCGGTGTGCATTTGTCCCGAGCCCTGGCTACTTTTGGCCCTAGATCTGTGGGATTGGTCGAACGTCCTTGTGAATCGTGTGGTACCGCGGAGGTTTGAGCCAAATCCTTGTTTCGGAACTCAGACTCGATCTACAAACCTTGTCAACGGCCGGCCCGTTGGATCACGAATCTTCGGCAGACTTGAGAAGCCGATCCGGCAATGGTCCAATGCCGATGCCGTGATTCGTTGAAGTAGAATATCGACCCTGGTAAGCCAAGTTCTCGACTTAGATGTGTGATCCCCAAGAGGTAGACACTAGTCGTAGCCCTGCTGAAGACCGGAATAAAGGCAGTCTCACCGTTTGATCAGAACGAATCCAGCGATGTCGGCATCTGATTGAGTCATTGTGTGGCACGGACGATATCAACGTCCAGGTTGGCACGGTTGGGCAGACCGCGAGACCGTGAACCTGCGCAATGAATGGTGCAATAATGCAACACTGTTGAATCAATGCGACATCAATCAACACATAGTGCAGATGCCTGCAGGTTGATATTGTATTTGGAATACCAACAGTGCAGTGTGTGCCGCAAACGTACACCGGAGAGTGGATCGACACGGGATGGAAGATGGATCTAACCGCCAGCGAGAGAAGAGGCGTCCGGCTCACTTCCGTAACGGACATATGACTCTGGCTTATCGCAAAGAGGTCTTGTCGAGGGCCACCACTTAGAGAACAGTGCCACTGCATATATTATCTGGAGATGAAAGACACTCGAGAGGCACGGTACCTGTCCGAGGCACTGTTCATGTGGGAAAGCCGGCTGTGACACGAAGCACCAGGTCTTCTCCGTGTATATGCAGAGTTTTACAAGATTGGCGAAAGATGATGGCTGTCTGAGAAGGGAATGCATCATGGCGGCAGGAGAAGTGAAGTGGATGGTGTTGGAGCAGATGCACGAGATGCACCAGGCACAAGCTTGGCATTCTCCGGGACGTCTGCCATCACCCTCTCTCAAATCCGTCTTCACTCTGTCAGAATAACTCGTCGATCCGACGTAGACCATCTTTAGGTAGCCAACACGTGATATCGCAAATGTGATGCTCTCTTTTTGCACCTTGCACATCATTTCCTAACAGACATGCCCTTCGTGTACACCTCAGAAGGCCTTGCTGCTAATTGAAAGGACGAACCAACGCACGCATGAGCAGTAATGGACCGAGAAATCTCACCACCACCTACCAAACGGCGGCGTACTGCCGCCTCCCCACCAGAGCAGGCCTTTCCGACGCCTTCGCTCAGACTCTTCAGCTGGAACGTCAACGGCATAGCTCCCTTCATCCAACAGCCTATCACATCTTTCTTTACTACCAACAAGGCCGGCTCATCGCAACAACAGGCCTCTCTTCGAGATTTCTTATGCCGGCACGATTTCCCTACCTTGCTATTCCTGCAAGAAGTCAAGATCAACCCTTCAGACACCGCCACCCAAAACGCTGTTTCACGTGCCATCAAGCGCAGCGCCTCCGAACCCGAGGACAATCCAGACTATGTAGCGCACTTTTGCCTTCCTACTGACAAGTACAACGCTACGGGCTTCGAACGCAAAGTTCATGGCGTGTGTAGCGTTATCCGCAAGGACTTTGCTGACCAGCATGTGGATCTGATGAGAACTGTAGACTGGGATGCTGAAGGGAGATTCTCTGTCGTCGAAACCAAAGCAAAGTCAGGTCTGCCAAAGCTAGCAATCTTCAACGTCTACATGGTCAATGGCACCGATCACCCTTACAAAGATTCCACGACAGGTGCTGTGATTGGGACACGCCACGATCGCAAACTCCAAATCCACAAGAAGCTGCAAGGCGAAACCCGGAGGCTAGAGCTCGACGGCTTCCAAGTCATCATCGCCGGCGACATCAACATCGCCCGGGCGACGATAGACGGCCACCCGAATCTGAGAACTTTCCCTCATCAACATGTCTTGAACCGCCAGGACTTCTCCCGTCGCTTCTTCGACGACCGTTGCACAGACGCAGCCACCGAAAACGTCGAGCACAAGAATCCGAACGAGAAAGACGACGACAAAAGCCTCGACATGGTCGACACGTTCCGCGTGCTCCATCCAACAGACAAGGGATACTCTTACTACCCGCGCGGACGGCCATTTGGTCAGAGTTGCGATCGCGTTGACATGATCTTGTGTTCGCGCTCCCTTGCGGCGGAGTGTACGGAGGCAGGCATGCTGGCCACAGCAGCGGACCGCGGACCGAGTGATCATGTTCCGATATTCGCCACATTCTCCACAGGCAGACGAATAGAGGGTTTCTAAAAGTAGACAGATCAATTCGTTCTCCGTGGCCTTGGTGCTGCTACCTTGTATCATCTCTACAATGTCGTGCGTAGACACCACTGAGAGCGCGACGTCGAGAGCGTGCATTCTCCGCGCTCCTAGTGAAGCTGTCAATCACTTCCAACGCATTCAAGCTTGACCGTATCACATGAAAACGAGTCATTTAGTAGAAAAGTTTCATGTATTACCAGGTAAATCTGATCTCAGGGTATCCTATGCCAAAACAACGCCTTCCAATGCCCATGTCCAATGCTAGGTGATGATAATGCCAATGCCAATGCACGCTCAAAGCGCAATCAAATCAACATTGCTAAAGTCCGGAGGACTGCGCTCGAAACTCACTTTACCCTTGCCATTCAGTTCTGCTCCCTGATTGCTCATCGCGATGTAGGAGCTCATGGCCTTGCCTCTGCGAATCTCGTCGTCGCTGACTCCAAGCTCGTCTTGCGGGAACCATACCACCGGCCTGCGGGCCCTCAAAGCGGAGTGTTGGAAAGCGTAGCGGACCAGGAGGTTTCGGTCGTCGGGAGAGAGATCCTCCAGCTCGTCTGCTATGCCTGCGAAGAGGACGTCTCCCACGGTCCTTTCGCCTCCTTCTTCGTCGGCGTCGGGGTTTTGTACTCCGTTGGCTTTGGCCAGACTGCGTTCCAGCTTCGTGTTGGCGGAGGCGACGGTACGTACAACGCGCTGCTCTGCGCGCGATGTCAGGTGAATGACACCCTTGACAGGTTGCACGGCCTTGCGCCAGGTTCCTGAAGCCTCTTCGCGCTTTGCCCATGAGTTCGATGGCGTGCTAGCTTTGCTCAAACTGCTGGGCTTGCGATCAAAACAGCCATCGACCCCTGCAGGGGAGTCCAACGGTTGTTCTTGGGCTTCCTCATCTCTCTCCCTCTCCGCGAGTTGGTGTTCGAAGTTGGCATCCGACTCGGGTCGCTCCGGCTCCGCTTCTCCTGGATGTTCCCATCGCGCAGCCTGGGCGCGTGCAAATTCTTCGTCCCTGATGACTGCATCGTCTTCGAGAGTGACTGGAAGGTATCGCAGCAGCGGGTTGAAGTTGTTGATTAGAATGCGGTGATAGGTGATAGTCAGGAACAGTGCGAAAATCATGATGACGGCATGCGGGATGCAGGGCGTGTTAGCGCCTGACGCGTCTTCTTGCGCGAAGAAGTAAGCGGCCAGGCAAACTTCCATAACATATAGACCAGTGAAAAGTTGGTAGACGGCAGTGGGGAATACGAGGCCGCCAGTGTCGTTCTTGAACTGGTAGACATAGAGAACATTGTACCTGTAGACGATCCAGAAGAGACCGTAAATGATGATCATGAAGACGAGCATCAAAGGCGCAATGCACGAATATACAATGCCAATGACTGCGAAGTTCGTAAATGGCGCAAAGAATGAGCCCCACTTAATCTGCTGGAGGTTGGTCTGTCGTTTCCACTTTTGTCGGGGCGTGCTGTCGAGCAAGGGACCCAGAAGGAACCACATGATAAGAGTGCCAACCTGAAGCAATTCACCGAAAGCACTGGCAAAGGAGCGAAGCATCAGGTATCGGAAGAACCAGGTCGAGGCTGTTGGGAGGTTCCTCGCAAGAGTTGTCACCTGGCTGACCACTTCCTCGACATCGGTGAAGAATGAGATCAAGCCACTACTGAGCGTGACGACCAAGAACAGCTAGGCACACGTTAGTATTGGCGCTCACGTGTCTCGGTAGCTTTTGAATCTGAAATAATCATGCGCATGGAAACGTACCTGTATGAAGAGGAACATGAAGTACCACTTCTGTACTCCCATCTCCCTGGAATTGCCAGTTGTCGCGCCCTGGAAGCTAACCAAAGCTCGGTAGATAATCGGTACCAGGATGAGGACCAATTGTAGAAGAGCCGGAGCCAGTACACCTTCGATGACAGATTTTGCAATTGCTGGAGCATCGTTAAGCCATGCCAGCCATCTAATCGCGGCTGCAAGTTGCGAGATGTTTCCCAAAAGAGCACTTAACACTACCGGAACAGCGTACAAAATGACTAGGCCAACGCTGACGATGACCACGAAAAACGTACGAATGTAGCGTTCCCACCACTTGACCGACAGATTGTCCCAAAGAACATCGTTAGGGCTGATCTCCACGATGCGCGGTGTCATTTGATGGGGGGTGTGATGGCTCACGGACTGGCATGCCATATGAGCTGCGACCTGGTGATTGAATTGGATGAAAGCGCTGTTCATGTAAGGGAAGTTCTCGGCGTTGGCTTGGTCGGCCTCGATCTCTGCGTTCAGTCTTGCGACCTCCCTGCGAGTATAGTAGATGCGGTCTACCTCCTTCCCGACCCATGGGAGTGCAGGGAACCAGTCTACGTTGAACAACGGCAGGCGTATGGTTTCGCGATCCTTAGGCGCAATGTATTTACGCCAAGCTGCATCGTCGTCTTTGTCGTCGTCGAAATCATCGTTCAGCGCATTGGGATAGCCGGCGGCAGGAACAATCGGGTTTGAGTTCCAGAACATTAGCTTCTCGTACCATTTGCTGGCGGAGACTGCTTGACCAGGAGTTTCTTTGGGCTCGTGTGTCGTTTTGGTGATTGCTTCTACGGCCGTCTCTTGACTGCCACGAAGAGGCTGCTGATCGGAATCCTGCGTTTGAGGTCGCTCTTGACCACCTGATGGCGCAGTCTCTGGAGGAGCAGGGTGCTTGCCGCCCGCCTCGGCATAGTTTGAAGGAATCCTTGGTGGTTGGCTCCTCACGCCCAGGCCGTTTGATGACTGTTGTCCCTTCTCGTTGTTGTCGGGCCCGCTACCATCCAACGACGACATCTCCTGGCCATTTTCGGGGCCGAAGCCTTTCTCCTTTTTCGTTTGTTTCTTCACGAGCTTATCGTGCTTCTTTCTGCATTTGCGAACCAAATTTGTCTCGGCTTCCTCCAGTGATTGCACGAGGTTATCGCGCTTCGAAACTTTGTCGGCAAGCTCGTCGTAGTTGCGGTTGATCCAGATGTTCCGAATGCCACCCGGGAACACGTCGTACAAGCCGTCAAGCGCCTGTGTTGTGAGCCATTTGTTTGGGATGCCGCTGACAAGTACCGTGGTGGCCGAGGCGCGGATTCGGTGCTCAGGGCTCGTAAGATACGCTTGTCTGACGCGGATGTAGCTGCGGAGCTCGTAGTAGATGTTGTAGCAAATCCACTGAATGGTGAATATCGCCAGAATGAGGTGCGGCCAGAGCCTCCTGGTTGCAAACTTGTTGGCCACGTTTCCGATAGTGAGTCTGCCCATGCCTTCCACCGGGTCATCACCCCCGGAGTAATGGTTGATTGGGAGCAAAATCGGCAGGATCACGACCAGCATCGGCGCAAAGATTTTGAGGAGCATGCGAAGGTAGCGGATGAAGAAGTAGGCGTCCAGGCCACATTTCCGGATGAGCTGCATGCTGGGCGTGGCAAACACGGGCTTGATCCAGCCTACGATGCCGTGCGGAGGTATGGGAATGCGCTCTCTCTCTGGCACCAGGTATGTTCTCGGGCGATAGATGCGAGTGAGGCGCCATCGTAGGATGATGAAGACACCGAGTTGGATGGCAGCAGCGGTGAGACCGACCGAGATGGCGGCCCATAGGCCCTGCCAGCTCTGGTCTGCATCTACCGCGGCGCCCGCACTACCATCGAACCACGACGTCGCAGAGCCATCGAAGTTGTTGATATCAGCCTGTGGCTCGTTAGACATGTTGGGTGAGGGTGTGCCGATGTATGTGGTGTGATGCGAGGAATGGGTGCGTCTCGCTGGCCAGCAGCGGAGGTTATGTCGACATGTGGGAGTGCAGCAGCGTAAAGAGCGTGGGCGGTAGGCGCGAGGTGGTTGTTGTCGAGGAGGAGCAGCAGCAGCCCGTGTCTTGGCTTGATTCGTGAATGAGAACGAGGGAAGTTGCCCTGGTGCATGTGCCGCTTCCCGCGCTGGATGATGTCAGGGAGAAACGCCACGGGCGCTTGCTGCATCTCGCTTATGGCCCCTTTGTAGAATCTTTGGCGAGAGTCGCTGATAGCACCATGAGCTTGCTGAGAGCCTACCGATTTCCGTATTAAAATGACCAATCTACATCTCACTATTAGACGTATTTACATCTTTTTTGAGAGTACTTGGTATCACCTCGAGCTTGCTGAGAGGCTGAAAATCTCCATTTTCGATTCTCCCGTCCACATCTCGTCGTTAGAGGCAGATCTATCTCTGTTGGGGGTACTTGATAGTACCGCCAGCTTGTCGAGAGCCTGACTATTTATCATTTCCACTTCGCAATCTCCATTTCGCTGGTAGAGGCGTATCCATCTCTTTTCGGAGTCACTGATAGCGCCGCCAGCTTGGGGATAGTCTGTTAGTCTCCAATCGGCAAATTACAATCCACATCTCACTGATCGCGTAATAGCTATTTCTATTGGGAGTGTTTGACAGCACCGCCAGCTTGTAGAGAGTCTGATCATTTCCACTCTCCAATGCAAGCCTGCATCTCGCTGGTCGGGGCAGAGCTATCTCTATTAGGAGCAACGGACGACACCGCTAGCTAACCGAGGCGTCAGCGGCGGTGAACGAGCAAGTATACAGATAATTCATGCAATTTGCAAATCAAGCTTGGGGGATCTGTGCAGGGATTCTGAGATCGCGACAAGGATGTGTATCGATACTTGGAAAGGATTGAATCCTACTACCCAGATCTGCTACCCATGGATACATCATACAACACAGCGACATCAACATCCTTCCTTCTTGCTGTTCTAGCGCTGCAGTCTGCTGATTCCAGCGAATTGTTGCTAACAATACATAGCGACCAAACTCTTCCAAAACTCCACAAGCCAGCACACCCTTCAAACCCGGTTGCTAGACAACACCGAATCGCCTTCAAGAGCAAACTCGAATCCGCGAGCATACCAAAGATGTCAGGCCCCACCGCCTCTTTTACTGGATCTCCTGCGCCCCTGCCATCTCACTTTCTCTTCTCGTGCCTCTTGATAGTGATCCTTTGCTCACCAACAGTCTCATTCCCGCTCTGGAAAATCGCCGTGTCGAGATGTTGGGATATTTCCTTCTTCTTCTTGCCTGTGTGGAAGCTCCAAATGCCCAAGTTCCAGGTCTTGAACAGCTCCTCGCTCGGCTCGCGCTTTTCGCCCCAATATCGCGCCCGTTCCAACTGCCACTTTCCCAGGTCCTTAGTCCTACGCTGATTGTCTTCAAGACCTGCCTCAAATCGCACGAGCATCTCGAGATCCCGCAGGTCTGCTGTTCCCAAGGGTTCGCGCTTATCACCGGGGATCCATGTCACACAGCAGTTGCCTAGGCCCTGAGGAAGACAGCCTGTCGTCATTTTAGCATTACTTGCCTCATAGGCCTCACGGGTGGTCACTTACGCGACGAGAGGTCAAGGTGTCCAAAGTCTGGCAGGTTGTTGCCTGGAGCCGACTTTGGGGGTTCGCAGTAGCTCGGGGCCTTTGGGAGCCAGGCGCCGCCTGCCTCGAAGCTGTATGTTGGTGTGTTCGGCGAGACTGCTGTGGTGAGACGCATCTTGACTGAGTACGGTATTGGCGACGCTCGAGTTTGTAGGAGGGAAGGATGTAAACAAGAGTGAAGATTCCAGGACGGCGCACTTGGTGCTTTATAAAGTATCGAAGTCAGATTGGTCGGCTGGCCAAGTACCAGTGCATCAATTCCAACAGCTGTGTGATACGGGATTGTTCACAGCAGTATACCTGTTCCGCCATTTCGAACATCTGACCAATTGAATGTAAGTGACAGGTCTCGCGCATCGTAAATGGAAACACCTCCGAATATCTACTCGGGCATGTGAGAGGCGCCTTAGACACAGCCGCATCAAGATCCTGAAAGTACTCTAATATTATTCTCCAACTGAGTAGATATTCGGAAAACGAGGTGCTGAGACGACGATATCGTTGCAAAGTTACAAATGGCTTCTACGAGAATGAGATAAGAACGAGAGAAAGAAATTGAGGTGCTCCAAGATGAGATGGGAGTTTTCTTTGTATATTGTACTTCTGTAGTAGTATCTATCCACGCTGCCGCGGCCTACCAGAGGCGCGTGCTGTTTGCTGTGGCTAATTTAAAAGAGAGTATGCTGTTCAATCAATGCGGGTGCTTCGAGCACCCGCTCGTACAATCACCTCTCGCCAATCCGATAAAGCCGACTGAGGTGGCTAGGAACTGCTCGGCGTGGTGAATGGAGTGTCCACTTCCTTGGGTTAAGAGATTCGTCTAGTAGTGGGCGGGAGGAGCCTGCTCGGGAGAGGCATCCTCGCCGCTAGCAGCACCCTCAGTGGTCGCGGGAGGGTTGCTGGAGTCGTTGTCAGGGGAAGCCTCCTCCTCGCAGTCGTCGTCTTCGCCACCAGCGGATTCGCCGGAGGCCTCAGTGTCGGTAGGAGAGGTGGTAGAGTCGTCGCCGCTAGTGTAAGGAGCGGGAGTGGCCTCGCCCCCACTGCTGCCCTCAGCCTCGCCGCTGGAAGAACCAGATCCAGATCCGCTGGAAGAGGCATCGCCACCAGCCGAGCCAGATGCATCACCACCAGCAGAGCCGGAAGCGGAGCCAGATGCATCACCAGAAGCATCACCGCCAACCGATCCACCAACAGCGCCGGCCAAAGTCTCCTTGTCGTCGTCAGAAAGCTTGGGGATCAAATCTATGAGTGCCTGGCCAGAGACCTTGCCATCTGCGGAACCCTTCAGAGCAGCGTCCAAAGCGGCCTTGCCTTCACCGGAAAGCTTGCCCTCGAGGGAAGAAGCAAGGTCCGCGCCGATGGAGGCGGAGCCATCGAGGCCAAGGTCGCCCGAGGCGCTGCCAGAGCCCGACGCATCACCGCTGCCACTTGCACCAACAGAGCCGCTGCCAGAAGCATCACCGCCAGCGCCTGCAGATCCATCGACCGAGCCGCTGCCGGAAGCATCACCGCCAGCACCAGCGGATCCGCCAACCGAGCCAGATCCAGAAGCATCGCCGCTGGCATCGCCACCAGCAACAGCGTCGACCAGAACGTCCTTGTCATCGTCGGGGAGGTCAGAGTAGAGGTCAGCAAGACCAGAACCGCTCAGCTCACCGCCAGCCGAGCCCTTAAGTGCGGCCTCAAGAGCTGCCTGGCCCTTGCCAGAGAGCTTGCCCTCAAGCTTGCCAGCGAGATCGGCGGAAAGGCTTGCTCCGGCACCGATACCAGCTGTGATTCCAGCCTCCAACTTCGCCTTGTCGTCGCCGCTCAGCTTGCCCTCAAGCTCGGCGAGAGCGTCTCCTGAAAGAGAACCGCTGGCGGAGGCATCGATTGCTGCCTCGACAGCCGCCTGGCCTTCGGCAGAAAGGGATGCACCCAACTTCGCGGCCAAATCGGCCGAAAGGCTGGCTCCAGCCGAAAGACCAGCACTGGCGCTTCCAGCTGCTCCAGCGGCACCACCAACTGCCGCCTCAAGTGCGGCCTTGTCGTCACCGCTGAGTTTACCAGCGAGCTCACCGGCAGCGGAAGCATCGAGACCAGCGCTTCCAGATGCCTCAAGGGCGGCATCCAAGGCAGCTTGACCCTTGACGGAGAGAGAACCACCCAAAGAAGCAGCAGCGTCGGCCGAAAGGCCGGCGGCAAGGCCCGCAGAGCCAGAAGCACCAGCAGAGCCTGAAGCATCGCCACCAATCGCTCCCTCAAGCGCGGCCTTGTCGTCACCGCTTAGTTTTCCGGCGAGGTCAGCGGCGGCAGAAGCAGAAAGTTTTCCAGATCCGCTGAGAGCTGCGTCCAAAGCCGCCTTGCCTTCACCGGAAAGGGAGGCGCCGAGAGAAGCGGCAGCATCCGCAGAAAGACCAGCAGAGGCTGCAACTCCTCCGCCGACAGCGCCATCGAGCTTGGCCTTGTCGTCGCCGCTCAACTTTGCGGCGAGGTTGGCAGCAGCAGAACCAGAGAGTTTTCCGGATCCACTGACAGCTGCGTCCAAAGCCGCCTTGCCTTCACCAGAGAGGGAGGCGCCGAGAGAAGCGGCAGCATCCGCAGAGAGACCAGCAGATGCTGCGAGTCCACCCTCGACACTTCCACCGGCATTGCCACCAGCGGAGCCAGAAGCGGAACCAGAGCCAGAAGCGCCAGCATCGCCACCAGCCTTGCCAGCAGCCTCGGTGTCGACTTCGCCGTCACCTGCACCGTAGGCATCCACGACGCCTTCGAGGGCCTTCTTGTCCTTGCCGCTCAGGTCGCCCTTCAATCCGGCGAGGAGCTTGCCGACGCCACCAGCCTGGGGTATTGTTAGCTTGAATCAATCTTTAGTGGACATCATGGTGTTCGTACCTTCAAGTCGGCACCAACATCGCCGTCTGCGCCAGCAGAGAGAGCTGCGTTCAGCTTCGCCTGGCCCTTCGCAGAAAGCTTGCCGAAGAGGTCTGCGACGAGGCCACCAGCGGCGCCAGCCTTCGCGCCGACGTCCACGCCACCATTTGCGCCAGCAGAGGCAGCGCCATTGGCTCCTGCGCCGACGTCGAGACCAAGCGAGGCGAGGAGGGAACCAGCAGCTTCGACTCCACCGCCAAGTTTGGCACCAATATCGCCTCCAGCATTGGCGCCTGCCTCACCTCCAGCCTTAGCACCGGCACCGGCACCGGCACCGGCACCAGCATCAGCACCAGCGCCAGCACCAAGAGAGGCAGCAGCGTCTCCGTGGGCAGAGCCAGAGCCGCCAAAGCTAAAGTCGCCGAAGGTACGGCGAGCAAGACCGTTGCTGCCAGCAGCACGGTAGGTCGGGGCGGCGGTAGCGAGAGCCGCGAGAGCAGTGATAGTGTAAGCGTACTTGACCATGATGACGGTTTGGTGGTAGATTGTTGTTGTTGTTGTTGTTGTTGTTGTTGTTGTAGCTGTGGTTGATTTGTTGTTTGGTCGTTGATTAGGATTCGAGGAAGGGAATTAATGCGAGTTTCGTCAAGAAATAGCGATTGGATGAGAGATGCGAAAAGCGAGAGGCTGATTGTATGAGAGCGAAGGAGATTGAACGAGATGAATGAGATGGAGAAGAGAAAGGGAATGATGGAGCAAACTCCCACCTTATATGTCGAGGTTGACAGCTGCCCAGATTTGCTGCGACGCTGAATCGAGAGGATACGAGACGAGTCGTGCTGAGAAGGCCTGTGTGGCCTGGTCGAGCTTGTGTACCGGGACGTTGGATCCTGAGACGCCTGGTGAAGGGAAGGCCTTGTGGCCATGAGTCGTGTGGATGTTGTTGACGTGCATCATGCTGGTATGCAGTGTGTATCTAGCGAGAGACGTACACAGCCTGTTCTTAGTACTCTACTGTTGTTAATCATCATTAATTCAGGGCTTCTCGACATTCAGCGTGCGTGGTTTGATGGAATGCTATGGTACAGAATTCAGCTTCACAGCGCGTGTGAAGTCGAGAGCGGCGAGCGCGGATGTGAAGATCCGGGAGCATCCGCAGCACGGTCCGGCTGTCAATGCTTTGAAGAAGACCAGAATGGAGGCGGCAGTGGTGACGGACATGGAGTTAGTGCTTCCACACGATCTAGCACGTTTCAACATACCAGCATAGTCCATCTTCAGAAAGGGGTGGATGACAAAGGCTCCCACAGCCTCGGATGGCCCACGCGCCACAGCATCCAGGGGTATCAGGAAGGATTACCATGATCTGCTGCAACATCTCGAGTCTCAGTCTGCGGTTCGTCAAATTGCAGGAACGAAGATATGTTCTGGAAGTGCCTTGTATGAACTGATGGCAACAACATCCACGGCACTCAGCCTGTATGTACTTTCAACGGTACCTGGGCGTACAGAGCAATGGCGCCGGGATGCCGCGGCTGACTTCAACGGTTCGATTACCTGAACTGCAAGCTCAAACGCGAAGCCGTTGGACTACCGAAAAGGCGTCTGCTATTCTGAATGTGGCCTCTGATGGGCTGCTTGTGTATGCACAGAAACCTGGCTGACCATGGTGGGTCGCACTGTTGCTCGTGAAACGGAATCAGTGCATTGGCCAGAACCTCGACGTACGAGCAATTCGGATGAAGATCAGGGAGAACTCGGCCTATCGGCAGATCCGTATGATCCCGGTTCGTTGGATGTTGTCGATGTTTCTGGCCACATCTTTGCCTGGCCGATATATCAGGGTTAGGGTTGGGGTAGACTCTCAAAGCATTCGATCGACGATAATGGTGTCTTTGGTGTGAGATCTGATCTTTCAACTCTGGTTTCTTGTCTGTTCTACCGCTGCGGTGTCTGCCTTGAGTTTTGCGTGCAGTCATGATAGCTGGAGGGCTTGGAAACGTTGCTGAATCATATTGTTGCTTGTACTCTACAGCTCTGATGCATACAGTCACAATTGTGAGCAGGTTGAGAGTGTAGACTGTCTCTAGAACGTGAAACACGATTTTGAACAACAGCGACCTTTGCATAGTGTTACTGCACACACGGCAAGTTTTCGAGACTGCTGTACATATCGCGAACTGCCATCGTCATCTCTGCCAGTAGATCAGATGTAATCGTCTTTCGCTGACTCAGCATGAGGGGCAGCACAACATCCAGGTTCCATTCGTTTCGCGGAGTTGCGGCAACAGCACATCTAAAGCGACTGGACTGCACGACAGCTGACATCACATCAGATTCTGCCCTAAACACGAACTATATAGCCTCATTGCAACACCTCACATCAAGGCGCCAGAACCCATTCTGCCTCAGTACAAGACCAGATCTCGCTCGACCTCACCACCATGGCATCAACCTCAACCCTCATCTTCGGTGGCAGCGGCAAAGTCGCCCGCCACATCACCCGCATTCTATCACAAAAAGAGAACCACACGGTCCACAGCATTATCCGCAAGGCTGAGCAAAGCGACGACATCAAATCTCTAGGTGGCAAACCCATCATACAAAGCATCGAGGATTCCTCAGTCGAAGACATGGCCGCCACCATCAAATCCACACAAGCCAACAACATCATCTGGAGCGCCGGAGCCGGAGCTGGCAACCCAGACCGCACACGAGCCGTTGACCGCGATGGAGCGATTCGTTGCATGGATGCCGCCGCCGTGGCGGGCGTCAAGCGCTTCGTGCTTGTCTCTGCTGTTGATGTGCGTGACCGCGCCGGTAAACCTGAGCCGGAATGGTATGATGACGGTGATCGCGAGCGCAGCAATGGGATGTGGAGTGCCATTGGGCATTACATGGAAGCGAAGCTTGCGGCGGATCGGTCATTGGTGACAGACAACGGCCGCAGAGGGTTGGAGTATACTATAGTGAGACCGGGCCGCTTGAGCGAGGAGGCTGGGACGGGGAAAGTCGCTGCTGGTAAAGTGCACTTGGCTTCGAGTATTCCGAGGGAGGATGTGGCGAGCGTGGTTGTCGAGTGCTTGAAGCAGCCTAAGACTGTTGGGTTGGCGTTTGATTTTGTTGGTGGCGAGACGCCGATCGAGCAGGCTGTGGCAGATGTGGCACAAGGTCGGGTCGATACCTTCGAAGGCAGGTATTGATGGGGTGTCGACAATCACGTAAGATTGCAATGATTGCAGCTCTTGTTCGAAAGAGAAATGGTATGCGCATGAGCATGGTTGCCGTACACATGTGTGGTAAGATCGATGAATGCAGAGACAACTCCGGATGATAGCAAAGCACTAGTATTACTGACCATCTCTTTCACTGGCTAGAATGCTGATTATTTCGCAACTCGCTGTCTTGAATGCCTAATGTCACGCACTGTGCTGTTCATTTATCGCGTACGGAAGACCTTTGCCTTGAGTCAGTGTACATGCAACGATTTGCGCTCTCGTCAATCTTATGGATTCTCCCGCTCAAGTTTTCCCTAGCCGAATAATGAAACCATTCCAAGATATACATCCTACTCATAAGCTGATGATGGATAGCTTGGTCACGTGCAATGAGCGCCGGACTCCACCTCCACAAACCCACAAGCACGCCATCCCAAGCAGCCTTTGCGTGCGTGCTACAACCCGAGCGGTGAGGCAATAGTAATAGATCACGCAATTCAGAACCAAGAGAACTCCCTATTTCGCGCACTACTTGTGTACTGTACTTTGCTTTCCTTCCATTTACGCACCTAATCTTTCCTACTTTTCGCCCACAATACGAAAAAAAAAAAAACCAATCAAGACTTCAGCGTAACCTCGTTTCGAATCATACGATTTGGCAGTAATGACAGCAGAAGCACGACTGTTGCCAAGAAGAAAATACCAAACTCATCGAGAAACTCAAGCGCGAGTCGGCTTAATGGCGTACGCCTTGAGGTGCTCGTAATCCTCGACGTTCCTGGCAACGGTGTCGCGGATGACATTGGCGGCGTTCTCGCCGTACGCCTCCTTCCACTCGGCGTACAGCTGCTCGTCGGACTTGGGAACTTTCTTCTGCGAAGTCAATCAGCTGCTGACGGGAGGTTACAGACATCACACTGTGTCGACTTACGGTCGCCCTAGGCTTCAAGTCCCTTGAGTGGATGGCATCCTCGTGGAAGCCATTCCACTTCTCGAAAGCGTCCTTGGCGTGCTGGTGCTCTTCCTCGGTGTCCCAGTTCAACATAGACATGTCGAACTCGATACCGACGGAAGCGCAGTAGTTCCTGAGCATACCTTCAGGGTCGTCGAGTAGATCGTCGGCATCCAAGACGCAGATCTCGACGCTACCAGGCTTTGCGACAGCGCCGTCGTTTTCTTGACCGCAAATCTTCGGGCCAACGATGCCAGAGTCTTTGCAGTAGTCGAAGAAGCGACGGAGCTCGTCGTAGCCAGATTCTTCAGGCATGAAGTTCTCGAAGCCGGTCTTCTCGACGAGCGGCGGCACGCAGCAGCGGTAATAGCTGGGAATCGAGTTGCGCGGGTGGCGGATAAGGAAGGTGAAGTGGAATTTCTCGAGCATCTCCTTGGGCATGACCGAAGGGTTGCCATGCTCCGAGGGAGTGTCATAGGGGAAGGGCGGGCTGCTGGAGTGAGGCACAGCGATGCCCGAGTCCTTGTCTGTGTACTCCTTCACCTCGCCATTCGTGCCACTCGGCAGGCCGTTGGTGCCGACGCCGCGCTTAGGGATGCGCAGCGAAGGAGCAACACGAGATATTTGCTTCCTCGGTGGCACGAGGTAGTGAGTGATGTCTTTGATGAACACGCGCTTGCCCTGGTGCTGATGTTAGTTTGTGATGACCGTGCGGAAACTTGTTCTGATGCTGTGCCAGAACGCCACCCTAGACTGTCTGCATTGGGCGAGCGTGACACAATTGCGCTCGACGATGGATATTGCCGCCTTGATGAGTGTATGTCGCTCGACATTGAATGCAACGTTTTGCGCCCGTTGAGACGGAGAAAATCCCGCTCACGGGCGCATTGATGTGCACCTCTAGATGCGGTTCCGACACATCTCGTCGCCGACGAAAAGACATGCACACCAAAAGGTACCGAAAGACGACCATGACACTCTATGAGGGAAAGATCGAGTTGCACATACCTCTTCAGTTTCACCGTCGATGCGGTCCAAAATGGTCTGGTAAGTCGACTCAGCAAAGCCCGACTCTTGCCTTGCCTTCTCATCGTTCTCATAACGTGCACCCAGACGCTCTGGTCCAAAGTAGAAGGCGTCGCCGAAAGGCTCGTGGATGCATGTGAGTGTGTTGGTGCGGGTCATGAAGACCTGGGCATATAATCAGTCGTCTGATCGACGCTCAATCACGCCTTCACCCAGGGTTGGGTAGTGAACCGCCAGGCTGGTGAATATGCATACCCGTTCAAAAGCCGTCGAGCATGCTCGCGGGTGTGTTGCGACGAAAATGGGCTTCGTCGACATCGTGATAAATGCGTTGAAGGCAGTACTGATATTTCAAGATTTGCCCGCCTTCTCGTGATTGTAGTGTGGTACAAAGTTGGCGGACGGGACGTTTGGTCGCAAACAAATAAACTTCAATGGGGGACGATGTGGTAAGAGTGACGCCCGACGCAGGCTCTTCAAGGGTAATTTATGAAGCTCGGTTATGGAAGGCGCTGTGCAAGAATGAGGAGGCGATCCACGTCTGGCTAGGTTCGAGGCAGGCGATGGAGCTGGGCTCTCTGCGAGTGAGTTGCTAGGCGTTGAAAGTGTGGGAGGGTACGGACCGCCGTGTGGATGCAATGGCAGGGCAAAAGGTATTTTGGCTGTTCCTGGTTGGAGGCCGGACAGGAAGCCCAATTAGAGTGGACGTGGGGTGGGTCCCCGGCTCTGCGATCGCGGCCAGATGGCGCGTTAGGTTCTTTGATTCCTTGTGTCTGCGCCCGTGGTGATACGCTTGCAACGCCGGCCTCTCACCACCCACGTAAGGCTCGCTGTGTCCGTGTTTGTTTGGCCGAAGTGCGCGGTTTCTGGAGGTGCCATCGGAATGACGTCCGGCGGGCGTAGGTCGCTGGTGGGATTTGGCTGTGCGGGCGAAAACGGCAAGCATCAGGCATCATCATCATCGACGTCACGGGATCAGAGCATGCATGTACTGTATGCAGACTGCAACGGTTTAGCAACAGAAGCACATCTTACCGGGAAGTCGCGTGGGCAGTATGGCGTGGGGTGTGCATGGCGACATGAGGTCGAGATAAGCATGGAGGAATGGGGTTCGTCGTTTATTCCTTGGGCTAGCAGTAACATGCGGGCACCACGAGCACGCCATCACGCTATAGCCACTCGTGCCACTCTGTACTGGAAGATCGCCCATATCCCAATTGCCATGCGCTCTTCTCGACTGTCCTTCGAATAAGCATTAATAATCCACAGCTCCGATCTTGCCCATCTGTCGCTGTAGCTGATTTTTCTAGACTGGCCAGGCCTATGGAGGAAGTCGTCTAGACGTGGCTGCCTGCAGTAGTCGGCCATCAACACATGGCTAAACCTTCGGTCCGAAGGTCTTCGCCTCTGCAGTAGTCTCGTGGTGAGGACCGTGTGCTGCAAGGGCACCCTCTGTCGGCCGCAGCGCCACCGAGGTATCCAATGTGGCGCGACCGAGTTTTCATCCCGTGCTTCATCAGTGCACCATGCAGCGCAGGCTAGACGGATCCAGCCTGGTGGTTACTCCTTGGTAATCCTGGTTGGCAGCACCGGGCCTTGGGCGTTTCCCAGACGGTATGCAGCTCCGAGGACGCTATGGTCCTTCCAGACGACCCCAACAGCATGCATTTTCAGTCCTCTAGAGCTTCATCGTACATTACTTTGCCTCTGGTAGCACGCTCTTAGTCAGACATGATCTCTAGACTCTTCACGCCTTCGCCGCCGTCTCCGGGATCTTCCAGTTGTTCACCTCCCACCACCATCTCCTAACTCTTGCACCAACAGATTGTCCCTTGAGTTGTGACGAGCGATTCCAGTGTCTCCAGCCAGAAACAATAAGTGTCCAAGCCATACCCTGAACGAGCGGCATAAAGATCTGCAAACCATCAGTACCCACTCTCCAAATAGCACACATCAACAAAGCAAACCTGATCCCTCATCGTAATGTACGTGACAACCTTCCAGTCCTTCGCGTCCTTGATGCTCGCGAGATAGCTCTGCTCGAAGCGCAAGTCTGGGAGCGGGGGCATCTGCGGCTTCCGAGGCGCAGGGCGCAGGATAGATATGGGCACCTCGTCTTCGTCGATGTCGGACATGACGTCCATAGAAGGTGATCGGTCCATGCGGACGGGCTCTTTCTCTGACGCGGCGGTGGAGGGGTTCATGTCGTGCTCGATGCTGGGAGATTCGATGATATGCGCGGTCTGCAGTGTTTCGGCCACCTGGATGGCGGCATCCTGAGCGTGAGACATGATGGATGTTGGGTGAGTAGCAGCCGAGATGTGGTAACTATCCTCGTGCAAGTAAGTAAGGCGTTTGCAGTGGTCGTAAAGATATGGCAAGTGATGGGTGTTGTACAGCAGCCAGCCAGCCGAGCGCGGTCTCGAACAACAGCAGGGCGCGGAGCTGACCCTGGGCCGTCATCAGCCTCCGCGCTAGTGAGGGGACCTCGAAGTGGGATATCAGGAACAGGCACATGCAACACTCTCAGCACATCACTTCACCAACAGAGACACGCCGCAAAGATGGGGAACGCAAACTCGCAGATGCTGGAAAACATTGTGCAGGGGAGTAACTGTACGTCAAAGCACAACCTGAGCCCTGCTGCCACCGCCTCTCACACGAGCAAATACAATTCAGAATGAACCGCTCGCTAACCTCACTGCGTACATGTAGTCGACCGCGAAGAAGTCGACAGACTACGAAAGCGGTTCATGAAGCTCGACAAAGTACGCCTTCTCGCAATCCGCCAATCCCTCCCACCAAACTAACACCCACACCCCAGGACGGCTCCGGCACAATCGAGCGCGAAGAATTCCTCCAACTCCCTCAAGTCTCCTCGAACCCTCTCGCCACACGCATGATCGCCATCTTCGACGAGGATGGCGGCGGAGACGTCGATTTCCAAGAGTTCGTGTCCGGCCTCAGCGCCTTCAGCAGCAAGGGAAACAAAGAGGAGAAGCTGCGCTTTGCGTTCAAGGTTTACGACATTGATCGCGATGGGTACATCAGCAATGGCGAGCTGTTCATTGTGCTGAAGATGATGGTTGGAAGCAATTTGAAGGATCAGCAGTTGCAGCAGGTGAGCTTTGATGGACACATTGGAAGGAAGAATAAAGCGAGCTGCAAACGATACGGAACGGCTGACTTGTGCGGTGAAACCAGATCGTGGACAAAACCATCATGGAGGCCGACCAAGATCACGACGGCAAGATCAGCTTCGCGGAGTTCACCAAGATGGTGGAGAACACAGACGTGTCTATGAGCATGACTTTGGGTGAGTACGCCATCCTATGCCTTCACCATATGCATGTTTCTTTTACAAGGAATCATGAACTGACCTCTTCTTTCTTCAGATCAATTCTAAGCGGTCCTACAGCGATACCCGCGGGAATTAGCCCGGCGTTTGATGAGTTTTGTGCTGGACATGGACAGGACGATTACGGGAGTTTTTACGAGAAAAAGAAACCAGCTTTTTGCATCTTCACAGCGTGCATCGCGTACACGCGGCTGTTTGCCTTGCGAAAAACCCATTTCATCTCCAGCTCTGTGTGTCTGGGGAATCTTGTCATTTGATTCAAAGCCCACTGCTTGCGACTGCTTGGATCCTGCCTCACAGCTTGACAGAAAGTCGACTTTGATTGCTCAATCTATTGCTAATCCTGGGATCACTACCCAACTTCACAGGAAAATGACGGCCCGCTCCAGAAACGCGAGCCTATGCTTCAGCGCTAACCACCCTGCCAGGAAAAAAAGAAAGAAACAATAGGGTATCTTCCCAGAAAATGCGTCAAACTCCTCCGCGCGCTGGCTCCGTTGGGCCTCTCCACGTCGCCCCTTGGCGAGTTATACGTACCTTTGTCGGATAGCGTTCTACGCCATCAGCGCCAGTAAGAGTGAGCCGAACAAAACAGCTTTCAGCATCATGCCGTCAGTCAAAACCTTTGCGTCTTTGAAGACGTTCAATGCGGCGGCTCCGGCATGGCCTGAATGCTGGACATCGCCAGAATCCCTGAAAATCGATCTGTTAGCATTTTCCTTCTCCGAACTTTGGCAGGTAAATCCTGGACACTCACTTTGACGAAGCCAAAATGTTCGTGCTCAATCCGCCCGGACACAGTACCACTTGGAAGCCCGCTCCCTCGGGTACACTAAACGTCGAGTCCTGGTCGTCGTAGGCGAAAGAGTAGGCATCCGGACACACAGCCTTGGCCGCTTTGGAGTAGTAGTTGGACGAGCACTTGCTAGGGCCGTCGTACTTCCCCGTGCAGCAATACGCGGGCTCATTGTACTTCGCGCAAGCCGAGAAGCAGGGGTTGAAAGTCGGGCGCTGCACGTTGCTGTCTGGGTACGGGTAGACGCCGTTGCCGGGGCCTTGCGGTGGCGCCACTTGCAGGTCCCAGGGACACCACTGAGAGACTTGAGAGGCTGAGGCGTCGTTGAAAGGGAGTGGGAAGGAGGAGTTTGTTCCCAGGAAGGTTTGGGAGTTGGAGTAGGGGTCGTGGGTTGCAGGGTTGCCTAGGTTGCCGATGCTGCCGACGCAGGAAGGGTTGCTTTGGTTTGGTGGGATGTCGCCGACGTTGCTTTTGCTATTTGCAAGGAGGACGATCGCTACTGGCAGATTGTAGCCGTCGACTAGGCTGATGTCGTAGTATGAGAGGTCGTGGGCGCCGGCCAGAGTGAACTCAGCAAGCGTGGCTGGGTTTTCGCCTGCGCCTTTGCACTGTAGAAATGGTCCGCAATCGCCGGTGGAGCACTGGCGCCCTTCACCTGTTGAATCGCCTGCATCGTTGAAGGTGCAGTTTGTTCGGCCCCAGACGCGGCCTTGCCAGTCTTGAGATACTTGCAGTGTGCGGTTGGCTCCAGGCGTGAGCTTGAAGCTGTTATGTGTGAGTACCTTATTCTGTCCCGGTGACCAGCCAATGAGTAAACAAACTCACCCGCTCTCGGTTGGTCCAGTGCCGGACTGCGTGAGTATGCCCGGGTGTATCGTTTCACGACATTGATTCGACACGATCAATGGGATGTTCCGATCGCTATTCTGGCGCTTGTCCGGTTTCCATTTCATGTGGTGTTTGCCATGGCTCAATGTGAACGATAACGACGCGAGGATGAGCGAAGGAAGCATGTTTCGTATAGCAATCAGGAGGCTGTTCACCGTGCCGAGCGAGAGATTTCTGTGGTGGCGACTGGGAGCAGCAGGCCAGCTGCTACTGACTGTACAATGGATGAATCAATGAATGCGAGAGCGCCGGAGACAATAGAAACGCGGTGGATATGAAGACAATTACCACGACATCGTGGTGGCCGATATTATCCACGCCGGCTGAGCGAGTCCGCCTAAGCGCGATGACATGCAGTCTCGCTGAAGCGACATGGTATAGAGCAGGGCAGTCGCGATAGCGAATGTGCAGTAGCCGCCGGGCCTGGATCGCGGTGAGATCTTAGCGACGCGCCTGCCAACAGAGTCGCGGACAACGCAGGCTGCTGAAGCGAGTGTGAAACTTGGAGTGCGCGTTGTTGGCGCGCCGCAGACGTCATGTTCAGCTCCATCCCTGCTCGATCTTGAGCCTGGATTCTGTTGTAGACCATCACAACACACGACTCATCATACGCGCTATCTGCCTTCTACTATACTCTAGCACGCGTTGGCTGCCATCTTCCACGTGACTAGCTCCCTGTCTTTGACTCCCATCTACAATGCGCTCAAACGGCCAAGCGGGTTTGTCAGTGACGGACATCAGTGTTGAAGGCCACGGCATAAACAAATATCCTGCAAAAGCACATGTACGTCGTGTTGCCGAGTTCGCTGGCAACTCAGACGCGGTCATTGTTCTCAGAGGCGAGAGGAAAACGAACTACTCCGGCTCGGACCAACCGCGCCATTTCCGGCAAGACCGGTATTTCTATTATATCACCGGCTGCAATGAGCCGGACTGCCATGTGACTTACGACATTACCAAAGACTGTCTTACGCTATGGCTACCACGGCCGGACCCTTCTCGCGTATTTTACGATGGCCGCGGTAGTACACCGAAGGAAGCCATGGCGAAGTACGACATTGATGATGCGAGATACGTCTCTGCCGCCCATGATCCTTTTGATCTGCTTAGCAAGCTAGCAGTTACGTCTGATGGAACTCGGCTGAGATTGCTCGGGATTCCCGGTCCGCCAAACGAACGCAAACGTTCACCTCACTTGAGTTATGCGATGGACAGATGCCGCGCCATCAAGGACAACGACGAAATCAAGCTGATCCGAGAGGCAAATCGCGTTTCCTCCGAGGCTCATCGCCGTGTTTTGGAGCAGCTATCTCGGCTACAGGGAGAACCGGAAGTTGAAGGTCTCTTCCTGAACACCTGCATTTCTGCTGGAGCCAAAGAGCAGGCGTATGGCCCAATTGTAGGATCGGGACCAAATGCCGGGATTTTACACTACCAAGCAAACAACGAAGCTTTTGCAGACAGCCAGGTCTTGCTGATAGATGCAAGCTGCGAATGGGAGTTGTATGCCGCAGACATCACCCGGACGATGCCTTTGAACCGCAAGAATCCAGGTCATTGGCCAAGCAAAGAAGCAAAAGCTATATACAGCGCCGTTGAGAAAGTGCAAGAGGCGTGCATCCAGATGCTGAAACCTGGAAGGCGCTTTATCGATGTCAACTGGCATGCGATTCACATGACGATCGATGCGCTACTGGACCTTGGGTTGCTCAAAGGCGACCATGCGGAGATCTTGAACGCGGGCACAGTAGGAGCATTCTTCCCACATGGCCTTGGACACCATCTTGGGCTTGAGGTCCATGACATAACGCCCACCTCCAACAGCAACCCTTCCCGCAGGTCATTCGCGGACCATAATACCTCACCCGGCATGACAACCGATAGCAGCGGATCCGAAAACGAAATTGCTGGAGCGCATGCGGCTTACGCGAGGTTTTTCGACCCGTACCAACGAACCTTTGGCGAATTCTCGGACCCGCAACATTTCTCGTTGATCTCCTCGAACCCATTCGCCCCGTCCACAATTGACTCGCTTCCTCTAGAGCCAGGTAATGTTGTCACCATCGAACCGGGCATCTACTTCAACAAGTACATCCTTGACAATGTCTTCCTATCACACCCCGGACACCGCAGGTTCATCGACACTGAGGTGTTGGCGCGGTACATGCCCGTAGGCGGTGTGCGGATTGAAGACGACATCTTGATCACCGAGAAAGGCTACGAAAACCTTACGTCGGCGGTCAAGGGAGAAGAGATGCTGGAAGTCATTAGGAAGGGTGCGAAGTAATGGACGACAGAGGGCCCAGGTATTTGACAATCAAAGGTTTAGGGTAGGAACAATGGAGGCAACGCCAGCGCTTGACCTCGGCAGGCTACCCTCTATTCGATGGCCAGCTGGCTATCTTGGGTATATCTGCGATCGTCTTCTTCAATTGATGAATGATAAAACGAGTCATCGTACGATACGGACTCGTTTGCCAAGCTTCTGGGGACGGTAAGCGAACCACTGAGCTTTCGTCGATGCTTCTGACCTTTGCTCATCTTCTTCATGAGAGTTACTTTTTCTCCATAAACTAGCCACTATTCCCCAGACTGGGTACCATCACTCGAGAGGCGTGGACTCCGGGATCGCATGTTGTACCACCCAACATAAGCGAACTAGAACGGCGCGCAGCTGACAAGCTACCCACACGAATGCAGTAGTACTGAGATCGCCTGACCTTGGAAAAGGCTTTTCTGGTCGAGCTCGTGGTGTTGCCTGTCATGTCCTCCAATGCCAATACCACGTCCCCAACGCACTCGAAATACGCACTACGGCCAGTCAATCTCCACGATGTTGGCGACTACGAGCTCCTACGTTCCCAACGCCAGAATGCAGGGTGGCACTTCGAGACAGCACGCCTGGACAGCTGGCGCTCTACCATTGATTCTGGGACCAAATGTCTGTTCTGGATAACCGCTTCAACATCAGTTCCGGAGAGAACAATCATCACCGTTGGCCACATCTCGCTCGATTCGGTCTCTGAAGACTCCGATTTAGAGCTAGCCAAATCCGACAAATCGCTGCTCACTGTCAGATCACTCTTCGTAGTTCCAGAGCACCGAGGCAAGGGAGCTGCTAAAGCTGCAATGTTGCAGTTGGAGGAGTTTGCGACGACCGAGCCTTACGGAAGTGCGGCTTGCACTGCTTTAACGCTGACGTCGCTGAGCTGCAAGTATGTGGAGGACAGCGTCTGGAGGGCTCGCTACGTGGAATGGGTTGGCGAGGAACCTCTGAGTTACGAACGATGGTACGCGAGCCTTGGGTACGTGAAGTGGAAAGAGGAAGCTTGTACGGTGGGTGTTGGGAAAGATGGTAATACCTTTGTGCTTGTGGAGGCGTTCATGAAGAAGAATTTAGGCGGTGTTATTGCTTGAGTTACCCATACATCCAAGCGGTGTTACATTAAGAGTCCAGCGAAGCTCCGTCTGACTCTCATGACCGTGCGTCCTGGTCCTAATCCAAGTCGATGTCCTTGTCAGTTCCAAGCGCAAGGTTTGTGTTGATTACCATATCGGCAAAGCTTGCTTATGCCACTTCCCACACAGTGTGCCTGCCAGTCGCAGTTCTTTTAAGTTCCAACAAACACGGTCGACATGCGCTAAGCCCATTCCCCATTGCAAATCTACTTGTGGGGTCTCCATACCGGAGACCGGCACGTGGAGGTTGAGAGGCTTCAGATCGGCTCGGAGGACGCCCGTTTCCGGAGGCGGCGTGGAGTCCGAAAAAGGGCTACATGTGGACATGTTGCGTTTGCACAAACTGCTCGGCGATTGAACACAGACTCTGTTGGAACAAGGCATTTGTTCTGAGATTTTTGGTACTTCCTTGCGAGCATTGCACACTTTGTCGTCTCAAATCATTCACAATCCAATTTTCAACACATGCCATGAATTTCTATCCGCCACCACCAACCATCAAAGCAGAGCTCTACGTTCGCATCCCAGATAAAGTGAGATGCATTGGACAAGAAACGGAGTGGCGCGGAGGCTTTGCTAGAGGCTTCCAAGACATATTCTTGGAAGGCCCAGTAGCGGATGACCTTGGCAACCTCTACATCGTCGACGTTCCTTTTGGGAGAATACTGCGAATCGGCACCGATAAGGCTGTTAGCGTTGCAGCGCAATGGGATGGAGAGCCGAATGGCTTGGCTGCGACTGCAGATGGCGACTTATTGGTAGCGGATTACAAACAGGTACACTGCGTCTGTCTCTGGTGATTGTCTTTGTTCACTTGCTAATGACGATACCTTCCAGGGCATACTCCAATTCGACCCTAGTACAGGCAAAGTCTCACCAAAGATGACTCGTCGTCACCTCGAACGATTCAAAGGGCCGAACGATCTTATTGTTGATTCCAGGGGCAACCTCTACTTCACCGACCAAGGCCAAACCGGTGTCACTGACCCGACAGGCAAAGTGTACAGGTTGTCGCCGGACGGCAAATTGGACACTCTGGTGGAGAACGGCGTTTCACCCAACGGTCTCGTGCTCTCGTTGAACGAGAAATTTCTCTACGTCGCCATGACTAGAGCAAATCAGGTGTGGCGGTTGCCGCTCCACGAAGACGGTACGACGACCAAGGGTGGAGTATTTTTCCAGAGCTTTGGCAATTCTGGACCAGACGGCTTGGCTCTTGATGAGGAGGGATCGTTGTTCATCTGCCACCCTAGTCTTGGGTCTGTCTTTGTGGTAGATTCCGACGGCGTACCTAAAGCAAGGATCACGAGCGGGACTGAGGGGATCAATCTGACGAATTGCTGTTTCGGCGGTCCGGAGGGCAAGACATTGTTCATTACGGACAGTCTTGAAGGGAATGTGCAGAGTGTGGATTGGCATTGCAAAGGTGCGACACCGCCACCGAAGCTGAGGAGTACGTAGTAAGGAAATAAGTTGCCCACATCAATAGGGCTCCCCGATCCTCAAGCGCAAGATCAGTGCGGTTGGGAGGTCATGATTGTCTTGTGTACCGAGAAAGACAGTGTTCATTGAACAACCATTCAAATGGATAGATTTCACGTCTAATGTTGAGATATCTAGACTGCACCCTCGAAACCCTCGATTTGCCGATGAATGCCGTCGCCCTACAAGGTATATCGGAACAGCGGACTCTTCTCACCCATGCGGTCCAGCTCGACCTGCGAGAACTCCTCCCTCACTTCAGACTCGTCCAACTTTGATTTCGCCTTGTTAAGTCGCCAAAGTGAGAACTCCAGAGTCAACGCACAGAGAATTCCCAGACAGATGATGCCGAAGGAAACGCCATATCCGGTCGGGTACGAAGGCGCTTCTGCATCAAGGAAGATGTTCGTCCCAATGATACCTATATGCCAAAATTAGTTGCTATCGCATCGCGCTCGATGTCACAGATAACTCACTTCCAAGGTTGCCAGCGGCAAGCAGCCACGCCAAACCAATTGAGCGCTTCCATGACGTGCCGAGATTGTTGCTGCTCCAGGTCGTTACACCAGGAAGCAGTGGATAGATACCGATCTGAGCAAGGACAATCGCAAAGTACATTGGTCCAACGTTGTCGGCGATCTTGTCGGACAAGCCCACCAAAATCCCAAGTGCAGTTGCAACAACTACCAAAGGACCTACGATGAACGGCATCCGCCACTTAAAGCGGTCGGCAAATCTGCCCACGAGCCAAGCAGAGACACCACCACAGAAGTACGGCGGGATGGTGAGGAGCTGGCTCTGCGTTGTCGAGAAGCCCAGCTGCTTGATGATCTGAGGCATGGTGAACTTGAATGCCGCGTTCGGCACAGAGTTCGCCCAAGCCATGAGAATGCCCAAAAAAAGCTTCCAATCCAGCATAGTCTTGCCCAGGAGCTTCCACGAAAACTTGTCGCCTTCCTGTGTTGCTGTCCGAACGCCAGATCGGCGCAGTCTCAGATCGATGAACTTCTTCTCATCCGGGTGCAGCCAAGAAGCAAGCTCCGGTGTGTCTGGGATAAGGAACGGCATTACCAGCCCAGCGGCCACAGTGACCGCTCCTTCGATCAGGAAGATCCATCTCCAGCCTTCCACGCCACGCAGACCGTCCATACGGGCAATTGCGAAAGCCAGCAGACCACTCAATGCGCCGGAGAAAGCCGAGGCGGTGTAGAAAATTCCCAACCTCTGCTGGAGCTCATAACGGGGATACCAACTGTCGAAAAAACCGACTTAAATCAGCAATCTGTCTCAGACATAATGAGTCTTCGTTGTTCGCCTTACCTCGAAACGAGGAAAACCGCTCCGGGAAAGAAGCCGGCCTGTGGTCGGGCATTAGTTCTGACGTGTGATCGATCGCAGAGCCTATTTTGGCTCTTACCTCGAATAACCCAAGCAGCACTCGACAGATCATCATGCCTTGGAAGTTCTGCACCACACCCATCGTAGTCATCACAGTCCCCCAGCATAGAACCAAAGCTGTTAGCCACCAGCTAGGGCGAATCTTCTTGATGATGATGTTTGAAGGTATTTCTGTTCATCGTTAGCATTGTGGCGCTAAACTTTTTCGAAGTGTAATACCGAATAGAATGTACGGGACGAAGAATATGGTGCTCGCGATGTTGTATTGGTTTCCAGTCAAACCGATGTCCACGTCCATGCCTTCTATCTTCGCATTTCCGATATTCCCTCTATCAATGTGGCTTAGGAGATATAGCACGCCAAGGATACTGATGAGTCTGAAGTCGATCTACAACGATGATTGATCAGCAATGGCCATTGGGTGTTGAAGAGATATCACATACCTTCCTGACTACCTTCTTCCCTTCTTTGCCCTGGTAGCGACGCCAGCATTCAGCATCTTCCGGCGACAACTCAGCATAGGGATCCTCGACAGCTTCATGGTGTTGCAGCTTCGGTTTGTCGTCCATGGTTGCGGAGTTTACTGATGGTGATCGCATTGTTCGAGACTGAGTGGATACAAGCATCCAGTGTTGGCATGCCGAGTTTATAGTTCTTGTATCAGAGACGTCGGGCAAGGACCGTTTAGCCGCGGATGGACACCGAAAGGCGTTTTGTGACGAACTTGGCATGGTCAGAGATCCTCGGCATCAGAGAGGCGCCTCACAAGACGTCTGGTGACCTGCAAGCCTTCCCCAAGCCATGATCAACCGCTGTACGGAAGTCGGCAAACCATGCATCGGAAAGCTTGGACTAAATCTTGATACCTGCCTTATGTCCTTGCTCGGATAGCGGGAATGACAATTCTCCGACGACATATAAGAGCAATGGCTTGGCAATGTTGGATTTGGACATGACAATCGGGTGCAATGCCCAGGCTGATACTTACGGGCGTAAAGGAAAAACAGATGATACGAGTCTTGGAAGATGGATCATATAACGATAATAGCGAGCAGCTAAAAGAATGCCAATGCATTTGGCGGACTAGCAACTGCACCAGGTGCCTGTCCAGATGTCATTAGTGTTTGATGGCGTTGACATTTGAAAATCGAGAAGGTGGACGTACATTCATGGGTGCACTTGCGAGGAAGAAAGTAGATCTTCCGGTAGAAGCACAGATTTTCGAAAGCTCCTCAAGATCAAACAGTTCTCCAATGGGCATTCCCCATCCAGCGAGCAACCACTCGTGCAAATGCCACTCCAGCTTTGTGCAAGGCCAGACTTCGAAGGATCGTGTGTCACCGGCGACCGCAGCGATCTGAGTATTCCATAGGAACTTCAGCAGCTCTTCCGATGGTTCGATGCCAATGTTATCAGGCTTGTTGGTCTTGTAGTGCTCATCCAATTCGTGTCGCTTACTTTCGTCCATATCAGCATATTGACGAAGGTAGCCGAATCGGATGATCAGAATGTCGCCTGCTCGGAAATCTTCGCGGCTGAAGCCCTGTGACTTAAGAGCTTCTAGCACTTCATCGAAAGGGACGGCATAAGAAGTAGTAACATCTATGTCTTTCCCTTGCTTGAGAACCCACGCATACCAGTCGACGAATACTGCACGCCCAGCGATGCCCTTCTTCGCCACATCTGAAGATCTTAGTCAGTGGTTAGCTCTCAATGGGGATCCTTGTTGCTAAACTTACGTTGCACACCGTTTGGTATAGGCGAAGCGGCAAATTGCTCAGCTGTTCGTCCCATGTAGTACAATGCTTCTTCCTGAAATGCATAGTGACGGAAGCCGTCCCACTGAGAGCTACATTGCGAGTTGAAACTCCACTGTCACATTTGATCGCTTCTGTTAGCATCGCTCGAAGTTGACCGAGTCGCAGCGGACTCACCTCGTCATCATGCGCATGTTTCAATGGGGCTTTGTTGATGGTCTTGAGGTCCAGAGTCTTTCTTGGAAATCGAGGATAGGTTGGCCCTTCAAGCGACCAACTTGGTCTTGTCAACTAAACCGCTCAAAGTCGAACTGTTGACAGTATGGAAGCTTACTTGAGAGACACTCGTTGTCCTGTCTTGACACATTCACCAACAGCTTTCGCTACCACTTCGTCTGTCAAAAGATTCAGCGTTCCCAGTTGGTCGTCCGGACCCCATCTGCCCCAGGCATTGCCATGTGGTCCGTTCTTGTCGAGCGGCAATGCTGAGAACTCCACGGCACTGGGATCGTTTGGCGATTGAGATGCCATGTTGCAAAGATGTCCCTCAGTCTCGATGCTGGAGGCCGGAGGCGGGATCAGATTCCAGATATCTATTTCTTGTTACCTGGACAGTGCTTGAGAGGCATGCGGGTACCTGGAGATGAGATTGTAGCGGAAGATGTCGGCTCCGGCCAGAATCCGACTAGAGTCCTACGGAGTAAGTCTTCAGAGAGCGTCACTGTCTAGCAGGTGCCAAGAACCTTAGCCCGAGAGCTGGAAGGTGTAGGAGGTATTCTCCCCGCGAAGCTTCTCCACACCGGCTCCATCGTCTGGAAGTAGTGTTGAGTGGAGTTGCTTGTAGGAAAACGTCGCAAGGGTCTTCGGACCTGGTCCGCAGAGTGCCAATTATGCGCAACTTGTCACCACACTCTCATACGCCATCGCATGGAGTACTGTGGGCATTTCGTGTACATCTCTTGCATGTTGTAAGGTTGCGCGAGTATGCCGCGATATCTCCCAACGTTCATGAACGGAGAGAGGAAGACGAAAGGCAAGTTTCCAGCGACAACGTGTCGCCTCGGTAACAGCGAAGATGGTCTTGGCAGAGCGGTCGACATCCGACGCTGATAACCGACACGGGCTTTCCCAAAGGCGACGTCGGATGGTCGCAGCACGAGAACAGAATGCTCGACGGTGCGACTTTCGCCCATTGTCCGGAATGCGTCAGCCTCCACCGATGGATGTTCGCCCTGTTGGCGGCAAGAGTTTGACATGCCAGGTTGCCGAACAAGAAGTCATAAAATGCTCTGCCCTTGACCACAAATGTTTGTTCAATACTCACACATTCCTCTAATTGCCATCAGTCTGCCTGTACTCTGAACACTTTGGCCCAGCTATCCTCTCCAGCACTTCGGACAACTGCCAGACATCCTACGCTTGCCGCCACCCTAGATCTCAAACATCATGCACGACACCACGGCAGCTCCGGCCACAAATGGCCACGCAGTAGCTCCCGCAACCAACGGCAAGAGCAACAACAACGCGAACACGCTCACCGTCTCCAACCCTTGGCGGGATCGCATCCTTCGAGGCGAGGTCTGCTCGGTCATGTCATGCAAGTTCTTCGTCAGCAACGAGGTCGCCATGATGGTCAAGATGGCCGGTATTGACGGCATGTTCATCGACATGGAACACTCCGTTCTCACGATCCGCGATGTATCACAATTGATCCTCGCATGCAACTACGTCGGTGTCAGCCCTATTGTCCGCATTCCCTCCAAGTCACACTGGCATCTCAGCCGCATTCTCGATGCAGGTGCCGCTGCCGTGGTCATCCCTCACTGCGAGACTGTTGAGCAAGTGAAGACTATCGTAAAGGATGCCAAGTACGCACCACTCGGCATCCGTGGCTGTGCCGGCAACCAGCCTGCACTCAACTTCCAGAGCGTACCGACACTGGTGCAGAATGATCTCCTCAACCGGGAAACGATGGTCATCCCCATGATTGAAACCCCTGGCGCAGTTGAGCTTGCAGACGAGTTCTTTGCCATTGAGGGTGTGGACGGCATCCTGGTCGGCTCAAACGACCTTTGCACAGATCTCGGAATCCCTGGTCAATACGACAACCCAGCGTACCTGGAGTCCGTTGAGAAGGTCATTGCCGCCGGTGTCAAGGCCGGCAAGCCCATCGGCATTGGAGGCATTGGCGGTCGTCTTGACCTCCTCGAGCGCTTCTTCCAGTTAGGAGCCACATGGTCTCTCAGCGGAGGCGATGGTTCTATCTTGCAAGCTGGCATGAACAAGATTGGCAAGACGTACTCGGAGATCGATGCTCGTGTTCAAGGTGGACGTAACGGAAAGGTTGCATCGCAGTGAATGGCCAGGTGCTGAGTGCCATGGTTGAGCGGTGTAAGGGCGAAAGTATGAGTAAAGTAGAGTAGATACCCTTTCCATCATTAACGTATCACGAACATTCGTCAACCCCAGCCTCTCAGCTCACTCACTTCCATGCATGTGAACGCTGCGCATCCTCACTGCTAGTGGCACCAGCCGTTGCTAGCGTCTTGGCGGAGCTGCGCGCTGTTTATGTATCTTGCGCACCTTACCAACGACTTCCTTTCGCCACTAGAGCCTGGCTTCTGTTAACCCAATTACCCTTTCATCATTATGACCTATGACTACGCGGATCCCTTCATTCGGCATGTCTGCATCTCAGAGCAAGGATACTGAACCAAAATCACTCACGCATCACGGAGCTCTCATTGACTACCTTCGAACAGCTCACTCATTGCTGTGCACCGAGTGTCCCCTCGATCATACATGTGAGCGCTCATCGTTGTTGCTGCTAGCGCCTTGGCGCCGCTTTCACGCTGTGTATAATCTTGCTAGCGCTCACCAACGACTTCCTTCCACCACTCTTTGCCTAGCGGAGTTGAAAACAGACCCCTTTTGCTTCACAACACACGACTTCGCGGACCCGTTCATTCGGCACGTCCGCATCTCAAAAAACAAAAAACCAAACAAAAGAATGACAATCACGAAGCCTCGACAGGTTTGGCTGCCGCTAGCGCCTTGGCATGCCTCCACGCTGTTTATCTTCCACGCCGGCCTTACCAACACTTCCTCTCACTAACAGAGCCGCGCTACTGTCTGGAAACACACCCTTTGTGCTTCGCAACACATACGATAATGCGGATCCGTTAACTCGGCATGTCTGCAACGCCAAAAGAAAAGAACAAAAAAAAGGCCTCAATCTGGTTGCACCCCACGGTCCGGCACGACACCGCCCTCGGCCTGGTCGCCTCGCAACCTCACTCGGATTAGAGTAACATGTCCCTGGGGAGGGTCTAAGTCAATCCTTTTCATCACAAGCTGCGCTTTGCCACGCATGCGCTCATGCGGATCCGTTTACTCGGCACGTCTGCACATCAAAATATCTGCTCAACTCTCGACTGCGGCCTGGCACCGTCACCAGCCTGGGCCCAGTCGCCACGCAACTTCACTCAACATGTTCTTGCGGAAGGTCTAAGTCATCACTTATTTCCTGTTCTCTCCCGCATTGAAACACATGCGACCGCGCGGATCCGCTCACACGGCCTGTCTGCTCACACCCCATAAAAAAAAATGTCCAAAAACACGCTCAACTGGTTGCACGCTTTGGCCGAGCATGACACGCCCTGAGCCAGGTGCCCACGCAACCAAATCGATATGTCGGCGTGGGTCGTCTAATTTATATCACTTGTTCATTTTGTTTCACCTCGTGCTTCGCGACACATGCGCCTACGCGGATCCGCTCACCCGGCATCCCTGCTCAACACACTCACAAGGCAGCAAACATCCGAAAACACGCTTGCACGCTACGGCCCAGCACGATACCATCCTGGACCTAGTCGCCACGCAACGTAACTTCACCAACATGGCGGCTGCGGCCCCCCAATTCTATTAATCATCCCTTTGTTTCACCTCGTGCTTCGCGACATATGCGACCATGCAGATACAACCGCCCAGCCTTTCTGCACCCAAAGCAGCTTTATCCACCAGAGTCGCCTTTCAACCTTCGGCTCAGCATCCTCGCAGCGCACCTCATTCGAGCAATCCCAACGCGAGCGCACTTCGGCAAGCTGCCCCTCAAATCTCCGAGGTCAAAGTAGACTGAGCATTGAGAACGCGGATCCATTCACTCAACATCTCTGCAACTCATCTACCGGTCAAGATATCTCGCCCGGGAGAGACATTAGTCCTATCCCTTTAACAAACCATCAACTGCCGGACGCTGTGGCACATCGACAATGCAGACCCGTTCATTCGGCACGTCTGCGGCCCAACACACTTTCTTGTGCTTTGCGACACATCAACAATTGTAGACCCGTTCACCCGGCATGTCTGGCAACCTGACCCGGATATCTGATGTCCACTTCTCGTCAACAAACCTTTTCCTTGCGACAATCACGCGACTTTGCACTCGTTCACTCGGCTTGTCTGCGATTTCTACCCATTTCTCATGATGAGCGATCACAAGCCAGGATATCTGGTACTCACTTGGTATGTCAAAAGTGAAAACTCCTCTTGTGACTTGCAAATCATATGATCCAGCGGATCTGTACGCCTGTCCGCCCCCTACACTCCGATCCAACTCCTTTGACCTGGAAGCTTGTTGCTCACGTCTTACCTCATCCACTTTATGAGTTCTACGGCATAAACGACTTCTCTCAAATGGCATCACTTCCGTCTATCTGACGTGATAGCCAAAGCGATCAATTCTTGCACCTCCCAACATTGGTATATAGCCTTCACGGCCGCACATGCGCACAAGGACACTCAGCTTGGTTGCGTCTTGGGTTCGGCTTCCCTGACGGCTACCTAAGCCTTTGTGCTTATTCGATACCGTGCTGAGGCCAACGACTTGCCATCACGAAGAAAACTAGCATATCGCACCCGCCCTCGTAAGCACATGTCTCCCGCTGGTACTTTGCTCTGGATGACAGCTCGTAAGACCATCAGAAGCTGCCAAGCGCCGGTTGTCACCGCGTGACCCAAGAAGAGAGATTTCACAGTCATTTTGGCGAGACACGGAAGAAGCATCTTCAATCGCGGTCTTTCCAGGCGTCTTGGTTCCACCAATTTGTGGCCAGGCGCACGCACTATGAGCTCTGGCGCTCGCAGCTTCCCAGTTCGTTCGTTCCATAAAGCCGGCAAACTCCAGCAGCCCACAGCCATCCGAGTAATCCAACACTTTCCTGCAGCAGCTCGTTTCTTGGTTGGTCCCCGATATCGTTAATCGAGTGCATGACGGGCGTCGACCAAGTCCGCGCGGCCACTTTACAAGCACGCAATCAAGCCTTGAAGCTCAAATGTGCCTCCCACGGCGCTATAGCTGCTTCGATCCATGCACTGCACATCCGCCCCGGCGTGCGGCACGACTTGTATCGATACCGAGGCGACCTACGTAGACCTTGCTGGAACCTCAGAGCCACTGCTGATCGCCCCACGCGCCCTAAGCGCTTGTGACTGGCCGCATACCCTCTGCGCTCGCTCGCGACAATATGGCCTCTCCTCTCGGACGCACATCTGGCTCTCTTTGCAATCACTCTGGCGAGTCTATAACAATAGCCTGGTTAATGGGAACTTCTTGAGCACGCCTGATCCCACGATGGTAGCACCGAAAGAGCAGCGAAACGTGCTGTGCTGTGCGCGCAGACCGTCGCGGCGATATGCTCTAAAATTTGTCGCCGCACAGGATTCCAAACACGGTCGACCAGCAGCATGTCAAGCAATGGTGCATCTTCCCTGTGTCACTTGGCGGCTGCCACGACTCCCTCCGGTCTGAACGCGCACTTCGAGAATCTTCGTCCATCACTTCGGGACATGCCTGGCCGTCATGGTATTGGAAGGCCTGTAATCGCAATGCTGGAAACCGCCTTACCGTTGGACGCCAGCCTGCTACAAGGCACGTTTCAAGAGTATGGCTGACAATGATCTTCCCACGCCAGCGGATGCCCGTCTCTTGCAACTGCCACAAGGTCAATCATTAGCACGTCGCCTCGACTGGCGGGTCCAAGCAAGAGCACAGCCGAGGCAAAGAGAGAATATGGGCAGCGGCAGGTGAGTCTCTGGAATAAGGGTACCGCGAAGAAGATGATGGCGTTGGAAGGAAATGGGAAAACATGCTACTGCCGGGGGTTAGGGAGCCGTTGCTTTATTTGGTGATTACATTGCGTAGGATGAATAGAAGTCCGATGGTGGTAGATCATCATGAAATCTCAACATTCCCGAACTTCAAATGCGTGTACCACTAATTTGAATCGTCATTGCACCTCAAACGGCTGTTCCGCACGCAACACTTGAGAGAAGCCGTATGAAAGGGTTCGACAATGGCGTCTTATGACTTCTGGAGGAGCAAAGCTTATTGGCCATTCACAGCTTCATGAGGATATCTCTCGTGTCCATAGTCACCCATTGCAACTAACTTCATCCACCAATCAGATCAAGGACGGGTTTTGATACCCGACCTCTCTGGCGAGCCAAGTCCCATGCTTTTTCTGCATCCGCGAAGCCATAGGCTTCCACCGGGTGTGGACTGACCGTTCCTTGATCAAGCATCTCCGACAGTCTGCTCAGTCTCTCGGCGTTCGGGGAGACGATGAAGTATTTGTACGACACTCCCGGATGCTCTTTCGCCTCAGTCGGCTCGCTTGAGTCAAAAGCCCATGCTGGAGCCGGGTCTGCAACAGTCACAACCTGGCCTGTGGGCTTTACGGCGGTCCAGCTTTTGTGAAGAGTCTCGCCGCCGACGGTGTCGATAACAATGTCTGCTTGACCGCGAATCGTATTCTCCCAGCCAGATTCTGCATAATCCATGACGTGAGTTGCCCCCAGGCTAGTGACTGTCTCGTGGTTTCGACTGGAAGCCAGCGCTATCACGTTTGCGCCTGCCACTCTTGTGGCGATCTGAACCAATACTCTGCCCACAGCTCCTGAGGCGCCAGTGATCAGCACGGTGGTCTGCGGTTGGACATCGCCGTGGTCGAAGAGAGCCTCCCAAGCGGTCAAGAGGGAGATCGGCATGGCTGCACTTTCCGCGTGAGTAAGTGAGATCGGCTGGGGTGCCACCTCATTCGCTTTGCAGACGACAAAATCGCTTTGGCCGCCCTGGCGATCGGCTGTAATGAACGCAAAAACGTCTTGCCCAACGCTCAAGGACCCAGTATATGTTGGACCAAGTTCAATGACAGTGCCGGATATCTCATGGCCAGGTATATGATTGAGAGAGTCGTAGACCTCTGGCCAGTGAACTTCGTCTCCGATGATGCCTGCCGATTGCACTTTGACCAGTATCTCCGTCTGCTCCGGACATGGTTCTGGGATGTTGGCGTTAAGTGTTATCTTAGGCGACGTTTTGTCGCCAACGATTTGGACGGCCCGCATTCTGAAATCTGATAAAGTAGTGTCTGTGATTCTTGAGCAGCCACAGAACGGGTCATCATCTTATGTACCGGCATATATACACAGCGCTCGAGGTCGCCCGGATCTATGTGTGGGCGTCGCGTTCGGACAATGGAACCCCGAGCGATAGTTTAGTTGGCCATGCTTGCAGGCAAACTGATAGTCTCGGATACTCTTGGAAGATGATCACCTCTACACCTAGGAGCTCTATAGAGATTAGACAGACGTGATTGGCTCTAGCTGTACCCGGGTCGGCGACCCGTTAAGCTTCGAGTTGCCGGCCATTATCCGCCTCGATGCCGGGATCCCGAACAGGCTGCTATGTTAGGGCGAGTGCAACATTTAAAGAGACCGTAGTACTATGGTAGGGATGATATCCCTCGTGATTTCCAAGGTGACCGTGAAGTATACGCGCTTAGGCATTGCACATCGACCATCATTTCAATATGGCCACCACAGAAGCGTAAGCCTGTTCCTCACACAGGTCAACATACCAACGTAACTGACAACATATACCCAGGACCAAACCGCGCGAGGAAATCAAAGTGTTGTACGACCATGAGCTCAAGAACGCCCCCGGAAAGTCCATTGTGGCAATGGAAATCTCCTACCCACCGAACGGCTGGACACCACCTCATCGACACGGTGGCGCAACGGTGGTCGCATACATCACCGAAGGCAGAATACTCAGCGGCATGAACGGGAACCCGCCAAAGGTGTACAATGTTGGGGAGTCGTTTATGGAGATGCCCGGGTGTCATCACACCGTTGGAGAAAACGACAGCAAGACTGAGCCTGCGAAGTTCATTGCAAATTTCGTGGTGGACACAGAAGTCCTGAAGGGTGGGTATCAGGCTTTGGTAGTTTTGGACGAGTAGTATGGCTGGTCTGCGGCCAGTTGATCACAGGTCTCTACAGCAGGATGAACGGCGCAAATTCGATGGTTATCAGGGCAGCGATTCCCGAACGACTGTATCGACTCCTTTTTTGTCTGTTCAAGAAGCCGAGATGTGAATGATTCAGATCACCATCGATCATGGTCGACCGCCAAAATCTGCCATAGCAGTATCTGTAACAGGGTTGTTGAACCCTTCGAATGTATACCAGTCGAAAAGCGCGTCTATGTCCTGCGATAGGACATCGTCAAAATTGCCGTTCGGCGTCACGTTGTCCGGGGGCTCTGCATTATCGGCGGTGGAAGCGTGAACTGCTACTGCTGGAGGCGGGGCGTCCAGCGACAGCACGCGACGCGCAATCGTCTTGGTCTCCTTGATGTTACTGGCTATACGTGGCCATGACTGTGCTAGACTCTGGAGGCAGCCCATTGTCATACGAAGTTGAGCCCTTGCGATTTCCAGATCTTTCCCTTTGAAGAGGTAATTGCAAGCAGACAGCAGGGCAAGCACGCCTTCGTTGACCATGCAGGTTGTGAAAGGTGTGTGGTTGAAGGGTCTTGCAGGTAAAGTCAGGATGCGGACTTGCGCCGCAACTGAACGTAACACTCGTAGGGTGTGTATGTTCAGTACATCCGGTCTCCCGAGATCAGGTGGAGGATCTCTAGCGCAGGTAGACAGAGCTTCCACGGGGTTGAATTTGAGATCTGAAAGGGGACGGTGTAGGCCAATCGATGCTCTGCATGCCTGACGTCAGCGATCAAGTAGACACAGATAGGAGCTTGTTCCAGAACAAGACTCACACGTGGATCAAAAGGTGAGCTTGGAACATCAGCTCGTCGATCTGGCCTGATCGTAGCATGATGGGCTTCTTCGTTTCTGGTACGAGTAGCGCCCAGCTGTCAATGACCGCATCTGCGCGCTGTACGATCCTCGCAGAGGGTTCAAAATCGTCGGGCTCGTTGGCGGCTACGATGGCGAGCGAAGCGCACTGCACTGCCCCTATCAAGTAGGCAAAGGACGAGAAAACTGTCTCCTCCTCAGCAAACTCATTGTTCTGCATATCTTGGAGTGTCATTGGCGGTGGAATGGTCTGTCAAAATTGCCAATTACTATGCGAGCCGTCTTCGTTTACCTAAGTGAAAGCACCGAACTTACCCCTGCTTCGTATTCGCGGTCTTCGCAAGGTAGTTCAGCCGTGATTGTGAGATCGCTGAATGAGAATTCGGCTGTACCCAAGGTTCCGACATAATATGCATCAACAGCGTAGATCATCCACCAGGTACGACGCCAGCTCTCCATCCATACGGGACCATCTGGCGCATGCTGGTCCGCAAATTCCTTCAGGTAAATCTTGTGGTTGCGTGCTAAGGCCAGCGTCTTATCCATCTGACGCCGTGACAATATATGAAACCCCTGCCAGAAGAGTGCGATCGAATATAGGAGACAAGCTTGGGTAAGTAGAGGCTCATCCTCGGGATGCCCGGCAATCAGTCTCTCAACATCCTCAGACTGCGCCTGGGGCCATTGTTGGTTCGCGTAGACATGGCCTATCAGTCTGATCGTCTGGACCACTGGCTCCAGCCTGCTGTGCCACTTGGGAGATCTATAAGCACTCTCTAATTTTCTCCTTGGTAGTACTATCGGGTGGAATCTGTGGAATGTCTGGTAATAGGTTTGGACCCATCTGTCTTGACTGATGTTGGTTTTTTTTACGAGATTGTGGGTCTCGCAAGAAACACAGTCGGCTCCCGTTTCTGGCGTAGTGATATGTTGGCCATCTGCAGCAGGCTGTAGATGACCATGATCTTGTTGCAAAGGCATCATCCCGTTTGCAGACCCGCTGGCCATGGGAGAGACAGACGACGTCGTAGTCGTAGGATTCGATGCAGCCTGGCTACGCCGCTTCGCCAAGGCCGAACGTGTGAGCCCCCCTCGGCGCGATCTGGTATACTCACACGTTGTGCCTGACAAGCTGCAACGATTGCAGGTGGGTTGTTGACCGTTGCACTTCAGGTGGCGCGAACGGCATTCGAGACAAGCGAGTGGTGCCCGTTTGTGCATTCTGTGGTTTTCGTTGGTGATGTTGACAAGCTCCATATTGTCCTCCGGCATCTGAGGCGGTTACGCATAGCCCGCTGTCGCTGTTACAGTGGCGTTGAAGAAAGCCGTAATCATTTGTTGCTAATCTGGGAGAAGCGCAATCCGTTGTCGGAGACGATATCCTGCCCTGGTTCCAGCTATTGAGAAAGTCGCGGGCCGCAGTGAAACCGTAGCCGAGAGGATTATATTTAGACGGAACTGTGAGCCTCAATAAGAGCGCGAAACCCCTCTCTTGATGCTGAGAAAGTGGATAGTTGGGTATGGTATCAAATTAGTAGGTAGCTTGTGACCTGACCTGGAGTTTATGCTCTGGACGGAGGAAAGAGATGCCGACCCAGCACGGATATACACCAAACGGCTAGGGCACCGACAACTGTGCTTGTGGTCAACGACAATAACACCGTACATTTGTTCAATCTTCGACTAAACATCCCTAGTCAGGCTTCGCCACGGCTGCCGCTGTAATGTCTGCGCCTGCGATACATAATCCTCCGATTCAACAGTTCCATCACAATACCCTCAGCAATACCTTCCGCCTCAGAACGATCAAGGTCACCCATCAATACAACACCTTTCGACACAATATTCTTAGACTCCACAGCAATACGTGTATCCTCCACTGCAATCTACAGACCATACGATATAGGCGAAGTGGAGGGCGCTGCTGGGGAAAGTGGTGCATTGCAATCTGATATGCAAATGCGAGCAGTATCTAGCAGTGTTGGTCTAAGTCCATCCGGATCCTCGCCGAGCAACGTTATACACTTAGACTAGAAGGTGGGAGCATCGTTAGCGAAGTATTAATAGACGTCTTCTGCAGCGATCGTTTACGTGCGTCTCTTCCCAAAGCCATGGGGTATGAGGCGAGATACGATGCCCAGCGAGAGTTCGAAGCATCGATGGATTCGGTGTGTTGACAACGAGGAATAAATCAAAGGGTATCATTGCGTCGTTTGCTGCCAAAATCTAGGCGCCGCATACAGAACGTTTGTGAACTTTCCATCGTTCAAACTCCAGATCAAGCAGCCATCCTCCTCGCCTGCGGCATCCTCTTGATCTCCCTCTGGCTCTCCTTCTTCCTCTTCTTATCAATTGCCTTCTCGCGATCCTTGCCCTTCATGTTCTTATACTTCTCAACCAGCGCTTGCTCCTTGAGCTCGCTCTTCTTGAGGTAGTACGGGTTCTTGCCCGACTCAACCTTCTGCCTCTCCTCCTTCCTGTGCCGTCTGAGAACCTCCTGCTCGCGCTCCTTCGCCGCCTTGGCCTTGATCCTGTTCTCCATGCTGCCGATCTTGCGCTTCAGAATGTCCTTCTCGAAGGGGTCCTTGGTATTCTTCATGGCGGTCTTGAGCTGGGCGATTTCATCGGCTTGGTACTCTTGCAGGAAACCGTAGGCTTTTTCGACGTTGCCGGTGTGCGCGTTACGTTGTTGCATTGCGTCGAAGCGAGGATCGCGGACTTTTATTTTGGGGACCTCGATTACTTGGCGTTTGCGCGAGACTTGGTGTCGTGAGGATTGGGCCATGGGAGCGTGTTTTGATGTTGCGCCGACTTCTTCGGGGCCAGAGTCGGAATCCGAGTCGGAGCCTTGATCTTCGTCCGCATCGGCAGTCTTCTTGTCTGACTTTTTTGACGACTGCTTCTTCTTAGGCTTGACCTCTTCTTCGCTTGCTTTCCGCTTCTTGATCTCCCGTAACCTTTCTCTAATCTTCTCCAGCTTCTCGTCCTTGTCCGCATCAGGCTCTTCGGTCCGTTTGCGCTTGCGCGACAGAGCATCTTGTGCTTGCTTCAAGGCGCCAAAAGAGACATTCTCGAGCTGGCCACCCATATCGCCGCCTTCTTCTTCTTCTTCTTCTTCTTCTTCTTCATTTTCGCCATCCTCATGCTGTGCTTCACTGCCGTCTTCTGAATCTTGGTCGAATTCTGCTGCTGATCCTGCTTCCTCTCCACTCGCACCGTCGTCGGACAAGTCGAAGTCGTCTTCGTCTTCGGGCTGCGGCCGCGAAGGGCGGATATTGCGGTTTAATAGTTTCCCAGGCGCCATTGCTGGGTGTGTCTGTGCTTGCTGGGTACCGCGAAGTTGTTCAATATTTTTGCTCTATGCGAAGTTGTCAGCCCTACAGCTCGGGGCGGAGAAGGAAGCCGCTCGGCTCGCTCGGCTGGCCGTTGCGACGAGAGCGCGCTAAAAGCCAATCAAGTCAGGATGACGTTGGTTCGAGGTCGTGAGGATGCGATTTGATGGGTGCTCGGGGTGGTCGTTGGCATCACCTGCAAGAGCTGCAGCTGTCTCACTAATCGCCCGCGACATTCCGTCATACATCCATTGCCGCATTTATACTAATCTGACTGCTTTTCGTCTTTCTTGACCTCAAAGCATATACCTCACTTACTCTCCATACACCAACTCTCTCACCCATTGCCCAGTCGCTGGATATACCCATCAACAGGTCTAACCCACACTCACACAACACAACACAAACATGAAGATCCTGACCAAGGAGGAGGAGCAGGAGCACTACAAGTATGCTGGCACGCGATCTCGCGCTTTAGAGCAGCACTAACAACATCTCAGTGCCACCGTCAAGGGCGGTTCTCTAGGTGGCGCAGCTGGTCTGGCTTTGGGTGTACTCGGTGTCACAGTCGCATCAAGAAGATACCCAGCATTCAATGGCTTGACACTGCCTTTCCGCGCCTTCCTGGTCACTGGCAGCGGTACTTTCGCAGGTGAGTGTTGAGCTGCGAAACAACCGGATCTATCCTACGCGACCATATGAGCTAACATCATCACTAGCAATCGTCGCTGCTGACTCCTACTCCCGCCACTACGAGAGGAACCGCAATCCCGAGTACCAGTTCCAAGATGAATCCGAATCCTTATCCCAAACTCTCGCCTCACAAAAGACCTTTGGCCAACGCGCCATGACTTTCGCCGCCGACAACCGCTACTCCATCGTCTTCGGCTCCTGGGTCGCCTCCATGGGCGGCGCCCTCGCAATCGTCGGCCGCCACCCCGAACTGACCACCCAACAAAAGCTCGTCCAAGCTCGTGTCTACGCACAAGGCCTAACCATGGCCGTCGTCATCGCGTCCCTGGCCCTCGAAGGTTTCGACTCAGCCAAGGGCAGAGGCCGCTGGGAGACTGTCAAGTACATTGATCCCAATGACCCTGAGCACAAGAAGATCATCGAGAAGAAGATCCACCACGAGAAGTACAAGGGCGAGGACCAATGGATGGATATGGTTGCTGCTGAGGAGGAGCGCATCAAGGATCGCGAGCACGCGGTTGAGCAGAAGCAGAGCAAGAAGGGCGAGAAGAAGCCCCACAAGGATCTCGAGCATGGCAAGGTTGAGGAGAGCAAGGACAAGAAGCTCAATGCTGCTTGAGCAGTGATGACGTTGATGTCTTCCTTTGCTCCTTCTCCATGGTGTCAGGCGTAGCCATCACGCCAAACGACGACTATCGACCTTTTCTTTTTCAGATTTTTGGCATAACTCTCGAGAAGCGCCCCATCTCGCGAAAAAAAAAAAAAAGAGCGCTACGAGCTCGAAAGTACTAATTACCATGTACATATAAAGTCTTAACGAAATCATATTGCTTTTGGCAACTTTCCATACTATTCTAGACATCGGTCCACAGGTCAGGTAGCTGGAGCTAGAGCTGGAAAACAAAATCCAGCGCACCGAATAATACTCCAAGGAGAATAAAGACAAGAGTGACTTCCAACTTCATTCCCGACGCCTGTTCCTCAAATGACAAAGCTAGAAAGCGCACGCGCGTAGATTATGCGCTCAACACTCGCTGTTGGCGAGTGCGGCTCAATTTCTTCGCCATGCACTCAATTGAAAAGTCGATAGACCATTGAAAGTCCAGTTGCCCAAAGGGCGAAATGTCCTAGCGAGGCGGGAATGGGAATGCAGGGAGGGGTACCTACTTACTGGAAGCTCCGATCTCTTGAGCAGAACTAAGGTAAGAGCGCATCTCATTCTCATGAGAGGAGATGTCTCATTGCAATTCCTTGGCTCCAACTCGCATCGGGCAAGGGCATATTCTTCGATGTTGATAAGAGACGTTCAAGACCGCTTTCGGGCGGCGCAGATAGATGGATGGGTGGGTGGGTGGTTGGATGACGCAGAGGAGAGCGAAGGCGAGGTTCATCTTGTTCGACACACACAGCTATATCTGCGAACATCTACTCTTCCACCCCTGCTCTCTTATCCCGTCTTTTCTCCGGTGGCAAAAACGAAAGGTTGATAGGTAATAGTACATTTGTTTCTTCTCGTTCGTCAACTACCACTTATCAATGCTATGCTTTGCTTCCTTCCACCGTTCGCGCGCGCGTTTTTTGATAATCGTACATGAGGGGTTCGGCCGTTTCAAGATCATGAAGAAATGAGAAGAAGGAAATAAAGAAATGATGCAAATCGCTGGAGGAAAATGAAAAGTCGGATCGTAAGGGCGGGTTTTTGCTTCTTTGCCCTTGTCGGGTGGGTCGGCCGTCGCAGTGTATGTGTGTAGGTAATGATGCTTTTCTTCTGGTTGTCCGTCTCTTGCCGTGGGCTTTTGCCTTTCATGTTCGGCCGTCAAGTGCGTGCGTGTGTTTCCGTCTCGCTTTGTTGTATGTTTTCTTGGTGACTTTTCTCGTAGTTTTCTCGCCGCGGGTGATGGTGTTTTGGTTCATGTGATAGTGATGGTGGTTGTTTCGTTGTTGCCGATTCTGCCGTTGATGTTCTCTTGTCTACCGTTCAGGTAATAGTACAGGTTCCATAGTCAAGTGTCGTATGTGAGCGGCCGGCGCCTGAAGATATCGTGTGCTTCATTGCAACGTTGTGGGCGTTTAGTCGCGGGAAGGCCATTGATCGCTGGTTTTGACACGTCGGATCGGATGAATTTTTCGAGGTTCTACCTATTAGGCGGCTGACTCGACGGATGTGCCGGCGTGCCATACCCAGAGTGACTCCCTGGCAAGTTCGTCGTTGGTAGTCGCGCGCCAGGTGGAATGCCAGGTAAAGTGTCTTCGTAATGTCTAGCGCTGGTCGCTCTTGCAGGGGCATCCTCGGGATCGATTCTACTGTAGGGGCTCTCGTAATGGGGATGATGGAATGGAGGAGGATGTGGCTGCTGCTGCTGCTGCTGCTGCTGTGGTGGTTGCGATTGCTGCGAATGCTGGTGTTGTTGCGGTTGGATCGAAGGGCCAAACTCTGGTTGACTAATCTGCCCTTCCCGAGTCTCTTCCTGCTCAGATCTCATCGATTTTCTTCGACGTCTCTTGCCGGATGAAGATCCGGAATGGCTGGAAGTCTTTTGCGTCGTGGGAGTCGTGATCATTGCCGAGATGGGGACGCGCGACGTCGGTGGTAGCGGTGGCTTTGGCTGCGGCTCGACACTTGGTGATGCAACAGTCGCTGGAGCAGAAGCAGGAGCTGGAGCTGGAGAAGGCGCAGCTGATGGACCTGAACCAGCGACACGTGGTGTCGTTGCGGACTCTCTCCTGGCTAATGCGCCAGCTGCGGCGGCGGCACTTGATTCTGCTGCTTTGGCTTGCGCCTCTGCCTTTGTTGGACGACCTCGTTTACGTTTGGCCTGACCGCCCGCTGTCGCTGAAGGCTGAGGCATGACCATCATACCCGATTGACCCTCGGTTTTCGGCTTTGGGGCTAATTGGCGACCAGGAGGGTTAACGGGGTAAGAAGTTGTCGTTTCTAGCTGCCATGGTCGTCGAAGAGGTCCAATAGGAGCGGATAGTGGTGTTTGGGGTGCAGTCGTCTGCGATAGGGGAGAGTAACCCGAGCTGCGTTTCAAGTCTTCGAACGCAGCGCGACACGCATTGACTGATCGACCTGTTGCGAGTGTGAGAAGACGCGTTTATCGATGTTTTCAGTGTTGTTTCGAATATTACCTGTAGGCAGAGGCATGTCGTCCCATCTCGGCTGGTGGGCGCCCAATTGCATTACAAGATTAAGCAGAGTCGAAGGAGAAGGGGAAACGCTTTTGATGATCTCGGCCAACATGTAATTCTGTCGATCGTCAGTCGACTGCACGCCTGCCATTGGGTGCGGAGGATGTCGCATTACCTTTTCATCATTAGTGAAGACGGGCTCGCGTGAGCCGGCCATAACAGGAGCGAAGCGAAGGAAGAGTTGCAGGCTTCATGAAAAACATCCGTCCAAGTCGAGTGGTACAAGAATATAGCGAACAGTGCTGGTATTGGGCGCGTAGACTCGTCAATTCGTCAAAGGGCAAAAGAGCCGGCGCGACGCTGCTGCAACAAAGGAAAACTCCGCAGGCCTCCCCTGGGCGAGGTCGTTGGCGGCAGGCAGGCAGGCGTGGGTCGGGCAGAAGTGGAATGGCACGGCGGCGGCGGGGACATCAAACGAGTGTGTGAGAAGGCGCCGTGGTGAAAGCTATGAAAAGAAGGGCATAATGCAGGCCGTGTCAGAAGGGGAGTGGAGGGGTGGCGGGTCGCGCAAGCAAAGCAGCGAGGGTGAAGAGAGGGCGATGGAGGAGAGCGTGAAGATCAGATGGGCCAAAACTAGAGCGTCCAACTGCCTGCCCGCCGCTGCAGAAAGGGCGGCGGCAGTGGTGTCCACAGCTACCGAGCGCTCTCCCAAGCATGAAACGGTGATATGCAGCCTCTCTTAGCTGCATGCCCAAAAGGCGCCATCTCCCTCCGAGATTGATGGCCCTGCAGGTCCGCTGCAGAATGCCTCGCGCTGGCTGGCCGCGCGCGCAGAGGCTGTCGCCGTCGTGCATTGCTGCTGCTTAGTGCTCTCCTGTGTGAGCGAATCGCCATGCGTCTGGCCTATTTCTCTCGCGTTGCGGACTAAGCAGCGCAGAGCAGCCATCGACCGACGTGGAGTTGTCTCGCACTCGGGCCAATCACCGCCCGTCGCGCGCTTCTTCTTGGTGTTTTCTGTCCTTCTCCCGCCTGTGGCCCGCTCTTCCGAACCAGAGTTTGAACATCCAAGCTCTGTAAATGACGATGCGCACTATACACGCTCGCCGGCTCTTCTCCAACGGCGGCGCCTATATGCCACTTCGACTGTATCTACCTCGCCCGTCCGAACAAGCTCGCGCTTCCTTCGTGCACACTCCGCCCCTGCGGCATCTTCCTTCTAAGCGCACCTTAGAAACACCCTCGGCGTTCCATCAGAGTGCGCCATGCATTGACTGCCGGCCCGCCCAACCTCTCTACCGGGTCTCGCCAATTGTTACGCGCCTCGTTGTCTTCGTGCACCGCGAAGCGCGGGTCAGAGTTTCGCACCATATCGCGACTCCTGGGGCCGCGGGCATTTGCACCCAAAGTCAAAGCACACACAATTATAGATCCGGACACGCAGCAGTCCTTCACCGCTGTTCTTGCGCAGCTGCGCGATATGGCGGAGCCTGGCGGGTCCAGCATCGCTCATCAAACCGACACAGCAGAGATGGACTAATTCAAACCTTAAACATGCAGATGGCCGACAAAGTCTTGGCCTGTCGACACGTTTTTGCCGCCGTGTGTTTCAGGGCGTGAAGCGCGTTCTCGCTTTGACACATGGTCTGGTGAGATATGACTAGTTTCGGGTGGCATTCGAGTGCATACCTCCTTTTGAGAGCGTTGCGATGTTTGTCCGCGGTACAAAAATACGATATCAGATCGTCTTTCGTCGGCCCGTCGAGCCTGCTACGGATGCAGTCTGCCGATTGAGGTCATACGAGCATGTCCGCCTACTGATCGAGAAGGAAAGAGGCTGGGAGGCGGTCAAGCGGTAAACCGTAGTAGTTCACAATTGGCTCGAGTAGGCTCGAGTAGGCTTTCGGAGTTCAACCCAATGTTGTTTAAGAAAGTCAGATCTGACATAAGCGACGATATACAGTTTTCCAGATCCGCGCGCTTCTTGAACCTTTTCTGTTGAATACGCTGTGAATTAATGATGAGGATGATTGTGAAATGACATCTCGCACAATTGACAGTCCGTTGAGCTTTCGTGCAGCCAACGAAATCGCGACCTTCCTTCTTGAGATCGTTTGGAGCACGAAAAGACAAAAGGAATGGAACTTGCCGTTCGCTTGCAGATCTAGCCCGCTTCGAGCCTTTGCGCACACCAGCCATCTGAGCCAGCTAATTTTGCCAGCGTGCCAGCACGATCTAACCAACTACTCCACAGAGGGCCGCAGCACGAAACTCCTCCTTTCGCATGGCGATCCTGATCAGATAGTCCTAAACACATGGCTAGACGTAACATCTGCGAACGGCTCCTCAACAAGGTCAATCCTTGCTCGCCCTTACTGAATCGTCGTCACTACTGGAGCAGATCTCAACCCTCTGCCCTACGTACGGGCACCACTGCTGCAGATTGCAGATTACAGATCCTCGACTGACCGACCGGAGTTTGCCTTCAGCCCCAAAGGAAAACCAGTCTTTCTGCTCTACTCTTGTTTGCTATCACTCTGAAGACAGAAGTCCGCTCCTCGCCGTACATCTCGCGACGGTGGCTCAACCTCGCAGCATGGCAACTCTGGAATCAGATCTCAACGACTTCTCAGCACTGCGGCATAGTATGTGCAGTACCGCATTGCACCGGGTTGACAATCGCACTATCTGCCCAGTACGGGCGGCAATACTGGTCTTTGCTATGACGAGAACTCACTGCTGAAGAACACTCGATGCGAGTCGATCAACTATCAAGATGGCAAAAAAGAGGTACAGTATTATACGTGTCTCTCGAGGAGCAAAGTGGCGCGCCTGATGTGAATGTCTTCCCATCGTTATGGCTGACCATTCCGTTCATTGAGGGCTGGCACCTGCTGCCTGCTTCTCGGTACGGCAAGCGGGCTGCTCTTTCTTGGCAGGTCGCTCGAAGTCGACGCCGCAGCCCATGCGCTGCCATCTTTTGGCTCCCTTTGCTGAACACCTTTCGCGTTGGGCGCACAGCTGTCTGCATTCTCTCTTCACTTCCTCCTTGTAATCTGTTTGTCGCGGTGCGACCACCTACCTCCACGGAACGGCCAATCATTGCGCCATCGGCCGATGTCACTGAACTCTACATCAAGTACACATAGCCTTGAAACGCTCAATAGCTCTCACTTTCTCACATGCGCGTAGTCTTGCCTGCTTGATTCGCATTCTGTCTTACGTCACGCCTCAGGGCTTCACTCTCGCGCTCCTCGATCGGCGAACAAAGCTCAGCGCGCACGCCAATGCATAACTAGAACGCGCCTTCCACGAAATATTCTCCAAGTAGTCCACGCCCAACGGTCTGCAATTGCGCGAGCCCTCGAAATAAGGCACCAAAGGCGAGGCATGTGCGCTTGTGACACGGGGCTTCTTGCTGTTCATCTGTGAACCTGCGATCTTGCTCGCTTTCTAGCTCAAGCCTCGACCTCCGCTTTCCACCACCACCAACGACACACATCCCCACCGACTTCACGCAACATCACTTCGCCATGGCGGACGACGACCGCCAGACGGACTCGGAGAAGAAGCTCGAGTCAGAAGTACGCGATATGCATTTGAAAGAGGAAGATCGCAATGCGGGCATGGACGACGTCCCGGACACACAAGTGAAGGAGGAGCGCCTTGAGTCGCGAGGCGTCGAGGATAGCACACCCATGAGCATCAAGCGGCCATCACGAACGCCCGACGAGTCAAAAGAAAGAGTACAATCGCCGACCCCGAAAAGTGAACAGGAGGATGTAGTAGGTGGAGAGGTCACATTGAAGCAAGAGCCTGGCAAGCCGCCCAAGCTCGCGCGTTCGACTTCACGCAAAGTCGAGAGGCGACCGCCACCCATGTTCGACGACTACAAAGACAGCACAACAGAGGCGACTTCAAGTTTCCAAGTAATCACAGAATGCACATACGCGAACAAAGGATTGGGAGCTACCGACCCTGCGCTGGAGTGCGACTGCGCAGAGGAGTGGGGTAAGCCGCCTTCAGCGACAATGCTGATACTGGCATAACCTTCATGACAAGTACTGACAAGTGTCGCAGATGCTACCACTAGAAACAACAATGCCTGTGGCGAATACTCAGATTGCATCAACCGCGCCACCAAGATGGAGTGCGCGCGGGATTGCGGATGCGGCTCCGCTTGCGAAAACCAGCGCTTCCTACGAAAACGCTACGCCAAAGTGTCCGTCATCAAGACAGAAAAGAAAGGATACGGTCTTCGCGCAGATGAAGATCTGGAGCCCAACGATTTCATCTTCGAATATATCGGTGAGGTCATCGGGGAAGCGGCTTTCCGCCGTCGCATGCGAGACTATGATGAGGAAGGCATCAAGCACTTCTACTTCATGTCCCTTACGAAGGGCGAATTCGTCGATGCAACCAAGCGTGGTAACCTGGGTCGCTTCTGCAATCACTCCTGTAACCCCAACTCATATGTCGATAAATGGGTCGTTGGCGACAAACTGCGCATGGGCATTTTCGCCGAGCGGAAAATCAAGGCTGGCGAGGAACTTGTCTTCAACTACAACGTCGACCGATACGGAGCGGATCCTCAACCCTGCTATTGCGGCGAGCCTAATTGCACTGGCTACATTGGCGGCAAGACACAAACTGAGCGTGCGACAAAGCTGTCGAAGGCAACGATCGAAGCTCTTGGCATCGACGATGGTGATGCTTGGGATACCGCAGTGGCCAAGAAGCCTCGCAAGAAGAAGGCCAGCGAGGATGACGAGGAGTACGTCAACAACGTCGAGCCTAGGGAGCTTGACGAGACTGGAGTACGCGCCGTCATGGCTCAATTGCCGCAGTGCAAGGAGAAGTGGATCGCAGTCAAGCTGCTCAATCGCATACAACGAGCCGACGATTCTCATGTTATCAACCAAGTCGTGCGTATGCATGGCTACCGACACTTGAAGACCGCGCTGGGCAATTTCTCGGACGACGTAAATCTCTGCCTGCAGATCTTGGACGTTTTGAACAAGCTACCACGCATCACAAGGAACAAAGTCCAGGACTCTAAGATTGAAGATGCGGTGAAGCCACTGACCGAGAACGAAGATGAAAGAGTCGCAGAACAGGCGAAAGACTTGCTCGAGGCTTGGAGCAAGCTTGAAATTGGCTACCGAATCCCTCGCGTGAAGCGCGATCCCAACGCGGCTGAACGCAAGACAGAGCGGGCAGACCGACGTGATGATGGCAGGCGTCGGTCACGATCAAGATCACGCACCCGCTCCAAGTCACCCGAGAGAGTCCATGCCCCGAAAGGCCCCAAGGGCAACGCTGCTGCGCGAGGCGGCTTCCGCCCACCACGCTTCCGCCCTCCTCCACCTTCTGGGCCACTACCTGCTGGATGGTACGAAGCTGTTGCACCGAATGGCTCAAAATACTACTATGACAGCAATGGAACCAGGTCATGGCAGCGCCCAACCGCTCCAGCCCATGGCGCCCCGCCTCCACCACCTCCAAAGGCTGTGTCTGACCAGCAAATGCTGCAAGATCTCATCAAGAACATCGTTGCTAACAAACAAGAGAGCGCCAAACCTGCATCAGAAACAGCGACACCTGCCGAGACGCCACAGAAAGAACGCAAAGAGGAGAAGTGGAAGTCTTTGTCCGAGGAAAAGCAGAAGAAGCTCTACGAAACCGCCATCCAGCCACACGTCATGCACGTTGCGAGCAAGTTCAAGAAGAAGATGGAGAAGGATGACCTCAAGCGTCTCGCCAAAGACGTGAGCAAAAAGATCGTTAACACCGACTTCAAGAACAAGCGCGTCACCGGTGATCCAAGCAAAATTAGCGACAAGCATGCCAAGGGTGTCAAGAAGTACGTGCACGAAACCTTCGAAAAGGCCGTGAAGAAGCGTGCGGAGCATGACAAAAAGAAGGCTGAGAAAAAGGCTAAAGGCGAGGAGAGCCACACTCCACCCGGATCGCCGCAAGCAGCCGATGATAGCCTGCTCAAGGAGGAAGATGATCCCGTGTTGTCAGATGGCGAGGATGCGGGAGTTGCAGAGACAACGCCGGATGGCTCATCCACACTGAAGCGTTTGAGGGAAGAAGACGCCTTGAATGAGGCTGCTGACGATGCGGTCCTCAAGAGGCTACGAACAAACGACGATCAACCTCCGACGCCTCCGCCTCCGCCTCCACCACCTGCTGAGCCTGAGCCTGAGTCTATGGACACCGATCCCTCGCCCTCGGAGTATCAACAGGACACACCCGGCCACGATGTCTTGGGCTCAAATGCAACTGCTGGCGCCGAGCAATCCACAAATGGCGACGATCCAGGTTTCTCCATCCGAGGCGCTTCCAGCCGTCCCGGCTCATCCCACCAAAATGCGTCGCTCGAGCCAGCACAAACTGCAACTCCGCCGACGACCGGCTCGCCTGACACGGAGGACCCCGAAAAGGTGGCCAGGCGGCAGGCGTATTCTGGCATGAGTGCCGATCGGATGCGTCAGCTGGGATTGTTTGACGGCGCGGCAGAGTAGTTCAGTTTGATGTAATGTAATGGTTCAGCTCGTTCCGACGGAGTGGCAGGGATTCCCTTTTGGTTTAGAACATAGAAACTGGTGTTGCTTTGTAGCTCCTGGTGTGATTCCGATTGAGAACACCACTTTTGTATCAAAGGCTCAGCGATCATGCTGATAGTTCGTCTTCATCTTATGCGCCACACTCGCCACACTCGCCACGTCTAAAATGACATTTGACGCGACTGGCTTCCAAGATTGAGCGCAACCCGCCTTATCTCACCGCTGCTGATGTGAAATGAAAGAGCTCTCTTAGCAGCTAGGATAAGGTGGTCTCTTGATCAACCAATCCACCCACAAAAGAGTAGGTCTCTACAGCGAATGCGTGCGAAACCCCCATTCAACCTCACCTCTCCTCAACCCTCAACCCACATCAATTTTCAAAGATCTCCCTCCCAGCATCCCTCCCTCCCTCCGCGCCCGCGCTCCAACTACTCCACCCAACAACCCTCCACCCTTCTCCGCCCCTCCCTACCCACCCGCCCACAGCCGCCACCACGGCGCTGCGATCTCCCGCCGGGACTCGGATCCAGACGTCGCTACCTTCGAGTTTCAAGATGTCGATTGGGACGGCTGCGCCGTGGAGGCCGAGGAATTGGTTTAGGGCGGAGGTGATGTGGACATGGGCTGTTAGGGCGTCGAGGGAAGCTGGCGTTTGGGACTGAGTTTGGTAGTATTGGTGGAGGTGAATGTAGGACCAGGGCGGGGAGCGGAGGGTGAGGGATTTGCTGCTTGTGGCGTGTTGTTGGGTGGGTGGGTGAGAACGTTTTGCTGGTGTTGATGATTTTTGGGAGGTTGTGGTGGGGTTTGAGGTGGTGGTGTCCATTGGTTCTGTGGCCATGATTTGTTTTGCTTGTTTTCTTCTTTTGGTTTTCCCGTTCAGTTGTTCCAGCTGATGCTGGATTCGAGACGGCGAGAATATCAAAGTGAGCGTGGAGCCGCAGTGCTGGAGTGTGTATCCGGTTTGCTGAGGCAGAAGTGCGAAAGTTTGCCAGTCTCTTCCGGTGGCCGGCAAAGGTGTGTATTGCGTTGGTCTGTTGTAACTCGATAGTGAATCACGCGGGCGTTGCTGCAAGTGCTGTGTACAGCAAGTCAAGTAGTGTGGTTGCAATGATGTGTAAGTTTTGAGCACATTGAACCCAAACCCTAACCCGGAGCTTCCCTACGATCAAAATCACCATTGGTCCACCATAACGTATAACTCCATCCATTGTCTTGTTCCTAATGAGCTTTGCCGTGTGTCCACAGATCGGATCATCTTGAAGCATATGATCGTAAGCATGAAGTTGTGCTAGAAGCATATGGCTCAGCTGGACACTCGACAAACTTCAGATCACTAGTTAACAAACGCTGCTCTGGTATGCATGTATTTGGCTTTGCTCGTTCAAATCCTCGTTGCCAGCAACCTGGTGAGTGACACTGTGTTTGCAAAGAAGCTCATGGCACTTCTGAGAGAAAGCCACAAATCATGCCTTAGCTTTCCAAATTCCTTTCAGGAGCTCCGTTCTTGCGCCTTGCGCCGTTCTCGACCCTTGCCCAATGCCATGCTTTCCCACCATCCCAAAATCCAGTAACGCCATGCTGAAACGCAAATTTCCCATCTGCAAGCCTCGTCGAGGCCTACTACTGCTGCTCCTCGATCGCGCTGCCGTCTCGCGGGATGTACCTCATGCCGGTGTTCTCCACAGCAGATATGTAGTCATCCGGGAGCTGTCAAATGTTAGCGGATGCCCTCGCAAACATCAACAAGGGTACTCACCACTCCTTCGACCTTGATTGCATACGTGCCTGGCGCGTAGCCTTGCAGGCGTTGCCACTTGGCTACCCAGCTGCTCTCTGGGTCGGCCAGCGAGATCATGCCTTCGAAGACGGCGCTGGTGCAGTCTTGCACGGTGTCGGCGCTGTGACGCATCTCTAGCATCTCTTCGCAGTTGGGGCAGCCGGCAGAGACAAATTTGGCTCCAGTTTGGACGATGGAGCAGACCATGCAGGCACGCAGACCGCGGAGAGACATGGTTGTTGACTTGCTGTGTGTGAGGTGGCCAGATGTTCAGTGTCTGAGGATGTGTTGTCGTGAGCAGATGTTGCAAGAGCGTGATCTAATAATTGCTTGTCGGTGTGTATGGCGGGTGAAGTTCACATGCAAGGCGGACGATGAGGCTGAATCTCAAGTCGCGATCGGCGCTGCTGCTGTCCTTCCAGGGTCTGTCTCTCCGCAATTCTTTTGCCTTCGCTGCCACCCATGAACATCTTACCTTCACCACCACCACAACACTGCACTTTCCTCCGCCGCCTCGAATTGTACGAGTAGTGTATATACACGCACCACGCATACGCCGGTAGACTTGTATTGGACCCCACACCGCCCCACTGGACGGCATCTGTAATTGACATCCCACCGTCCGAACTTGGATCACACGACACAAGCCCACCATGGCTGCCGAAGATGCTGTCGCCCTGAAGAACAAGGGCAACGACGCCTTCAAAGCACATGACTGGCCGACTGCGATCGAGTTCTACACAAAAGCCATCGAGGCTAACGACAAAGAGCCCTCGTTCTACACCAACCGCGCACAAGCCAACATCAAGCTCGAAGCCTATGGATACGCCATTGCTGATGCGACATCTGCGATCGAGCTCGACCCTTCCTTCGTCAAGGCATACTACAGGCGCGCAGTCGCCAACACTGCAATCCTCAGACATGGCGACGCGATCCACGATTGGAAGATGGTGGTATGGAAGAACCCTTCGGACAAGGTCGCAAAGGCGCAATACGATGCCTGCCAAAAGATGGTGAAGCGCGATGCCTTCCTGAAGGCCATTGAGGTTGCCGATGCGCCTTCAGCGGCCGAGGGCCTGGACTTGGAGAACATGATTGTTGAGGACGGCTACGACGGTGTGCCGCTGGGCGAGAAGATCACGCAGGAATTCATCGACGACATGATTGAGCGGTTCAAGAACGGAAAGAAGTTGGCAAAGAAATACGTCTACCAGATCATCATTGCGGCCAAGGAGATTTTGTACAACGAGCCGACGATGCCTGAGACGCATATCAAAGAGGGCAACAAGTTGACGGTTTGCGGTGACACCCACGGACAGTACTTCGACCTTCTGGAGATCTTCAGATTGAACGGATTTCCCTCGGAGACACATGCCTACCTTTTCAACGGCGACTTCGTCGACCGCGGTTCGTGGTCAACCGAGATCGCCCTGCTGCTCTACGCCTACAAGATGATGTACCCCAACAACTTCTTCCTGAACCGCGGCAACCACGAGACAGACGACATGAACCGCATGTACGGCTTCGAGGGCGAGTGCAAAGCCAAGTACAACGAACGCGTCTTCAAGCTCTTCTCCGAGTCCTTCTCTGCCCTGCCTTTAGCAACCCTCATCGGCGACAGCTACCTGGTCCTACATGGCGGCCTCTTCTCCGACGACTCAACATCTCTCGAAGACATCCGCAAGCTCAACAGACACAACCAGCGCCAGCCTGGCCAAGAAGGTCTCATGATGGAAATGCTCTGGACGGACCCTCAAACCATGCCCGGTCGCGGCCCCTCCAAGCGTGGCGTTGGTCTCCAGTTCGGCCCCGACATTACCAAGCGCTTCTGCGAGGCCAACGGCCTTAAAGCCATCATCCGCAGCCACGAAGTTCGCATGGAGGGTTACGAGGTCGAGCACGCCGGCCACTGCATCACTGTCTTCTCTGCTCCCAAGTACTGCGACTCGACCGAGAACAAGGGCGCGTTCATCAACTTTGGCCCGGCTTATGAGCCCGAGTATGTCAAATTCGACGCCGTGCCGCACCCGGATATCAGGCCTATGGTAAGTCCAAGCTTTTCCCAATACCAGTGTAGAGGAGACATTTACTGACCACATCACAGGCATACGCCAACAACGGCATGTCAGGCATGATGGGCATGTAAAACTAAAGAGAGCTGGCAAGCAGGTTTGTCGAGAGAGAGAGAAGACACCACCTTTATCGATATCTCCCCAATTGTCTCGGATTTCTCACTATCTTACGAATGTTCACAGCATCTACGACCCTTTTTCTTTTTTTTTTTTTCTCTCTGGCGTGTGTTTTCGGGCATAGCGCTGGGCAACAATTCGCCGGGGGGTTTTCAATTGCAGGTTGGAAAGAACAACACGAAAGGGCCGTGAGTCGCAGTATTTTGTCGAAATGAAGGCTGGAAGGGGAGATGTAAACCGTTTTCTCCGGCTTTGTTCTATGTATACTCGTGTACACAATTTCCGTGGCTGCAGAAAATGTTTTTTGAGACCGAGTGAGTCTCTTTTTCCAACAATGAATGGTCCTTCACTTTCTGATTCTCACACCCGAGCAGAGTTTCATTGCATCGTGCCGCAGGAGCAATTTTTTTCTCGTGACGAGGGTAACGGCTGCCTGCCCATCAGTGAACTGACGAAAAGTGGATAGGGAGATGCAGATGTGTGGTGGATTCGCGACGTGCATACTTTCTGCTGTGACACGGGTGAATCGACAAGGGGTATGTATATCTAGATGATAGAAACAGAGGCACGCAAACGACTCGAATTCGAGGCAGAAACCTCCTGGCGCATAAACAAAAAAGGAAAATGAGAAAAAGAGGGGGAGAAAAGAGAGGGGCCGTTGTCCAACTGAACCTACTCACCTACCTACCTACCTACCTACTTCCCAAGGTTTGAATCCGATGTACAAGCTCGATTTGCGCGTGCGACTCTGTTTCTATCTCGATTCCGTTGTAACATGAACGTCGCCGGCGGCGATGTCGATGGCGCTCTTCACAGAAGAGGCCATCATCGTCGGCGAAAGGTGAGGCCGAGCGTTCTCTGCTACGCCACTCCTGCACTGCGACGTTGGGTCCGAAGACTTGCGGTGGGCTTGAGCGTCGGGAGTCTGGAGGGTCGATGTGGAGGGTGTCGTGATAGTAATGCCTGATGCCCCGGTGGCTTGGTAGAGGATCAAGGTACTTTTGCCGTTGGGATGATGACGATGACGCTTGTGGATAGGTGCTGTTTTAGAGCTTTGCGGGTGGAGCTGGTGCTCGCGTTCCACGTCTTGCCATTGGTACCGTTGGTGGAGGCTCGAGAAGCATTTCTTGATACGATGGCAGCTTGCTGCTAGTGGCACCTTCGGCGATGACTTCACGCCCGAGGCTCCTCCATGGGAAAGATTCCTCTTGTTTGGAATGACCAGCCGCGAAATAGGGTATTGTCCAGAATGGATTATTCGATTTCAAGTTCGTTTGACCAGAGAGCATCAGTAATCTTGAGGGTAAGAATTGGCCGACTAGATGCAGGAGCTCGTCTTGTCCGCGCTTGAGTGCATGCTGGCCAGACTGAGGTTGTTCCTGGCCGCGTCTGAGATGGCGATCATTCTCGAGACCAAGCGCGCTACACAAGCAGATCAGATCCTGAATGTGGCGGTCAAGTGCAGCACTGAGGTCGTTGATCTGGTGGGAGTTGAGGCGCAGGCGATCCCAGAACTTGAGGCCAGAGCGTTGCTCGATGATTCGAGCGAGTTCGTCGAGTGTGTTCTCGATGGATTCTAGAGAGGCTTTGAGATCTCTTTGCGATAAACTTGGTCTGTGACGTTGGGTGTTTTGGTAATGTGCAACCAGACGTTGGAGAGTGCTTCGGAGAGTTCGAAGGCGAGATTCAATTGCGCGGTACCTTTCTGGAGCTTCTTTCCACGAGTCGTAGGTAACCTTTGCAAAGTGGAGGGTTTCGAAGATGTCGGCTAGTCCGACGCCAAAAGACATTTTACTATTTTCAAGGTATGTATGCACTGGGAGAATGGGCTGTGGTGGAAAGCATGGTAGCACGGAGGAGATGATATGAGATTAGGAAACTTAGGATGGAGGCTCATCTCTGCCATCATCGTCGCCTCAGATCGCAGACTTTCTTTCTGAAGGCGGACCTTTTGAGCAGGGCGAGGAGGTCAAGTCGGTGTGGCCTCTCGATGACTCGTCGAGTTAGTGCAAACATCGACGAGGACTTCACTTACCTTTACGATAGAGATTGAACATGTTGTCGAGACAAAAATATTGCAAAGAGTCTCGACGGCTTTTAGGAAGGAGCAATCATGCACGATGAGTATGTAGTCGTGAAGATACCACTCTTCAAGGCGTGAGGTGCAGTTTAGTTAGTCCCTGCCCACGGTCCTCCTGTCCTGCACGCCACGCTTGCAGCGGCAACGGCGCTTCCACACCTTGATGTGCATCCTCGGCCCGCGTAGATCTGAGTCCCTGCGCGAGAGATAAGAACAGGCATGCGGGCGCGGAAGTCAAGATGAGCGCGTAGGATGGCGCCGATCGAAAGTGCCTCGTGTTTACGTGCAGGCAACGGCGAAGGATGATGGTGGTGGAGTCGAGTGTCAACTCGAGGTCACGGCCATAGTGGGCCCGAGGTGGGATGGCGAGGGCGGTAGGGGCCACTCGGCAGGACTCAGACAAGATCTCAGGCGGGCTGAGTGGCATTGGCGCGTGGGATGGGCGGCTGAGACAAGGCTGCAAGATGGCTGTCGTTCGCTTTCACATGCAAACGCGCGCGCAATGCCTCGCCTGGCCGGAGCGGGCAGATGATACGATAGGGGGGAGGTACTGTACCTCGCACGTCGCGGGGTCAGCCGACCGGTGACGGAAGGCGGTCCATTGACGTGTGATACGCGGACAGGGCGAGGCATTGACGGGTGCTTGGCCTCGAGACCGGTGGCATTGGAGGCCAATGGAGGGATGGTCGGCGAAGGCGGTGTTGCTGGAGCCTGTGGCAGCAGGGCGGACTGGATTGGGCCAACGGACAGCGCGCGCGCCTCGCACGACAAAGGCAACAAAGAGAGGAAGGATGCGTGGAGTGGAGAGACAGGCCCGCATTCCCAGATATGGGGACGGGCATTGGGGGTTCCATTTGTGCAGGTCGCTTAGGCGCCGACGGTGCTCGCGGTCTCATCATGCGGCCGCATTAGTCGGGCGAGGCCTGGGTGCTGGTGTGCCTCGCACACCCACGGCCAATGGAGCTGGCAGTACTGCTGGCAAACAACAGATGATGCCTTGATGCCAGATGACCCATTCTGCTACGCCGCCCTGTCCACTAATTACTACTGCTCTCTCGCCCTGGTCTGCCTCGATGCGGCGAGTCGGCCGAGGCTGACTGAAGACGCGGTGTGGCGCGGGTCAGGGTGGCGAAATTCAATTGCAAGGCATTGGAAATGCTGAATCATCGCGTGTGGCGAATGGACAGACAACGACAGCAGCAGGATTGTCCGACAGAGGCATTGACCGCGGATGCATGTTGAGGTCATCGGCGGTGTGTGTTCATAGGCAAACTCACATTCTTACCTTATTATGATTATTCTTAGCAATGGATGGACGGCGGCCAACGGAGCCTGACACGTCCGGGGGGCGTTGCAGCCCAGTCATGAGTCACCTCGCTCGCCCATCCCCAGGATCCATCCTGCTGCTGCCGCTGCTCCTGTGCCTGCAACAGACAGACAGCCAGACAGCAAACGCCGCCACTCGTCCCAAGACCGACCGACGAGCGACTGACCGCCCGCCCGGCCAGCGCGCTCTAGCTGTGCCCGCCAGCAGACAGCTCCCCAATAATCGCAATGCAAGCTCCGGCTGACACCACGCAAACGACGTGCTCGGCCAATCGAGCGAGGCCTCGCGCCCCGTCCTTCCCTCACCCTCCACGCGCTTCCGACCATTGTCAGCCTGCCAGCCCAGATGCCACCTGCGATCTCCTGTCCAAGGCTGTCATGCGCCCCTTGCCAGACCAGCAGTCGCAGCTCTTGCAGCACCGTGTCTCACGTCTCCATAAGTCGCCGCCTTAGGTCGCGAGCCCGGGCAAATAGAGGTAGGTAGGTCCGCCTGGCGCGCGCGCGACCTCGCATGCTCGCATTCAGTCACTCGTTGTCGTCGTCCTCGTAGTCGCCTGCGCCCGCAAATAATATGTCATCTGCCGCCACTCGCACTCATCGTCCATTGCCGCCTAACCCCCCCATTGACTCTTAAGCCTGCCCGCCCGTGGCACAGCCTTGCCAGTCGCTCTGCATTTGCCTTCCTCTCCGACTGCTAACTAATACATCTCTCGCTGCTGACCCCGACCGTCCGCCGCCTTCCACCACTCGCCTTCACTGCTTAGATCCATTGACAACCCAGTTAACTTCTCGGACTTAACGGCTCTCGTCTCCAGCGACTCAACCCTTATAAGCACCAACACCGCCCATCCATTGACTGCAGCCTCCCACAAATGATCGATACGACACTGCACTTCATGAATCCGCAACCCTTCTCTTCACAACGCTTCCACGACATGTCTTCCATGCCGTCCGCCAACGAACTTGGCCGCAAACTGCCTCCGCCGCCACCCTATCTCTCACCACCAGAAGAAGTGGCCTACTCCAACTTCTCCAAGGACGCCAGCCTTTCACCGAACCAGACAAGCTGGCAGGCATCGCAGTTGCCACCCATGGACACTCCTCAGTCGCCACCGGCGTCGCCGTCTGCCTCGACACCCATTCAGCTGGCCCCAATCAACCCCGACCTCTCACAAGCATCAGCCGCTCGGGATCCGCCACTCTTCTCGCGTTCGCAGTCAGACGACAACGCCGCGCCTCTCTTTGATGACACTTCACGCAACGACAGCCTAGAGCCTGTTCACAGGAAGGCACCGCAACCTAAACTCACCTTCCACCGCTACCTTGACAACCTTGAAGGCCCCCACAAAGCACTGCAGTTCTGGCAGGCGAACATGAGCGAGCTGTCCCAAATACCAGGATGGGGCACAAAGCGTGCTGCTCTCCAACCTCCGGTGGTCAACACCAGGCTCGATGCATACACCGCCAACCTCAAGCACAAGCTTAACCACCCTACCAAGGCAGCCATCACCAAGAGTCGACCTTCGCCACCAAAGCCCAAGGCGCCCAAACCAGCCAAGGTTGCCCTTCCACCCACGCCTCGCAAAGCACCCAGGACCGCCGTTGTTCACCGCGACTCAAAGTCACAGTCAGTCGAGCCTCAAGCTCGCAAGCGCGCGCCTCCCTCGAAGCATGCACCCTTGAAAGCCGAAGACAAAGACTGGGCTAAGCTGGAAGACTTCTCGCCACCAACCTCCACTCTCGACAAGCCTGGCGCCAAGCCCCTGAAAGTTACATGGAAGGGCAGCCCCAACAATCTTGCTGCCGACCCCGAAATCGAGCACATGCACCCACAGGAGATTGAGACTGCAGCTGAGCTGAAACTCTTCGGCGCGCAGTACCTGGCCAATAAGCGACGCATCTTTATCGCCAAGGTCGAGTGCCTTCGGCAAGGCAAGAACTTCACCAAGACCGCCGCCCAGCAGGCATGCAACATTGACGTCAACAAGACAAGCAAGCTCTGGGAGGCCTATGAGAAGAGTGGCTGGTTCGACCGCGAACACTTCGAGAAGTTTCTCTGAGCGGCCTTCCTGATGGGACTACCCCAGGCTACGAAGTTCACGACACCGCATGCACATAGAGTGTGGCGAATTCGCCACTTCGCATTACTCACGCTGCCTCGTCACCGCAACGCAGGCAGCCTCTCTTCAGACTGATACCAGGCGGCAGCATTCACGATTCTTATGACTCACTTTCTCACGAAACAATGGGACGTTCTTTGGAGTTCATCGGGCATCCGCGCGCAAGCGTATGGAATTGGGTTATGCTTGGATTTCCACGATTTTCCTTTCTTTTGGTTAAGCTTCATGCTCACGCGGCTTTTGGCATTTCCCCCATTGGTGGGGTCTATCGCAAGCGGGTTCTTCTCCTTTTTGTTCATATTCCCCCTCCTCTCATACATCTCACGCACCATTACCGGCGACTTTTTCCTTTTACATCCCTGGGGTGGATGCATTGCATAGCATGATCTGGCATTGATCGCATGGCATTGGCAGATGATACCCGTCCGACTTTCTTCAACAGTTGGTAGTAGATAGATGATAACGATGATGGAATAGGAGATTTCGTTTTCTCGTCCGATGATGATATTGAAGCTTCCCGTCTCTCCCTTGTTCGTGACGACTATGCGATAATACTTCGAGTGCACTCTTCGTGTATGCACCGCGAGTGGCATTCCAATTAGTTCCATTTGAAATACTCTGCCTTGAATCGACAAGTACATGTGTATACCCATCAAGAACATGACATCCACTGCACGTTTAATCGACGCTGATGTAAGCCCAATGTGCCAGATAATAAAATTAGCATCACGCCGTCTGTTTGGAGCTCCCGCCACGAGCCGGAGTGCCGGACCCTGTTCGCAGCGCCAGCGGACGCTGACGAAAGCTGCTGCGACACAACGCGCGCGCGGCGGAACCAACGTCGACATCCTTCCCCTCTTGCCCTTGATCCTGTTCGCAGTACACCAGGCTCGCTTCGCTCGCGCAGCATGTCGCAGACAATGGAGCACACCGACTCGAGCAGCATCCGAGAAAATGAAGAGCCGGACAAGAAGCAGAAGAGCCGGAGGCCTCCCAGTACGTCCGCCGGGCGGGATATCGCAGACCGCAACAGCGCATTAGGGTGGCATTGCTGATACATGGAGGACAGATACCGCGTTTCGCCAGCAGCGCCTGAAAGCCTGGCAGCCCATTCTCACGCCCAAGACCGTGCTACCGCTGTTGTTTGGTGTGGGAGTTATCTTCGCCCCGATCGGTGGCCTGCTGCTGTACGCAAGCTCGAAAGTCCAGGAGATCTCAATCGAATACTCCCACTGCACCACAGATGCGCCGCCTTGCTCGGACTCCGGCAACTTCGACCCAATACCCTCGAGCGCCGTGTCCATGTCTTTCCGCAATGAAGTCAGCAACGACGACCAGCCGACCTGGTGTCAAGAGGAGCAGTACATCAGCTATGGCGGGAACACCAATGTCACTACGCCTGTGTGCAAGATCCAGTTCCATGTCCCGGACGAACTCAGCGCCCCTGTGCTCCTCTATTACCAGCTCACGAACTTCTATCAAAACCACCGCCGATACGTGAAATCTTTCGACGCAGGGCAGCTTAATGGCGAACATCGCGACAACAGCTCCATCGATAGCAGCGATTGCGAGCCCCTGCAGCTTGGCGAAGACGGCAAAGCATACTACCCCTGCGGCCTGATCGCCAACTCAATGTTCAATGACACCATTTTCTCGCCACAGGCTCTCAACTGGCCCGGCGAGTCTAGCGATTACGTCTATGACATGAAGAACACGAGCATCGCCTGGGGCGCGGACAAGGAATTGTATAAGAAGTTGGATCTGAAGGACTACCCTTACGGCTCTGTTGTCCCGCCCATGTACTGGAGGGAGAGATACCCGGAGTACAACGAGACTTTCCCCTACCCAGACCTTCACACCGACGAGGCTTTCCAGGTTTGGATGAGGACGGCTGGTTTGCCGACTTTCAGCAAGCTTGCGAGGAGGAATGATGATCTTGCGATGAAGGTTGGCAGGTATCAGGTTGATGTCTATGACTGTGAGTTTTCGAAAGCAGAGATACGAAGGTGGCGGACGAGTGACCGGACTGACTCTTATCTCCGTGCAGACTTCCCTGTTCTCCCATTCGATGGCACGAAATCTATTCTGCTGTCCACTCGCACTATCATGGGAGGCAGGAACCCCTTCCTTGGTATTGCGTACGTTGTTGTAGGCGGCCTGTGTATTCTCCTTGGAGCGCTCTTCACAGCTACGCACTTGATCAAACCAAGGTTAGCCATTCCTCTCCACAATTATTCAGTCAAAGCATTATCCGAGAATCCTACGGTGTGGATATACAAAGACAAGACTAGTTCGCTGACCAGTAGCAAAACAATGACAGGAAACTCGGCGACCACAGTTACCTCAGCTGGAATACAGACCAGCCCAGCACGGCAACTGCAACCGGACGCAGTGGTAGACCAGGCGAAGGAGCTTGAACCCCACCGACACTCAAGACGTATGCAATCGATCATTGTTATTCCCCTCTAACAGGCGTTGGTGGTGTTTCAGACCCAAGAATCGGGCCAAAGAATGGGATGTCGGAGTCCTGGCGTTCCGATTCACGTATGTACATCCAGACATGCACTCCCCGAATTTTCCTTCAAAGCATCCCCGACTCCCCGTGAGTATCACGAGACGACCCTCACCTCGAGTGCATTGTTTCTACTGTCTCAGCCTCACTTTTGGCCATCCCTCGCCCGAGCATCTCCTTTACTATCTTTTCACTCAGCCCTATGCTTCCTTCATGAGCTTGACACCAAAGAAAAGCAAGACGGCATACGGCAACTTCACTCAGATGGTCAGCCCATGGCATGATTTGATGGAGTCTAGCCTTCGCAGGATTAACAAATGGTCTAGACTGGCATGTATACCGCGTAAGCTTGCCTTCCGGTTGGTTACCGAAGAGCCTCACTTCCTTTGTTAAGTCGACCTCCGCTTGTTTGAAACGCCGATGCTGGACGCAACCGTCGATCTCGATCTCAATGCCGTTTCCAGTCGGACGGGTCGAGGCCAATTGAGTAAGTCGTTATATAGGACTATGGGCTACTGGAGGCAACAATGTTCGTTGACATCAATCATCTGACGACGGCGAAATTACACGTAGCCGCGCAGAAATACCAGCGAAAAGCACGAGTCTGTGCCGCATTCCTGAAGAGTTCACCCACGTGCTCTCCATACCGCATTCCACGGCAAGCCTCACTGCAGGGATCTGAGACCTTCCAGGCCATCACGTAGATCGATCGAATAGATTGCAAGCCCCCGATTTAGAACGATGCGGAACTTCTTCACTCTTGCCGCATTCGCGGCTCTGACAGCCTTGGCTGGCGCCACCATCACCGACCAACCCATCAAGACCGCTCCAAACGTCACCGACTCAAATATTATCCAACGTCGCGTGGATCACCAACCCATCAAGGTTGCTTCGAACATCTCCACTTTTACCGATCCCCAGACCTCCAAGATTTACCGCCGCCATGCCTGCGGCGTCCACCACGACCAAGGAACAGAGCACTTCAAACGCACCATCCGCTCCCTGCACAACAAGCACAAGTCTTCAGCAGTGGGCGCCCGCGCCCCAGCAGCCCTCGTCCGCCGCGCTCTCCAACAACCTGTAACGATCAACGCCTACTTCCACGTCATCTCCACCGCCGCGAAAGCCGCCACCATCACCCAGCAAATGGCCGACGACCAGGCCGCCGCCCTCAACAAAGCCTACAACCCCATCGGCATCACCTTCAACCTCGTCAACACCTCCTTCACTACCAACGACGCCTGGGCCGTCGCCGACGGCGCCGCTATGGACGAGTTGAAAGTCGCCCTCCGCGCTGGCACCTACAAGGACCTCAACCTCTACTTCCACACGGACCTCACTGACGGCATCTTGGGAACCTGCACCCTCCCCTCCAAAGTCCCCGTCGGCGCCCCTGCCTCGATCTACGTCTCCGACGGCTGCAATGTCGCCGCCGGCACGATGCCTGGCGGCTCTATCGGCGGCTATAACCAGGGCGGTACCTCTATCCACGAGACTGGTCACTGGTTGGGTTTGCTGCACACGTTTGAAGGCTACTCTTGTGAGGGTGACGGCGATTTCGTCGACGACACGCCGGCACAGAGTGAAAGTACGGATGGATGTCCGACGAAGCCTGCTAAGGATAGTTGTCCGGATAAGACGGGCGTAGACCCCATTCACAACTACATGGATTACTCGACGGATGCGTGTTATGACAATCTCACGCCGGGGCAGGTTACGAGGATTGAGACGATGTGGAATGAGATGAGGAGGGACTTTTAGAAAGCGAATTGTTTGGAGTTTTCGCTTGCTTTGGTTATGATGAAAGATATCAGTGCTTTTGGTGGTTTTGCTCTGGAAAATGCTGACATATACTGTACACGACTGCCTCGGATGCGGCGCCGGTTGAAAGATATATTTGACGAATAAACAGATGATCGCGGCAATAGCATGCTCTCTCCCCGATTTGATCGTCGAACGGAAAGTTATATCCCCCATGTACTATCAATACAACATGGAGTCGGTCTCAACGTGAATTGTTCATTCTAAACGCCGACCTCTCGTGCGTCTTTCACGTCTCGTACATCCGTGAACCGCGGAACTGCGAGATGGGCTATACCTGTCATGTCATCCGAGCCCTCTTCACTGGACGCTGTCTATCAGCAGCCTCTTGCAAATACAGCTTGTCGATAGAATCGTTGATCCGCAAATTTAAAGAATATATGCTGGCGCAGGAACGCAGACTTAACAGCTGGCCCCATGCCTCTCCGCTCCGCTGCAGCGTGGTCAACTCCTCGGGCAGCAGCGTATCGATGACATGGCTTATGGTGCTCTTGACAGGTCCCCATTCGAGGTCCCTCTTCAAGTCGTCACCGAGCTCACTGCGTGTGTTGACGACTGCCAGGGCGATCTCAACGGTTGCGTTGATGGCCTGTTGTTTCGCCGTAAGCGGGCTCTCTCGTGTGGTCTGGACTGCGATTGACTCCACGATTGCGTTGATCTTAGCTTCTGCCTTGATTGCGTTCAAGTGTCCCATGCGGTCGTCCAGGCTGTCGTATTTGTTGAGGATCTGGCGCACTTTGGCGGCATAGGCAGCAAAGTCGGGAGCTCCGTTTGGCTGGATCACGTCGGCGTCGTCTTCGGAATCATTTTCCTCCACCTTGGCAAGCTCATCAATGGACTCGTCCAACCCTAGATCCAATTTGTGAGCGTTGGCAAGCTCCCTCAGCCTGCGCAGCTCGTCAGAGACATCGCCATTTCCCTTCACTTCGGCCAGCTCTTCGGTCAGAATCTGACAGTTGATCCAACCTATCGCATTGCCGATCCGTGAGAGATCGACTTTCTTGCGAATGTCTGCATCGAGCTTGCTGCCTCCGTCTCCAGAAGTGATGATCTCGCGAGCGATTTCAATGACGACGCCGATCGCTTTCTGCTTCGCTTCAAGACACGCTTCCCATGTGACGTGCTGCTCGAAGGAGTCGAGGAGCGATTTGAGCTCTTTGGCGGCTTTGCTGGCGTTGGCGGCCAAGTTGTTCTTAGGAAGGCTGCCATATTTGCGATAGATACGGTGGACTCTGTCCATGTAGTGGCTGAAGTCCGGGTCTTCTGTCGACATGTATTCGTGCACGGAGGGCCCTGTAAGTGCCTCTGTTGACATGGCTGCAAAGAACAGCAGACGAGACGCTACTTCTGGGGTTTGGAATCGCAGATGATGCAGCGTAAAGCTCGCTTCTTGCAACTGAGTCACGGACTTCTAGGCACGGTGAATGATGATTTTTTATACATATTTTATCGACCGTAGGGTCGATTGCTCCCATGCCAAGGCGCCGATCAACGCGTTCACTTTACGCGTGTACGCGACTGACAAGGGTTTGCAACCCACAACCAAACCTTGTTCTGTTCACAGCTTGACCTCGCTCCATCGAGCAACCGAATGAATGTCGCCGACTTCTATCCTTGATCGCATGTGAGCTTTGCGTCCTCGCAGGCATGGAAGGTAAGGGAAGATCTCGAGTATGAGTTTGCAACGCCATCCACACCAATTCTTGAATCTCAACTACCAAACCAAATGAGAGACCGTACGCCGGCACCGAGTATTAGGAATCTTTCTAGCGCCACCCGCCACGCAAGCGATTTGCGAATCTCATCGGCCAATTGACAAGCAAGTCAATCTGGAGGAATCTGGAGAAACACCACCAAGACGGCGGTATACCTAAAAACACGTGGTGAGCAGATATTTGCATTCACGGACTTTGCGCTTACGTACGCTGCAGCGGCCCCAAGAGTCTCGAACGGTCTTGCGATGGTCGTGAAAGAGACGAACAACAGAAATGCTACCACAAAGCATGTGATGATAGAGAGGCGATATACGACCCAGGTGACGAAGGCCAACCACCAAAGCGGCACTATCAGCATGATCAAGCCAACGAATGCTATCAACATATTGATGAACCTGTCGATTCGCTTGTCTGAAGTATATTGCACGTTCTCGTCTTCTATTGGTGATGGTTTTGCCTCGCAACCATTCTGGGGAAGTGAGCAAACAGCCTACATCCGGTGGCAAAAAGCCAGTCGTCGAAGACCCACCATCCTCTGCTGGGACTAGGATAGGCGGAGCGCGAGAGATGTATACGGGCGGAAAGCCTAAGCCCATGCCACCTAAGTAAAAGACAAAAGCGAACTATTTAGTTGGTCCCATACTCGAAGGTCCCAAAATCGAAGGTCCCAAACTCGAACCTTTCATATGGGACAATCTCGGCACTGGCACGACCTCAGGTACAGAGCGGTGAGAACCATTTCGAGGGTCTTCACGAATCCACGAAGTCATCAACAGGCGACTTTTTGGGCACGAGCAAAGTAGCAGCAGCTTTCTTAATGGATCGGCAGAGTCATCAGAGCCGAGTTCGTAACACGTGCGAGTCTGCGTTCGGAACTGTTTGGGTCATGTGATGCGCGTGGTCCTGGTCGCTGGCGTCTCGGTCTTACGGACTCCGTTCGAGATAGCTAAGGAGCACATTGCGCAACGCTGGGATTTCAGCGGAGTGGACAGTGGCGTACCAATCTCCCATGGAAGCAGGCGGGGATTAAAAAGTTGAGAGAAAGATGCGATGAATTTCTTAACGTCGTCAAATAACTTTCCATCTACACCCGTCACCATGCTTCATCTGTTTATATATTTCCCTATGCAATTCTGTACTCCTTTACAACTCATCATGCCCGCTCGCCTTGCCACTCATATTCGGGAAGTTCGTAATGTTAATAACCATGCTCGTCCAGAGAGTGAAATGCTGCGTACAGATCTCCATGGAAAGAGTCGCCACAACTCGTCTTATCCCTGTAACAGAACAAGGGCCATGACAAATGACCCTTAGTTTGAACCAGCCTCAGCCTGTCAAGTTGTACAAGTTTCCGATAACAGGAATAAGCGTTTCCAGGATAGGTTGGAATCCAGGGAGACGATCAAGCCCAAGAATTGTTGGCACGATAGGTGGGTCGATGGGATTGCCGGCGATATCTGTAGGGACCGTGATGTACGTCGGAAGCTCTGTGATCAGACAGGTGTCTTCATCGAAAACGGCTGGAACGACAATACGCGTACGTACTGGCGCTTGTACAACGTGTAGGACTCCAAGTGTCTAAAGAGACCAGGAACGTCGTCAGTTCAAGATCTTTGACTTGAGAACGAGATGAGAGGGGGAAAGAACGTACGACGATAGCGTCAAGAGTAGCAGTGTTGTTATCAGCCGCGGAGTATTTTGGATCGACATCCACGAAAGCTTGTCGAACCACCTGAGAGAAATCCTTCACTGTGGCCGAGTCAAATGCTGCGTTGACACCCGGGAGTCCGTTGATAAACCTGTAAAGCGGAGAATGTCAATCTGGGATCTCAGAGCAACAGCGTCTTCAAGATCAAAAGCTTACAGGTATGCTTCGCATTGTGGAGCCACAGGCAGATTTGCTACTAGCTCGGCTGACTTCTCAAAATCGACTTCATTGAATGCATCGACAATGTATTCCAGTTTTTCGATTCTCTGCTCCGGTGTACAGCTGGCAAGCGCTGTGGTGAAAAGTGCACATGGTGCAAAGAGATGAAGAAGCTTCATAAGGAACTCGGGAAATGAAGTATGATTGTGGTCGAGTAGATGTATAGTGTGTTCGAAAAGTCCCAGGAACCGGAACTGCTATTACTTTAAGAAGATGGAGCAAGAAGAATGTAACCCTAAATGTCCCGCTCACATCACGGTCTAAGAACCGATCATGTGGTCACTCCACTACACTGCCTACAAATGGCAAGCCCGGAGCTTTCTAGACGACGCTATGAACAACGCTACTACGTTCGAATGTGCTGTGCTCGCAAGATCTTCGATCGAGGCCTAAGCTCAGTTTGCCCCAAAGACTAGCCTTATCAAGGCCGCTATTGCTTCGAAGCGACATAGAACATAGCTCGTTGTGTCAACGTGATCTTTAGCCGGGAGTGACACGATGGATTGGACATTTATACATTCGGCTCCGTCACTTCGGTGGGCTTTCATAAGAAGACTCGGAGGTAATGCCGAGCTGAAGTAGCGGATTGTAGCTATGTGATGGAGGTAGCTCAAAACAATGAGCACTAAAGGATATTACAACTTCAGAAGCAGATGACACCATGAATTGCCATTTCATGGATGACAGAGTGTTATCATCAGGGTACGGATACAACGTTACTCGTTCTCCCTGTTTCCTTCTGAAGCTAGCTAGTGCGGCGACTACGTACATATATAAGCGGGCCATGATATCGCCTTATCAAAGCGCTGGCCGAACGTTAGCTGTAATGGCCCGATGGGGGATGTGCAGATCTTTAAGCGTACCCGCCTACCTCTCCATCTGTATAACTCGAACTCGTAATCTTTTGTGTAGATCTTCAGGCGTCCCCACTTAGTCCATCCAACTAAATCTCACAGTCTCCATAGCCACTCAAGGTCCTCATCGGCATGTTGTCGATGACGGACCTGTCGATGGTGAAAAACGTGGCAAGGGGATGGGGATAAGGGCGTATGCGCTGGTGATAGAACAGCGGTGAGGCGTTAAGAAGTGTCAGTGCATTTTGGTCAACGGATGAGCTGTCTGGAAGGAAGCCAACGAAGGTTGAGTTGCTCCACCATCACATAGTCTCCTTTTCCATGGATGATCGCGATGTTAATAGTTCATCGTGACCATCTCAAAGCAGATAGAACCATGTAGGACGTGATCCCTATACACAACTCAGCATTCGTTTGCGGATCACGCATGTCTGCATTTCTCGAGTGCGCAGTACCGACTTCATGGTGACCATGGATGATGAGAGGATCGTCGTGCGAGTGCCAAATCTCTTTGTCAAGTTCCTCGAAGATCGTCCCGCGCTGAACGAACACTACAACGACGTTAGAAGGGAGTCAGAAGAGACAGTCTCAAAGTAAGCTCAGTCACCCACTACATTAGGGTTCAGAAATCACTAACGAACGTAGAGAATGTGAGGTCAGCGCACGCGTGAGCAGGGCCATTACCAAGTGTAACTGGGCATATTTGGCCGCAATCGCTGCTCCCGACGCGGATCGCCAGCGGTACCGCATCATCTGCGACTGGGGGAACTGGATCTTTCCATTCGACGATCTCTTCGATGACGGGGATCTGTGTGATGATTACAAAAGAGCGAAAGAAACAATGGATGACCTTCTTCTTGCATTCGACGGGAAAGCCGAAACAAGTAGCCATCTGGTTGCGCGCAAATCGACATTGGTCCGCTTCCACGATGCAATCTTTCGCTTCGTCCAAGAGTCTGCACCAGAAAACACGTCTGCACGGTACACAAAGGCCATGGCGGAGTATTGCGCTGGTACTTTGGATCAAGTACGCCAGGTTCAAGACCAGAGTGTGCCGACCATCGAGGAGGTCCTTGGAATGAGGCGTCAATCAGTCGGTGTCTCGGCTCTTCTTGCTTTAGTTGAGTATGGCCAGCGATTGGATATACCAGACTCCGTCTTCGAAGATCCAATCGTCAAGGAAATCGAGAACATCGGTATCGACATCATTCTGATGCACAACGACCTTCTATCTTATCGTAAGGAGGAATCCGAGCAGGTCTCACACAACATGGTCGCCGTGTGTAGAATGCAGGGAATGAGTGGCGAGAACGCATTCAGTTATGTAGGCTCGTTGGTCAATCACCGGCTGGAGGTGTTGGATACGGCCATGCATCATCTGCCTCTCTGGGAAGCGAAGGTGGCAAAGGAAGTCGACCGGTACATGCAAGCGATCAAAAACGTGATCAAGGCAAACCTGTACTGGAGCTTCAAGTCAGGACGTTTTCTGGACGAAGAACGAAAGACAGAATGGCGAACCAATGGCGAAATCGACATTCTTGCGGCTCCCAGATACTTTTCTAGAGCTGCCTGCTGGAAGGCAGATAAGCAGACGTGCTAAGCTCGTAGTTGCGTACCCGTGTACTAGGGTCTTCGAGTCGTTCGACTCTTCCGATCCAGCAACTCTCCGAACTTGTTGAATTTGCGTCGGGACACTGTCAGTAAGACAATCTGACGGCGAGGCATAGTGCAGCGTCGTGAACATCCATTACGCCGAGCAGTTCATCTACAGTTGCTCGTGTTTAAAGACACAGCCACCGCCGCATTTCCTCTTTTGAAAAGTAATACAGTGTGACGCTGGAGGGTCACTTGGGCATTCGGAGCTGCCCGTTCCAAGATCATGCCAAGACGAAGGCAGCTTGAACAATCGCAGACGCCCACGTCGGAAGTCACGATGATACGACCAAGTTAGCGGCAACAGGTACACCGATCGACTTTGAGATCTTCAACAGCCTCACCCGGCTGACAATTGTGTAAATGTATTCCACATCTTTGTGGATTTGGAGAATCCTCTCTCTATCTACACCCATCACCGTTATCTAAACGTATCTATCTTCTCACTATGGAATGCCTCACAGCTCATCGTGCCCGCTCACTTTGCCACTCAAATCAGGGAAGTTCATGATTTTAACGACCATGCTAGTCCACCCAGTGAAGTGCTGCGTACGCTGACCAGCACCGGTGTCAGGGTTATACTGCTCGTAAGCGAAACCGGTCTCCTTCCACGACTCGAAAACAGTCTCGACCAAGTTCTTGCGCAGCTCGGTGTACATCTTTGTGGCGCGCTTTTGCTGCGGGCCGGGTTGTTGGGCGATGTCCTGGATTGAGATGTTAGTACATGTGAAATTTCGTGTGGAGTGGTGGGTTTTCGACTTACGAGTAGGTTCTTGACAATCAAGTAGTTCAGCGGCATCCAGACCGGGCTGCGCCAGTAGTTCTCTGCGGTGCCGTAGAATTCGTCTTTCATGCTCAGACTGCGGATACCGTGAGGAGACCAGAGCTCTTCCTTGTCGCCAATCAGGTCCAGAATGTCGCCAAGGTGCTCGTGGTCAGGACCAAGCAAGCCGGTCATGAATGGGAAGATGGAGATGTAGCCCTTGTGGCACACGTGGACGCTCTCTTCGTATGCGTCAATGGTTGCGTCGCAGTACGTCTTAGCCTCAGAGTCCCAGTGCAAGTCATCGACGTTGCGGCGAATGGCCTCTGCGATCTTGTTGTACTTAGCCTCGTCGTCAGTCTCGCCCAGGAAGGCAGAGATGCGGCCCATGTTGCGGCTGAACAGACCCATCCAGCTGATCAAATCAGTGTGCAGCTCGCCGGGGTGAGGCGGCTGAGCGCGAGGGTAGTCATCTAGGCCGGAGGTGAGGATGTGCTGCTCTGAACGTCCACGCCAGCGATAGCCCTCCTTGGAAGAAAATGCTGGGCGGTCGTAAGACTTAAGGTCACCATATTGAGTCCGGCGGTACCAGTCAAAGTGGCGCTGCAGGAGCGGGTAGACAGACTTCAGCCATGCCTTGACAACAGTGGGATCGGCAACAGCATTGTGGGAAGCGCTATCCTTGTGCTCTGCCTTGTCGAGTAATCCCTCGATGGCAGTGAAGAGGGTGGGCGGGTTCGCGTAGTGAGGGTATTGGACCTGGAACTCAGGCGGGACCTTGGACCTGGCCTCGTTGCCTAGGATCTGCTCACGGCCGATCCAGCCATCTTCGTCCATAAGGTTGAACCAGCTGGAAAGGATCTGCATGGTAAGCTCCGCATCCCAGTCCATGATAGGAAGGAGATGGAAGCCTTCGTCCCACAAGAAACCACGAGGGAAGAACGGACGTGAAGGAACTGCAGTGAAGAGCTCATACGGACCCTCCAGCTTGTGCTGGTTTCTTGCACGAGCTTCGGCGGTCTCTTGCCAGAAGCCTTCATTTTCTTCATCGTACTCGCTGGCATAGGAGCGGTCAACGACCTGGTCGCCGTAGAAGTATCCAATGCCACCGATAAGGTTGCTGAACATGCTCTTTGCGAATTCAAGGTACTTGGAAGAAGTAAATGGTGCCTGAGGCTTGAGCACATCAAGGTACTTTTTTTCGAAGCCCTTGATCGCACTATCGATTTGCTTTGTGACGTAGTCAGACGAGAACGACATCTCTCGGTTCTTCGGCTTGTAGATGATGTCGAACTCGAAAGCGCCCTCGAAGACCTTCTGGACCAAGTGCATGTTGCCTTGGCCTGGACGATTTTGCACGGTGTATGTGAGCCAAGGTGGCGGCATCTTCTCTGCTGTCCATTCCTCGACGAGCCCGTCGATAGTGGTTTTCAATGATCCAAAAATGATAGCTGTGATGTGATTGTCAGAAAACGCACAGAACGAACTTCTTTGCTCAGATACTCACGCTTGGTCTGCCACATGGCTTCCTCTGGGACTTGAAGGGAGTGAATCAATGTGCGGTCAAGCGGCTTCGACTGGCCAGCAGGGTGTTCAACATCCGGGTGGTTGTTGCTGCTAGGCTCCGTGACGGTCACGGTGAATTCGCCCAAGTCGTTGGTCTGACCGTCAAACACAACATCTCCGTCGTATCCAAACTCTTCCGCCTCTTCAGCACCAGATGCTTCAACGCTACCAAGACCCTCCAAGCCCAGGTTGAACCAGATAGCCGTCTTGAGTGTGTTGACGCCGTTTTGCGTACCAGCCATAAGCTCAGCATCCTCTCGAGGCGTTCCCTTTACCCTCGCCGCCCAAGCACCGTCGCTGATTGTAACGAAGCTTGTCTCCAGATCGATGCCGTTGCCCTTGTCGTGGATCGTCTGCACACCTCCGGTTCGTGGATCGAACGAGTCCCAGCCGTAGCCGTCCATGCCCTCGTGCTGCTCGCATGTGTGACGAACATTGTTCTGAACCTTGACATAGTCCTCCACGCGTACCCACGAGAGACTGGCAGTCAACGACTTCGGAATGCGTGGACGAACGCCGAAGTAGAGGTTCGACTTGTAGGGTCCCCAAAGCAAGCTCTCATTGCTTGCCTTGGTGAAGACCTCAGGCTCGCTGGCGAGAGCGTGGGTGGCGTAGAGGGAAGCCAACAGCGCATTGGCGCTCCATTGCTTCCACACCATCGTCTGTAAGAAAATGAGAGTGTTGTATTGACCTCTTCAATCCCAATGCCTCGGCTCGAATAATGTCTTCATTCGCCCAAGGCCACGTTTAATCCGCAGCCCTGGAACGTCATCCCGCCCCCAGCAATCGGCACGCTCTGCCGTGCAACCTTAATCAATTTGCCGACCTCCAACCCCGATTTGACATGTGAAGGCACCCAGCTCCATCTCCAGCCACAGCAATACCTTTCGACCTGGAGTCGTCCTTTATAGCGCAAACATTGGCGACATACTCATACGAACAAGGAGCCTCCGGGTTGTCTCAATCTATCCTGCAGACGACGCACCAGCAACATGGATCTCCTCCAGACCGTCCGCAAGGAAGGCTCTCGTGGCGGAGTCGACTTCAAGTGGGAGGATGTCAAGAATGATGCTCAGCGCGAGAACTACCTAGGTCACTCTCTCATGGCTCCAGTTGGCCGCTGGCAGAAGGGCAAGGACCTCAACTGGTACGCCAAGGCCGAAGATGCGGAAAAGACGCCAGAGGAGAGAGAAGCAGCGGAGCGCGAGAGACGAAAGGAAGAACTAAGGAAGGTGAAAGAAGCTGAGGAAGATGCTATGGCGAGGGCTATGGGACTGCCAGTTCCGGACCGGAGTGCGAACACAGAGCCTTTGGGTGAAAGCAAGATTAGCCAAAGGGAAGTCAGCAAGGCACTGAAGGAAGCTCTGGACGACGGCGATAACGAGGAGAACCACAAATCTGGGCACCGAGTAAGGAGGAAACATCGCTCTGGAGACGAAAGGCGACGGGATCGCAGTAGAGACAGAAGACGCGACGGGCGTGAAAGGGACGGCGACAGGTCTGAAAGGCGCAGAAGAAGATCAAGGTCGCGGTCAAGGGACAGAGAGCGTGGACACAAGCGATCTCACAGGCATCGATCTCGGTCACGCTCAAGAGACCACAGAAGACATCGGTCGCGCAGCCAGGAGCGTAGGCGTGACGATGACCGCCAGAGAAGGCCTAGAGATTACGAGCGTGACGCTCCAAGAAACCCGAAGCGCGATGAGAGGCATCGCAGCCGCAGCAGAAGTCGCAGCAGGTCGCCTTACCGGAGCTCAAGAGGCCGTTGAGGAAGAACAGACCGATACAGGATTCGCGTCACAGCTGTAATAATAAAGTCGTCACCTGCCTACGGGCGTAAACGACACCATTATTTCTCTTCGAACAACACGACTTGGTCGACCCTGTTGTCAATTTGCCATCTGCCATCAAATCATTATTGTCGCAGGAACGAGGAGATTCGCTTGTTGGTTGATGTGCATACAATCAGACCTGTCCAGCACCGGGATGCGGCCCTTGCCAAGGAAGATGCATTCTTTCTTTCGCCGACGCGCAGTGGACTTCGATTCTCTCGTCAAGCAGCCATAAAACACAGATTAAATGTCGTGGGCCCGTTGAGTCCACAGCAGGTGTGACGAACATTGTTCGCAAGCCGACACACTCAGCTGCGAATCCCGTGCCCGTTGCCGCTCTTCGTCCGCACTTCTCCGTGCAGCACCTTCCACCGTTCCTCGGATTTCCGCAATTACATCGTTCATCAGGCGATCCAGTGCGCATATCTTCGACGCGGAACGGAATCTATATCAACTCCGTATTGGTTTTCTGCTGCTCCTTACATTGCATGGCCCATCATTGGCCTTACCTCCACATTTCTCCGGGCGGAGATGAATGGAGTCCATGAGGACCAGCCTCGTGCTGAGTCTTTTGTTACCAAGGCTAATCTTATATATACAGTCTGCCACTAGTTGCACGCTTGCATGCAGATGTCTCTGCAACAAAACGCTTCCCAAATTCGCCGTCATCATCACAATCTCCATGGCTTGTCTCGCACGAAGCAGTATGTCTTTACTAATACGGTATCATAGATGGGACCTGCGCTGACAAGTACATCTTAACAGCATTCGCTCCGACAGCCTCATGCTGGCGACCACGCTTAACATTGCCTATCGTCAGCGCAGCCACGCCTCTCGCTCGCATCACACCTGCCGTACCTGCACGATGCATACCGACTATGATCCCAACGTCAGCGCAACTACAAAGATACTACATTAGCACATCACCAAAGAAACCTAGCTCCGAGCCTTCCCTCGCAAACACCATTCTCGCCCAACAACGCCTCCGCCGACCTCTCTCGCCCCACCTCACAATCTATCGGCCACAGATCACCTCAGTCCTATCAGTCGCCATGCGTATCACAGGCCTAGCAATGAGCGGCGCCTTCTGCATCTTTCCCTTCGTCTACTTAGCCGCACCTTACCTGGGACTGGACATGTCTGTGGCATCAATTGCCGCATCATTCAGTGCTTGGCCGGCTTTCGTCAAGGTGCCTATCAAGTTGGTGACGACTTGGACTTTCACTTTCCATTGCCTGAATTCATTGCGGTTCTTACGGTGGGATATGGCGAGGGGTGTTACGAATAAGCAGGTTGCGAGGACGGGTTGGGGTGTGGTTGGTGCTTCATTTCTGAGTGCTGTGTTGTTGGCTTTGCTGGTGTAGGGACCCGAAATAGCCATTCCTTCGCTGCCCACTGTATCGAAGCATTTGGGATTCGCCGATTGAAGTTGGAGGCGTCTGACTTGGGGTGCTCGGGCACTGCAACTCGTCTCGACAAGATGATGCATCCGCATCGTCATGGAATGGGAATGCCTCGCGACTGCACATCAATAAGATCAGAGCGGTACATGCTATCTCCTGTAGCGAATCAGACTGTCTATCTTAGCGAAACCACGGAGTCCTCGACGGAAAATACCGAACGGAAGGAGTCGAAGGATCGGACGCTTTATTCTTTATTGTTAGGCCAAGCTCACTCTAGCAGGGGATGGCTACTAGTTTGTCAATGCTCTCACTGCTTGTCAACTTCGCATCGATGCAACTTGCCATGTTTCACGCACTAACCGCGGTGACTAGGTTTACAAGACTGGCTTCTTTTGCTCCTCCTAGGCTATGCAAAATTATGTGGCCGTCGCACTTGGCATCTATGAATTCTTGAACTCGATACGAGGGAGAGACAATGCATGTCCCTAGACCGATACTCGAATCACCCTTGCATCAAGGAAGAAAAGTGCTCTCTGGTTCTCTTGATTCGACGACCTCTTTCCGCTTTGTCGTGTTAGAGACGCTGAAGCACCAACTCCCAGAGGATGTAATGCGCTTTCTATTGTCTTGGTGTAATATAGACGACTACTACTCTCGTCTGGCCAAGCAGCAACCACATCGTAAGTTGGGATGGAACAGGCAATTCTTGCCGCTTGATTTGTTTCCATCCTCGTTCCATGTTACATTCGAATCGTATGAGGTTCGATTGGTCCGACGACCGACAATCGCAAGGAGTGATCCGGTCTTTCGATGGACTTGGACTGTCAACCGAACATATAAAGATCTGTCCGGCGCACCTCAAAACCACTCGATTTTTTCCGTCACCAATCCAACATTACCTCTTCCGTTCATCAAATCGCACGGTCAACCGTCATGAAATCCTCTTCCATCGCCGCCACACTGAGCAGCGCGCTGCTGTCGGGCGTCACTGCGCGCATCCAGGCGCACAGCTACTTGCACACCGAGCCGCTTTTCGACGACGTCTTCCAAGTCCACATGTCCGTCACTGACGAGAACGGCGAGAACCCTCGCATCGTCTGCAGAGGCGGTAGCTCCGAATTCTTCTCCAGCGACCAGACTGAAGTCTGTCTAAACTTCGATAACGGCGGCTGCAAAGATCCTGCCTGGGGCGTTTGCTCATTCGGAAACACGAGGGAGGTGATTGTTTATCGTAAGTCGCCCATACCCGTGCTTTGTGGCTGCGCGGATTCCGAGTATTGGGTTTTCGCTGACTTGTTCTGTCTAATTGGTGTAGAGTGTAGATAATGGATATCCCGAATACGTGAACTCGATCAACAATGACTTCAACAATGTTGACTGCGCTCCTTGCGGAAAGAGCGGGTGTGCGCAGTGTGGTCTGTGGGAAAGCTGTTTTGGCGACACTGACGATTGTCCCATTTGTGACGGCAGGGCAGGCTATGGTTGTCTCGAGGGGGATCGCAGTGATTGGTGAAAGAAATGACCGTCTGGTAGTGCTTGAAGCGACACTTCTATTGGCGCTGATTGCGGTGAGGCGCTCAATTTCCCTCGAGAGGAGACGTGGCTGGAGAAGACCGAAGTAGTTTGAGTAGTATACACGCAAAGACACGCTCATTTCTGTGGTTGATGTTGAAACATTGCGCGGGACGAACGCAATGTGGGCTTCGTTCTGACATCACCTCGAGGGCTCTGCTCCGCTTGAAAGCAATCATTACAGCTATGTATCAGCGTCTGGATCATGACTGCATACCGACCAAGGTATCGAGCAAGAAAAGTAGAGATGAGCGATGGGCGATGGGCGATGGGCGCATAACCGAGATAACAAGGGTCGTCACATCAAGCGCAGACTTCTCGTGAGTCTGCAAAGATGTCGACTATGTTAGGACATACGAGAGTCATGTAAGATCGAGATTGTCATGAGCTCCTTAAGTTGACTCTGAAGAATCACAGATGGTATCGTTTGGGGGAAGAGTACAACCTGGCCAAGTTCCGGGTGATACTTTTGGTCGGATCTGGTCTGAAGTTCGAGATCATGAACAAGGACGGACAGCGCGCGAAAGAGCGTGACGAAATTCCGGTAATGTGGGAGCCCATTGAAGCATACCCAAAGCTTGACCGATGCTCATAAGAGGAGAGAGCTCCAAGATAATACTCATGAGGTGGTTGGGTTCGTAGTCGATGCCATGTATTAAATTCTTTAGCTTGTTGCGATGTCGTGGTTGTAAATGTGAGGCGTGTGTTAAGGGTAACGCAAGAGGCATGTTTGACTAGTCATCATACTGCACCTTCACAGCTGGCTCCCTCCTCGACATCAGCTTCGCAAGCCGTTTGTCAATTCTTTCCGATTTTCCTCCGGGTTGGATGGCGGCTGAGGCAGGAGATCGCTTCTCTATGAAGCTGACCGTGACATTCATCATCATTCCTTCGAAATCACTGACGTTGGCTATCGCAGTGACAGTTCCTCCTCGAAGCTTCAAGGTGGCTTTCTTGGACCTGGCGGATTCGTAGCTCGTTCTTAACAAGCCCAGAAACACAGGGAAGTCGTCATGCGGGCCCTTGGTGTCGCTTGACATTGGGAGCAACATGACACCACAATCCCCGTCGTCCTCCTGTTGTGGCGCAATATGTGGATTCTGGAACATGGTCACCAAGAAAAAGAACTTTCCAGTAAGTTCATCTTGAAATTTAGCACCGCCTACGATGAACTTGGGTCGGCTTGGCGCCGAAACGCTTGCAGACCACGTATTCCCCTTTACGAACTCAAAGGTTTGACTGGGATGAGGAGTGAAGTCTCCAAGGAGTGATGGACGATTGTCGTAATCAGACGAGTGAGCGAGGCGCAATGCTCGCAGGAACTTTAGTCGTGGCGCGTTCTTTGTCGTAGTGTTGAGCGTAAACTTAATCTGCTGGTCAAGCATCCTTTTGGTGATGAGATTGGTCTCACGGGTAACCGAAGCTTGTCCTCCACTTCGGTCAACGAGGATAAGTCGAGTGTGCGAGGCAGAACGCTCTCCTGTCATTACACCTTCAGCTGTTAAGGTGCGAGATTCCGGATAGACCGAGTAGGCTTTCTCGCCCGAGTCACTGTGTTGGATGTATCGTTGCAAGCGTAGAGCAAAACGCAGATCAGGGGCATCTCCCCGATAGCAATTAAGAATTGCTACCTCACCTCTTTTAGTCCGCGATATTTGGACAAGTTGGCTCAGTGCGGTGCCATTCAGATAATGGGTTCTCAACCGTAGCCCGTTATTGGTAAGGTCGATCGTATCATCCCAGCGTATCGGCCTGCAATGATGGACATTGCTGCAACCTCGGAAGTATTCTGGAGACGGTGCAAGTAGTTGGCTGGCGGTGCTGCGGTGGTCAGACTCGTACTGGAAGTCCCACGCCAAGATACTGTCATCTCCAGATTCGCGGATAATTTGCTCCTGCAAACGATGAAAAGCCTTTTCGCCTTCACCGTAGAGCAATGGCATGTTGACGCCGAAAATTCCCAGCAGAGAGTAGGCAACATCCTCTACTCGCGTAGTACATCGCATGGCGGCCCAACTGTTGCAGTATGGTCAGCAGTCAAGACGATGACACCTTTGTGCGATGGCTTACGACATTCTCCTAGCAACACACACCTCATGCAGAGGGCGTTGTCGATCGAATATTTCTATGTCTATGCCGGTTACACCTGAGAGCGATGCTGCCAGCAAGCTGCTCGAGCCAAGATGAACCCAACCAGACCCGTAAAATTCGATCGTATGAGGCGCAATCAACTCCTGTAGTGTCCCTGATGTTTGAGTCAGTGCTGGTGCTCGGGTAATGTGGCAGTCGTGTGGGAGTGATCCTCCCCATGCATCGCAAGAGCACATTCACCACACGCCAGGACACAAGATTCACATACAGCCACGTGTGAACCACCTGCTGCCCGCAAAATTTGCTGGAGCTCCAGCGTGGATCTTCACATCGCTTAGATATGCGTAGCACACGCTTGATCGACCGTACCACCTGAACATAGAATTGATAGCCTCGGAGAGTTCGGCGCTGCTAGTCTTGTCGATGCAGCAAGTGTCGACCCAACACAGCGCAAATCCTTCAGATTCGGCTTGCTGACAAGCCAACTTGATCTTTGCAAAGCCGGCCTTCTGTTTGATGGCATCGGAGATACCGTCACGCATGTCTTGAAAGGTCACCTCTTCGACGCCCCAAGTGTGCGAGAGAATAGCGTAAGCCGGGATCGTGCTCTCGTCCATGAACTCCTCGAATGCGAAGGTTGTAGTATTGATTAGGCGCATGGTTCCGACGCGTTGCGGAGCATGTATGGCAGGAAGGTTCTCGGATGATCACAGCGAAGGCTTGCAAAGATAGGTTACCACAGTGCGAGCGGCGAGAACCAAGGAAGGCTCCTGTGCGGCACGAGATGGACGCGTAGATTGGATGTGCATTAGCCTGGATCCTGCGGACACGACTTGTTTTTGGAAAGTACTGCGACTGGACATAGACACTCTAGAAGATGAAGCGACAGCATTGTGAGACAATGTAGGCATTGCCGTAAGTATAAGGGAAAAGGTGTTGATGAAACAGAGGAGGACATGACTGCCTCGTACATATCCATTGTTCGCATCGAACTCCACTCTACAATCACGTGATCAGACTCCCGACGTTCGCATCTCATGAATTCTATCCACCACATGCGACGGCATACAACAAGATGATCAAGTAAAGCATCTCACTATGGGCTGGTGGCCATTCTCTTCCAGCGACAGCAGGTCAAATACATCTCTTCAAGGCGACAATGCCTCACCGCCAAAAGCAAAGCGCGACTTCAGCCTGACCGACGAGCAACACCAGCGCATCTTCGGCCGTCCGCGACAAGACTTCGGCTCGAGCGATGCACGCGACCAGCAAGCCGACTCAGAACTCAATGCCTTCCTGAAAGAAATCGGCGCAGCGCCAGAACCCTCCGCAAACACATCGGCCACCGCGCCCTCAGCAAACGGCCTCGCAACAACAGAAGCAGCATCCTCAACTCCCGCCCAAGACCCTAACACCGACGCCGCCGGCCGCCGCATCCACCCCGATGGCTCCCTCGACATCACTCCCGAAGCGCTTTACCCACGCAGCATGTCCTGCCGCCAAGCCTTCGATCAGGCCTTCTACTGCCAGTCACTGGGCGGCAAGTTCAACGACATCTACCGCTACGGCCACCTGAACAGCTGCAGCGAGCAGTGGGGAGCTTTCTGGTTCTGCATGCGCGTGCGTGGATACGCGGATAAGGACAAGCAAGAAGTGATCAAGGAGTTCTACAAGGACAGGGATGCGAAGCGAAAACAGGAGTTCGGCAATTCAGAGGACATTTGGGAGATCAGGACGAAGGGCGTTGAGAAGGCGTTTTGGAGGGATCCGAATGTAGAGGGCGGGGATGTTGCTGTCAAGGAGTGATGTCGCTGTATTGTATTATATGCTATGGATGGCGGAGAGACAGACATTGTAAGAATAGATGATGCCTCATATGTACGGCTATGAATACTACGTTGCGGAGCAATGGGCCGGTTTCTGCTATCTTCATGTGTGCAGAGTTCTTGCAGGGGTGCATCTGCGGAAACTCGATTGACATCCTGGTGGTGATCATGCCCATCATCTGCAGCGATTTTCCAAGCCTATAACCCGCAACGGCATACACACAATGAGAACTCCAACAGAACACAACACAACAAGTGATGGAGAAAACAGATCACTCGAAACGGGTTCAAAATCAACATGACGTAAAAAGTAAATACGATTATTTGCGGCCCGCTGATCAGGCTCGTCTTTTGACATCTCTGTAAGGTGGATATATATAAAAAGAACAGAAGAAGGAAAAGGGCTTTACGAAATGAAGTTCGTGATGCTTCATGAAATATGAAAAAGAAAAAGAGAAGAGAGAAGAGAGAAGAGAGAACCACCGGCCGTTGCTTCATTCCCTTCCCTAGGATAAAAAGTGTGGAAGATAGGAATGATTGACACTACAGCTCAGACCACTTAGTCGAGAGGAGACTCAATGCTGTAGGTGTCGGTGTTGAGGTCGGTGGTGAGGGGAGTGCCGAAGTAGTCGAGCTCGATCTTCTTGGTGTTGACCTGAGATTGATCGTTAGCAAACGTTTTCGACGGGAGCGTTCTCGAGAATCGATTAAACTTACGTAGCTGGCGTTTCCGCGGAAAGATCTAATGTCGTCCTCACCCATGAGCTTCATGGTGGTGTCGAGCTCCTTGTTGAAGATGTCGATGAGCTTGGCAACGCCGTCCTGGCCGTAGATGTTGGCGAAGTAGAACGGACGGCCGACTCCAACGGCGGTCACGCCGAGGGAAATGAGAGTGAGCATGTGCGAAGCGTGGCGGACACCGCCATCGGCGTAGATCTCGATCTGGCCGAAGACTTCGGGGTAGTCGCGGTGCAGGTCGAGGAGGATTTCGATGGCAGTGACGCCCATGTCGACTTGGCGGCCGCCGTGGTTGGAGATGTAGACGGCGGGGAATCCGAGGTCGGCGCAGAGTTTGACGTCGTGCGCGGTCTTGACGCCCTTGGGGACGATGGGGAGGCGGGTCATCTGGCGGAGTTCGTTGAGGACTTCGATGCTGGTGTCGTCGGCGTGGCTGGAGCCTTCGGAAGTCCTGTAGCGGTCGTAGCGTGGACGGACGCCGTCGACACCGGTGTTGTCAACTGTCACGAAGACGGCGCGGAAGCCGTTGTTCTCCATGCGGGTGAGCTCGTCCTGAAGGCGGCCTCTGTCGGACCAGATGTACTCCTGGTGGAACATGACCTGGTTGTCACGGCCGGCGGCAGCGATATCCTCGATGTTAAGAGTCGATGAGATGGAGGGCACGTAGAGGACGTTGGCATCGCCAGCGGCTCTGGCGAGGTTCCTCTCGGCGTCGGGGTCGGTGTAACCAGCCTGAGCGGCCGGTGCAATGAAGAAGGGAGAGCTGAACTCGTGGCCAAGGATCTTGGTGTTCCTGTAGAGGTTGGAGACATCGTTGAAAGCGAAGCCGTTCATCCTGACCTTCTCCCAGTCGTGCATGTTCCTTTCATATGTGATCTCGTCCAGAGCAGCAGTACGGTAGTAAGCGTAGCGGCGACCGTTCAGCTTGTTCTTAGCTGCGAACTGGAAATCGTTTGCGTCGACCATGTCGTCGATCGGAGGGTTCTGACCCGATACCCATGAAGTAGTGTCGAGTCCAGTGTCAGGAAGGCCCTCGAAGTCGATATCAGCAGCACGAACGCTGAGAGCAGCGCCGAGCGCGGCGATCATAGTGGAAGAACGCATTGTTGTTGTAGATTATTAGAGAGAGTGTGGGTGAAGTTGGTCAAGTTGGATAATGAACGAGTGTTTTGAAATGGCAATGAAAGGAACGACCACGATAAAGAGTGATGGCAGTCGACAAGCGAAAGGAAAAGAGAGGTACGACGAACGGTACGGACAAACCTTTATTGCAATTGCTGGATGTCTCTGCCCTGGGGCACCAGAGAACGGCTGCCCTGCCCGCCGAGTCAACACATGCAGAAGACCAACCAGGGGAAATCAAAAGCCGTTAGACACGGGGAAACATCTCGCCAGAATGCGAATAGCACAGCCCGACTAGCAGGATGCCACGCACGGATAGGCATGTCAAGAAAGGCGATTAACGGTGGTTCGGTACCACCCGCTTGGCAGGAGATCTGGTGCGGATCAAGCCTTGCGAATCATATGAATGATCGATGCAGAAAGTGGGTTGGGAACTGTTCCCCCGAAACTGCGCAGCCAGTGAGGCCGTCGAGGTACGTGCGGGATGCCATGCGTACTGTTGATCAGCGTTATGGAAATTTCTTTAGCATTGAGTTCTCGATGTACCGTTGCGGTGTTAAAAGCTCATCAGCTGTCAACGTTGACTCGAACCCAATCGCGTCCGCAGGCCTTTTGCAAATACTCGACAATTGGTCATCTGTCTCACACAGCGAAGAATAGCGAATGTCTCATCGTGCCGCACTCGGTATCATATCGGAGGCCGCTTTTGTGGCGCCAATAGGCAGCTATACGAGCGAGCATATATGCGCTCGAAACGGAGGCTGGCTTGAGAAAGAATCAGATGCGGTGGTCGTTGCTGTAGGGCCAGGGGGTCATTCTCGGGACAATCTGCCGACGCTACTGTAGGCGAATCCTTGACAGAACCTTGTACCCCCGTGGCTTTTTGACGGCGGCACGAAACTTTCACCATGGAGTTGACGCGGCCACAGTTGTTTTGTTACTTCATGCTGCCGGCCAAACCGTATGACACGCGTTTCGCCCTTGAAGCGTATCAGCACTACGTGCAGAATGCAAACCCAAACCGTCTCGTATCGACGTTATCGCGTGCAGAACAACTGGAGACTTGGCCGATCGCAATAACAGCAGCAGCAGTTGCACGTAGGGCTCGATACGAGAGGAACGGTCTCACGGTCTTATCCGGGCGCAGTTCAAGTCAACGTCTTAGTCTAGTTTAGAGGTTCTGTTCTCCTTTGGGCGCTGCGCCAGGGTATATCAGAGCGTTATATCTCGCCAATCTACGAGCCGTCGCCCGCTTTTGGCAACATTCAATTTGCGAGCGCCAGTCGGCCGGAGCTCGAATCCGCCTGCACTCCTCACTCCACATGGCGCCGTCGGCCTGGGGTCGAGCCGTGCAACAGACAAGGAGCCAAAGGTGGCGGTGTCATTTTCAGCCTCGTTTGATATGATTTGTAGCACAGCAGTTGCACCAGCGCTTTGCTGCTCTGCCACTGTCGTGGAACGCTGCGCTAGACAAGTAAACGGTCAGTAATGCGAGGGAAAAGCAAGAAATCAAAGAAGCTCATTTTCGCAATCAACTGGAAATTCGTGCGCACAGCACTATGTCGACAACCGGCGACGCCGTTAACCAACTTCTGCTGCCGCATTCCGACTTCATTTATAATCAACTAGCTTCTCAGCCCGGAAACGGTATAGTTACCGCCCAATTCGCCTCGCTCAGCGTCAGGCCCTGCCCGGTATGCGCCTGCTCCTCCTTGGCCAGTCGTCACGTTTGGATGATCGGCGACATAATCGTGTCCTGCAGACCGGGGTGGTTTTGAGCTGCCTGACGACGATCTCATCATGCCATCAATCGTCATGTCCGATCTTCCTCCTTCGCCAGGAATCTGGTCATGATCCCTCGAAGAATGGGACAAAACGCGCATGTCGTCGGTTGTGGGCGGGAGCACGTCTGTGCCTCTCGCGGCGTTGTCTTCATCGAAATTGAAGACCGCGTCCTCCGCTTGGTTAAAGTCCTGTCCAGGATTCGCTGTTTCGTACTCAAGAATCTTGATCAGGCGGTAGAAGAGGACTGCGAGGATCGCACCCAACGCGGGCCCAAGCCAGTATATCCAGTGATAGCCCGGGAACGTACGTAGAGCGACACATGGGCCGAACGATCGTGCAGGATTAAGGGAACCTGTGATTGTGTAAGCTCGGTCTGCACGCTGAAAAACTGATTCCCCGCAACACTTACCACCAGTGTAGAACACGCCCGACAGCTCTGCGATGAACAGAGACAGACCAATGCCAATAGGCGCAAGAAAAGTTCCCTTGTGCTTCTCTGCGGCAAGCAAAAAGATAGTGATCACGAGCTGAGCGGTCAAGAACATCTCGATGACTGGTTGTTGTTAGCGAACGCCCACATGCGCAATAGCCTTGCACTTACACAAGCCCTGGGCGACCGAAGTGCCACCTCCGAGAGTGGTAGACACGTTCATGGGACCCGGGAACGTCGCAAGCACCACACCGGCCGCGGTCATGGAAGCCAGTATCTGCGAAATGAACACCAGCCCGGCGCGGACCCATCCTACCGCCCCGATCAAAGCCATTCCGAGCGTCACTGCAGGATTGAAGAGGCCGCCAGACACGCGGAAGAATACCCACGCATTCACCGCCAAGCTGAACCCGAAGCCCAAAGCGATGTACATGAGAGCACTCGCATTAGGGACCTGTGCCAATCCACCATCTTGTTCGTCTCCGCCAGCTGAAGATGCGTTGGCAACTTGTGTTGCGGAAAATGCGAAGAACAAGAAGAGGAACGTGCCGACAAACCTGGGAGATGTCTGTTAGCAGGTCGATCGCATTGTGTTTCGGCGTGGTCTTCCTGCGCTTACTCTCCGATCATTGCGACAATGTGATTACGCACCCGGTTGGGTAGATACCCAACTAGTGGTAAGTGCAGCTCTCTCTTGCTGTGGTCTCTCTTGCGCATGAAGGGCAAGTTGAGAAAGCGACCCGATGGCCCTTGCCGGTCCGAGTTCATTTTGGGGTCTGACGGTTCTGAATTCATGGTGGCTGCGTGCGTTGATGTATGGCGGTGTACGTAGGCTTAACAATGCTCAGCTCCGAGTGTGCATATAGCAAGAGCTGCTAAACCACTGGGGAGCTTCCTCAGCTCAGCTTGCTTCCCAGCTCTTCGTGATATGGTTCTTCCAGGAGGATTGTGGTTGAGGACCTCGGCCGCTGAAACGTTAAGATGAGATGAAGGTAAGGGAAATGGTAATTAGCAGTGAGTACGAATGTCCACAGCAAAATGAGAAAGGGAACAAACTCTGCGCTCAAGCGAGAAGACGCACACCACCTTCTCTATGTGCGCACACAATTGCGGCAGTAAAAAGCGAAAAACGATCGCCGTGCACCTGCTAGTGTAGATCTGTGGGAGCTGCTAGCTGACAGGCGAATAGTGACGCAAAGAAACGCGTGAAGTCAGATCAGAGTAGGCAAACCTTGCCGCAGATCGCAGCCTTGCGCCGTGGCACGGGTATCTGGTGGTGCCAGAGATGCCACCACAGCTGAAAGAGCAGCAGTATACCGAGCCGCTGCGGTCCCAAGCTCTTGGAGCTCGACGAAAAGCCCTTGGGAGCTCCCATGAGTCGCCGTCATAGTTGGCGCATGTCGTCGTCCTCACATTCGCAACCCAGAGAGGCGCCGCTTCTGCCACTCCTGCCGGTGCCGTGAGAGCCTTTTTTTCCCGCGCCGTTGCACGCGTCCAGCGCCGTGTGCGGCTCAAAATGAAAACCGTTGCGAAGCGCGGACGCGAAGGTTAATGCGCAGAACTGCGGAGATGCAGTGCCGATCACGTAGGTGGCCCCACTATAGCCATTTGATAAGCATGGGCAATGCGGTCATGGATCGCGGAATCGGCCTCTGCAGAGCGCCTTGTCACCTATACCATTCGTCTCGTTCGCTTGGAGAAGCTGGGCTGAAGGGACGGCCGTCGGATGCCCTATGTTCTCAGAGCCCTCTCTCGGCTTGAGCGCATGCAGAATGCATGTGACAGCTGGTGGTCGCTTTTCTGAGATTCCTTGCAATGTGTCAAGCCGACCCGTCGAAGTGAGCTTCTGGTGTCTTCCATGTCGGTGAGAACAGTTCAAGATCATAACGAGTGTTGATAAGGATACGTACTCGGAGGTTCTGCGAAAGAGAAAGAAAGTCGCACATGGAGAACCCACGGGTACTCCAAAGTGCAGAACAAATCAAGGTGTTCGATTTGTGGTCCTAGGCGCATGCATGACATGGAGGCGCTTACCCCAATACCCTAACCCTCCAGTAGACGGCCGCCATTGCGTCCACTACCGCAAAATTGCTGGTGCATGCAATGCAACGATTATGAAATGATTCACACAAGCTGAAGGAATATCACGGTCGTCTGGTATGGATGGTGCCATCGCCGGCAATAGGTGGTGGGTAAATGTGTCTGGACAGACGAGAGTCCGAGTTCCATCTGAAGTGCCGGCCCACATCATGATCGACGCAGTGACGTTGCGACTGCTTCGACAGGGAAGGTCCTCACAACTATACAGCACTCCTTGTTGAAGAAACCTGACCATACCGTGCTGAAGTGTCTTCCTGTATCTTTATGATCTGTCGTGCTCGCCCGTTCACGACTTCTGCTCGTCGCATACTTCGAAGTCAACGCCAAAGTTCCATATACGTCCCAGCACTCAATCGGCACATTACGATGGCTTCTGCAGGCAAGAGGATTGTCTTCACCGGCGGCAGTGGCAAAGCTGGTCGCCATGTCATCCCTGAATTACTCAAACGAGGCCATCAGGTGAGTGCCAACGTTGTCCCATCAAAGACAGGGCTGTACTCATATTGAACCAGGTTCTCAACCTTGACCTTGTCGACTTTCCGGACCCAAATGCAGGCGTATTCACTCTGAAGACGGATCTCACTCAGTCCGGCCAGGTTTTCAATGCCCTCACGACACATTACAATTTCGCTGGATACGAGACGGGAAAGCCGGAAGGGCCGCCTGACGTGGTCATTCACTTTGCGGCATATGCAAGGAATATGCTTGTGCCAGACAACGAGTGCTTTAGCGCCAATGTCACAGCTACTTACAATGTGATCGAGGCCGCCTCTAAGCTCGGCGTCAGAAAGATCATCACAGCATCCAGCGAAACGACATACGGAGTGTGCTTCAGCGATGGCGATACTGAGTATCATTCTTTCCCGCTGGAGGAGGACTACGACGTTGATCCCATGGACTCCTATGCCCTCAGCAAGGTCTGTGGCGAGAAGACCGCGAGAACCTTCGCTCGCCGTTTCGGCAATGACATCTACGTCCTCAGAGTCGGCAACGTAGTAGAGCCGCATGAGTACGAGCGGGACTTCCCAACCCATGTCAATCAGCCCATGACCCGGAAGCGCAACGCTTGGTCGTACATCGATGCGAGAGACCTGGGTCAAATGTGTGATTTGGCAATTCAAAAATCTGGCCTCGGCTTCCAGATCTTCAACGCAACCAACAGCTTCATTACGACAAAGGTGCCGACCAAGCAGTTCCTCCAGGAGGTAGCGCCGAACACTCCCGTCACACGAGAAATGGATGAGTGGGAAGCGCCTTTGAGCAATAAGAAGATCAAAGACATGCTTGGTTTCAAGGACGAGCATGACTGGAGGCAATACTACAAGCCTTGATGTGACCTCCAACAGCGTACATGAGATTAGATAGCATATCCTGTCTTTGCGCATGAAATAATCAAAATACTTTTCACCAAACTATCATGCAAGTTCGTTTATAAGCTGCAAGTAAGCACACGCACAAGACCACCGGCTGCGGAAAAGTATCCGTCGGAGGATTGAAAGCGCCATCCGGCAGATCCGCCGTTTCCGAAGCTTTTTCCCACTTGGCACCACTTGGCTGAACTCTAAGTGCAGCATCACAGCTCTCCTGGTCCAATAGATAACCAGCATTGACAGCTGTAAGGCTGGAACATCTTCCTCCGTCACCTCCAACCTTCATGTAGCCAAGACGGACAATTAGTGATCTTCTGTGGACACCAGACGGCGGGGTCCCCATGGGGTGAGCAGGGCATGCATGGGGAGAGGGCGGGGGATTGTTCAAGACACAAGGACGGCGAGGCTCTTAAATGGTGGGAGTGCCTCTCTTGGGGAGAAGGCCTTTGTTATCGCAAGGCACACTCTTGTTCGAGTGTCGCACATACACTTCAAGACTCCCAAGTATTGACCGTGCGCCAGACCGCTTTCATCCAACATGGCGTCCGGACGAGATTCTAAGGACGGAGCGAAGGCCGACGTCGTACTCGAAGAATACGCTGCTGGCACAAAAGATGGCGTTGAAGGTGTCGCAGCGGAGAGGGATGGCTTCGGTGCTCGCAAGAAGATCGATCCTTTGGAGATTAAGCTTGTGCGCAAGATCGACTGGTACATGATGGTAAGTTGTACTCGAGAACCTCATTACAGAGCTTGATATCTAACAATTTATAGCCAATTCTCTGGGTTAGTTCACACCTGATAAGGTTGTTTATGTTGAGTTGACTGATCTCCGCTAGGTCATGTACTTCTTCAACTTCCTGGACAGAAACGCCATGATCAACGGGAAATTGAACTCGCTATCGCAAGATCTCAATCTTCAAGGTACTCAGTACAACACATGCGTGTCTATTCTCTTCGTTGGGTGAGATACATGAGGCAACACCAAAGACAAATGAACGCCCAAGTCCTGACAACTCCAGTTACCTGCTTGGCCAAGTGCCCTCTAACATGATATTGAACCGAGTCAGACCTTCTTGGTTCATGTCAGGTACGGGATAACCGTGAAATGTTGATACAGAACAGACTCTGATAACTCTCTCCAGGATTCATGCTTGCTTGGTCCATTGTCAGCCTTCTGACCTACTTGGCCCACGATTTCCACTCGATGCTCGTTTGCCGATTCATCCTAGGAATCACGGAAGCGCCTGTACGTGGCATGATCGATCTGGGAGCCTTGGAAACGAACTGACAGGTTTACAGTTCTACCCGGGTGCGCTTTACATGATCAGCATGTTCTACACCAAGAAGGAGATGGCTACTCGCATGGCAATCCTATATACCGGCAACATGCTTGCGAGCTCCTTTTCCGGCCTCATAGCTGCTGCGGTCTTCCAACTCGATGGCCGGCATAACCTCTCTGGCTGGCAATGGCTGTTTGTAAGTCTTCGGTGTCGTTAAGATGCTATCACCCTCGAGATGCTAATCCTACTTAGATCATTCAAGGCGCCATCTCGATTGGCATCGCATTCATCGCTGTCTTCATGCTCCCCGATAGCCCGCTGAAGACACGCTGGCTTACACCTGACGAAAGAGAGCTCGCTCACCGCCGTATTTTCGAGGATGTCACGAACCGTCGAGCCGAAGGTTCCAGTGTCTGGAAGGGTCTGAGAGAAGCAGCGTCTGATCCGAAATGCTGGATCTTCTGCTTCATGGACAACATGCATCTTGCTGCCAACGGTTTCAAGAATTTCCTCCCCACTGTTGTCGACACCCTCGGCTTTGACACCACAACTACCCTCGCCCTCACATGTCCACCATATCTCGTGGCTGGTGGCATCAGTATCGCCGTCTCATGGTCGTCCGGCCGGTTCAACGAGCGCACATGGCATACGACGGTCTCCAAGCTGGTTGCCTGCGCCGGCTTCGCCATTGCTGCCGGAACCTATAATGTGGCAGCACGTTACGTTGCCATCATGATCTTCGTTGGTGCTACCTAGTAAGTGCAAAGCATATAAGCCTCATAGTTTCTGAGACGTTTGGTTGACTTATACACTTTTCTCTTAGCGGTGTAAACAATATCGTCCTCGCTTGGGCGGCGGCTAGTTTGGGAGAAACGGACGAGAAGAAAGCCGTTGCGATTGCCATGACCAACACCTTCGGCAACCTTGCATCAATCTACACGCCTTACCTGTGGCCTGATTCGGACTCGCCTGGGTACCTTACGGCTTTCTTGGCTAGTATTGCGTTCTCAGTGATGGTCATTGTCTCTGCATGGGCGATGAGATTCATTCTGATGAGGAAGAATAAGAAGCTCGTTCTGGAGAATCCCGACATCAGTACGCTCTACGTCTACTAAGACGACCGCAAAGCCTTGCATCATGACACGTCCGAGGGATGACGGAGAATGGGAAATGGAGCCCGACGGCTATTGTTGAGGCTTGTTGGTGGCTGCCAATGCGATGGCTTAGACATCCTACGTTGACCAAAGAACCACGTTAGGCTACAAGAGCTTTGCTACATCAACGATGTAGACAGTGACGGTTGCTCGTGGTCTTCTTTCTTCTCTCTATTTGCTAACTCGGTACCCATATTGTGGCGGTATAAGAGTCTCACGCGAGTCTGAATTACGCCAACAGAGGACTACGCTCATTGTGCTCTCCGTCCCTGTGACGCCATGCTATCCAAGCCAACAAGCCTTGAGCCACTGCAAAGATGATATTATTGATAGTTGCCCATCCAACTGTCCAATACCATGTCCGTAGATTGACGATGAAGTGCTCATCCAACTCTTCGGATGGTAGCTGGATCCTGAACACAAAAGAGATACCGACCATGAAGAATACCACAGCCTGCGCTACAAGGCCCCGGATGCTGAGAGCGTTGGCTGCGTGCGAGTCTCGCGACCTGATCTCTTGAGCTTGAGCGCGAAATGCAGCGATACCTAAGATCTGGACCATGGGGCCGAAGATGTAGAGTAAAAGACCGATGAGAGGTGCGCAATACCATTCCCGGTCTGTATCTGATTCGAAATCGATCAAAGTTTCTCCGATGACTGGAAGCAGGCTGACTGCCAGGAAGGACAGATACGCAATGATGGCAAATCGTGACTGGGCCGGTCGGCTAGGCGGGAGCGCTATTATGAGGTATAGCCTAAGATGCCAGAGTCAGTTGATAGATGATTTGATGCGCAATGAAACTTTAGAGCGTACAGCAAGAGTTGACCGAGGCAAGAAACAGTAAATTGGGCGATGTTCAACCAATCTCGGACATCCGGGGGCTCCTGCGTCATGAAGCTGCCTTCCCAATTGATCGCTGCGAATAGCATCAAGGTAAATTCGTAGGTTGCAATGATGAGGTTGTAGAGAGCGTAGTAGACCGAGATTCCGGTGCAGTATCCACTGTCCTTGATGCGGTTGACCTGCGGTACGAAGGATGCTATGCTGAAGACGATGAGAAGACTTCATGTGAGAAGGTGGGTCAGTATGGCTTCCGAATGTCACAAGTGTCGTGAAACGGCGTACACTCGGATTGTGATGTCGAGATAGTTCGCCATCTTGAATAGGAAAATCGTCAGGTAGTCTGATGTCCTCGCAGGATTTATTTGACAGGTGATAGCTGTAAGCAGTTGGAGGAGCTCGAGGAGTACATGTTAAGGTGTGGGCTGTTGGCTTTACCGCAATCGCCCGTCGCTACGTAGAGCCGCTGGGTTATTGTAAGCGCCGACGCTAGACCAATCTCCCCAAAATAGCATAGCGCAGGCAGTGCTTGTTATTACAATCTGATGAAAACCAACACTTGCAGGCTACAGCAGCATATGCTTTGCCACACTCGTTTTAAGCGTTCGTTTAGCTACTAGAGCCAACGCACCAACCGCCAGCGGCTCTCTGAGCACTTGGCAACTGGGCTTGATATTCGCGCATCGAGCAACAATTGAAGATTGAGAGGGCAACATAGCGCAAGCAGAGATTCTTTGCCGATCAGTATAGCTTTGTGGCTTTCGTGTGCAGCCGTCAGTAGACACAGAAAGGGAGAAAGACGAGGACTCAGGACCATTGGGCAAACATCATCATAGAGATTTCACTGCACCGGTCGAATCATTTGTCTTCATCGCGTTCCTGAGTAACTCAACCATTGCCTTGCTGTTTCGCTCGGCTGCCCGTTCTGTTTCGAGTTCCCTTTCGGACTTCGTGTAATCCGACTCAGGGTGCTGCTCAAAATAAGCCGCATTCCTAGCCAGTCTTCCGATTCTTCTTTCCTCCATTGCGAGGACTTCGCGCAATGCGGGAGCAGTGTCTGCCTCCCATTCTAAACAGGCCTTTGCAGCTTCGAAGTTCATGCTCACCGCTGAGACCTCTAAAGCCTTAGTCGGGTTGGCACCAGCACGTAGGAGCGGGTTGAGGGCGGGAAGAAAACCCTTCGAAGATACGGCGTAAGGGACAGCAGACCAATTCGGGTGACTCACTCTCGCACCCCTCTTGAGTAGCTCCTCGACGACAGGGAGATTCCGGTGAGTGATTGCGCCGCATAGTGGCGATCCAGTGTCGTGAGAGTCACCGAAGAAGTCGCAGAAGTCGTCATTGTCGCGGTCTATGTCCATGTTGTACTTATCCAGCAGATGGCAAAGCATAGCTTTGGATGTTTTCGGGTTCGCGCACCGCGACGCAGAATGCAGAGCCGTACAGAGAGAGGGATCGGCCCCTCGACTGACCAGGTGATCGAAAAGAATGATGTTTCCATCCGCTGACACATTGTTAAGTAAATACAGCGAATTATCCGACTCGCCAGGTGCAAGGCTGAAGCCGCTGTCGAGCCGTTGACTATCAGTGCGATTGATGTCTACGCCTCGATCAAGTAGCCAGTCGATTGTTGCTTGATCATGAGCAAAGTCTCTAGGAAGCATTAGTATGCTTCTTTCACGCAACTAGAGTCGAGACTGACTGAAGTATAAGGTGGCCTTCAGACTTGAAGTCATAATTGTACTCGGCAAGGAGTTCTAGAAGTTCAGTCGACCGCCGAGAGATTGGCACGTCACGCATGGAGACTACGCTGCTGTCGGCGCCGTTCTGAAGGAGGACACGGATCAGCGCCAGATCGTCCAAATCGGCGTCTCTCAATGCATCGGTAGCATCACCGTTGTCCAAAGCTTGATGGGTGAACAGCTGCGCCACCCGCGAAGCATCTCCGGCATTGCAAGCTTCGTAGAGGCAGTCTTGTACTTCGCTGGCTGAAATCATCTCTGGCTCGGAGGAAGAAGTGCTGCAGAGCATGAACGTCGCAGATGAAACAAAGTAGACATGTCTTGAGACGGCCGAACGTTCACCCGGAGCTAGACTGATTCAGGGTGGCTTTGATCTTGGCTTGCATATGCGAGGCTCTCGCCGTAAGGTTGCAGAAGTTGTACGTTGATCGATCAGAAGGAGAGCAGCTGGACTCGCCACACTGACAAGTACCAGCTAAGGTATTACACTACCAAGCCTGCTTTCCTGGAACCTGCCATATCGGACCATCATACGCCAGCTTCGGATAGGATTTACCCAAGCTATGTGTGCGTCTATCCCCAATGAAGGGTGGATAGCAAGGCCCCTTTAATGGACAAAAGGCGGATCAGTAAAAATGTCTTCAAGACCTGCATCCACAGACTGCTATAAGGACCGAGACATGTACACATACCTGAAAAGGTGGCCACGCCTCCACCTCTTGCTTCTCAGCCCACCACTCTTCTTGCGGTCTATGCCGCCGCTTGCACCAAGTGCACCTCCACCTTGCTTCGTCTGAGACAAAAGCGCCGCAGTGACAGTAATACTGGTAGAACTTGTCAGCGGAAGGACGGAATTGCACGTGGCTGTACCGGATGACCAACAAGAGGCAAAGAAAAAAAAATACATACTTGGTTTTGGAAATCAGGGTCTGGAGTCCCTAACTCCCACCTCACCTTGGACCACTCCCCACTCGTGTGGAACGTATCATTATTCACCAAATGTTCGGACTCTTCGTGTTGCTCTCTGTCGCAACGACGACATAGCCATCGTGCTGGTGCGTCGCAATCGCAGAACTCATTTAGGAATTGGTCTTGCAGCTCGGTTTCTAGCTTTGTGTCGCAGCTGTCGCATAGGCAAAAGGTATAATCTTCCCCATATTCTGTGTGGAGATGGGGTCGCCGATACCTATGGAACCATGAGCTGTTTGCCAGGATGTCAAAGTAGGTGAGCATTTCCAGCCACAATACGCACCGTATGATTTCACGGTCGTAATGTCGACACTCCTATCAGGGATCCGATCAGCAAAACGATCCTCCTTGACATGCGGAAAATCAAAATCCGGCCAACCGACGAACCTCACAGATATTGATACCACATCTCCGACAAGGCAATGCACCCGCTTCGTCGCACTTCGTCGCCCATAGCCTCACCTCAATAGGCTCATCCTGTACAACGAGTGCTTTACCTGCTTTCTCGACGTACAAGGCTGGGCGTAACTTCTGGCGACGAACCAGACCGCGTCCGTCGCATAGAGCTGTGCGCTTGAGAAGGGCGAAGACCGATGGGGACGCAAGGATCAAGCCATGGTGATGTTTGGATGTTAAGGCGAGGTGGAAGACGTCAAGCGTTGAGAGCCATCCCGCTAGACAAGTGAGGATGGGGTAGTGCGATGTTAGGTCTGTTAGGGAGGGCATAATGTCTCCATGCTGAAGTAGGCGGATGATCCGAGCTGTCGAGGTCGATCTCCTGTGGTTCTTTGAGGACGAGTCTGAAGAGTATGAACGATGGTACAGTATGTTGCTGTCGGTGACCTGCGAACCTAGCATGACTCTTGCCGGACATTTTTAGCTTGGTCTAACGGTATTTGCTCTTGTCTACGAATTCAGGATCAGTAGTGAGGTGGACGTTGCATTGCAACCAGGGACCCCTGTGCACATCTTTGACACAGCCTTGCGGAAACCTGGAAACGATGCTGTGATGATTTTGCATTTTTGTCAATAAAGTACAGCGCCGTGGATTCGGGTAGGTCTGTGACTAGCTATCATACTTCAATATTTAAACTCGATGACCAGTCGATTGTTCGGGGCTGCTGAGCTCGTATTTACGCGCATCTATCGCAACATATTAGCACAGTCGGCAATATATTGTAGCGGGCTACGACAAGTCGGCTCGAGCGCCAGGCTCCCACAATATAAGCACAACGTGTGGGCAACGCAATCCCAGAAGACCCACAGATAACTTGGAACAGTAAAAGAAGCTCAACAACTTGCTTCATCACTTCTTCAAACAAGCCGTAATCCCAGCAACCGCAGCCAAAGTACCGTCCGGGTTCTTCACACAGACCGTCTCCATGCCCATTTCCTTCGCAGGGTAGTCGTTGCCACCGGGGAAGATAGCGTCGCCGATGAACATCATCTGTTCAAGCGGGATGCCGCTGGCAGCACTCAGCCTCCTCAGGCCATAGCCCTTATCGACGCCTTCCTTGGTAATGTCGATGGAGGTGGCGCCACCCATGTTGATGGACAGACCGGGAAGACGTGTGCGCAGGTCAGCCTGGATGATCTTGCGCTTCTCGAAATTCGGGTCCCAAATCTCCTTTGCGTGGACTGGTGCTTGCTGGCCGAGAGCCGAGAAAGTAATCTGGCTGCCGCGGTCCTCGATTCTCTCGCCCCAGGTCTGTTCTGGGACGAAGTTGGTAGCAGTGAGAGAGGCGTCGAAAGCAGCGATGATGTGTGCGCGCTGCTCGGGCGTGAAGAGCTCGGCGTAGACTGGTTGCCACTCGGCGGACTCTGTGCGGTATGTGTAGAGTTTGGTGCCGGTCGTGGGCATGAGCCAGAGCTTGGAGAGGTCGGCATGGGGTGGCAGGCGGCTGGCGACTTGCTTTTGGAATTGAGGCCAGTCGCCGCCGGAGATGACGGCGACGTGGGCGACGGCAAGGAGACCGGCGAGAGTCTCACCCATGTCATCTTTGAGTGGCTGCTTGGACTCGGCGAGGGTGCCGTCGAGGTCGAAGGCGACGAGGGAGATCATTGTGATTCCTTAGTGGTCAGGGCGTTGTTTGCGTGCTGGCTCTGGTATTCGGTGAAGTTGAGGGCTGATGTATCTTGTATGCGGCTGCATCGACCTTACCAAAGCATTTCAATAACCCCAAACCAATGCTGCCACTTGTTCCTACCAAGCATTGCTTCAGCAAAGCTTACGCGTCCAGAGCGAAACGCCTCTGCTTGCAGTGTGTCAGGTAGACGGTACATCGCCACTGTATCATGGCTTGTGCCATGTTCTATCCCATGCAAGAAAGCAAGCAGCGTACAACAAGAGTCTTAGCCTGTGTTCCGTTCCATTCACTTCACAGGTTGAGCAGCGTGATGGACCAATCATGTGTCGCTGATTATGCTTGCGGAGCGGCCTTTGATGGCGCAAGATCAATAACCGACGGGCTACATTCTACCGAAGCCACTGGCGAGCAGGGCAAGAGATGCCGCAGGACTGCCCATCTCTCACATTATTAAGGTACTCAACCGACATTGTTTCCCTGTAAGTCATCTTTCACCGTCTTTGCATCTCTTACATTTCGACCGTTTGTCTGTTTGTATTACCATACACCCTCCCCACGACGCTGCATCACATTAGAAGACCTGCCCACGATGGCGAAGACGTACACCTACGACGAGGTCAAACAGCACAACAGCGCAGACTCATGCTGGGTAATCCTCTACGGCAATGTCTGGGACGTGACCAAGTTCCTCCCTGATCATCCGGGCGGCAGCAAGATCATACTCCAATTGGCTGGTGCCGATGCGACAGAAGAATACGACCCGATCCACCCACCAGGAACACTGGAAGACAGTCTGCCCGCCGAGGCGAAGCTCGGAAAAATAGATGAGAGCACACTGCCAAAGGAAGAAAAGTCGCCAGAACAAGACCAGGCTGGCGCGCCCAATACACAGGTGCAGGCACAGGCCGTCCAGCGGGAATGGGATCCCGATACCCTGGAGGAGTGCTTGAACATTGACGATCTCGAGCATCTGGCTACCAAGAAAATCAACAGGAAGGCATGGGGGTACTATTACAGTGCTAGCGACAATCTTCGCAGCAAGTCATACAATGGCGAAGTCTACAACAAGATCCTCCTTCGACCGCGAGTCTTCGTGGACTGCACCCGCTGCGACACCTCTACAACACTTCTGGGCAATAACGTCAATGTGCCTTTCTATATCGCACCAGCCGCCATGGCACGATTGGGCAATCCTGCCGGAGAGGCAGGCATGGCTAAAGCTGCTGCCAAATTCGGTGCAATGCAGTTAATATCTGCAAACGCCTCGCAAACACCAGAGCAAATCGTGGCCGACTCGCCTCCAGGCCAACTCTTCGGCTGGCAATTGTACGTACAGCAAGACCGCGCCAAGAGCGAGGCCATGCTGGCTCGCATCAATGCCATACCGCAGATCAAATTCATCTGCCTCACCCTGGACGCCCCAGTGCCCGGAAAGCGCGAACACGACGAGCGCCAAAAGAACGTCTCCTCCAACCTCCCAGTTCGCAGCTCCGTCCAATCCGGCTCAGCATCAAACACCTCGCCCGCGCCAGACTCTGCCTCCTCCCGCTCCGAATCCGCCCAAGGCGGCGTCGGCAAAGCCCTCTTCGCAGGCACCGCCCCGGATCTGACCTGGAAGAGCACGCTCCCCTGGCTCGCCAAACAAACCTCCCTCCCCATCATCCTCAAAGGCCTGCAGACCCACGAAGACGCCCACCTCGCCTCCCTCCACTCCCCTCAAATCAAAGGCATCATCCTCTCCAACCACGGCGGCCGCGCCCTCGATACTGCACCGCCCGCTCTGCACACTCTGCTCGAAATCCGCAAGTACTGCCCCGAAGTGCTGACCAAGCTCGAAGTCTGGGTCGACGGCGGCATCAAGCGCGGCACAGATATTGCGAAGGCGCTGGCTTTGGGTGCTAAGGGTGTTGGGCTCGGTAGGGCGCCTCTGTTTGCGCTTGGAGCCGGAGGCCAGGAGGGCGTGGAGAGGATGTTTGAGATTCTGAAGGCGGAGACGGAGACTGCTATGCGGCTTTTGGGGTGTGAGAGAGTGGAGCAGTTGAGCCCTAGACACCTGAATTCGAGGGCGCTGGAGCGGGAGATCTTTGACGGAGAGGCTGGATTGGAGGGTGCGGTGTTGAGGAGTAAGCTCTAGTTTGTTTTATGGAAGTTTTATCAATTGTGCCAGTACTGAGTCGAGTGAGCCGTGTCGCTCCCGGACGAGGACAACGCACCAGGCCCTGGGCTTTCATCGTCGCGAGAACCATGCAAACGCAGAAACCCGCAGATAGTTTCTAGCGTCGCACAGAACTGTGTAAGAGTAGTCCCTGAGATCGATGCGTCCACTTGAGAATCAAGGTTGGGTTGGGTCTAGCGACATAATCCTTGGCCATCTCACGTCTCACGCTTACTTACGTAAGCGGAGGCAGCTGAAGACCAGCATCAAAGTCCACTACGCTTGTCGACTGTCAGTCTACGACAACAACAGCGGAGTTCGAAAAAGGCAAGCGACACCCCCTCATATTGTTACAAACATGTCCAAGCATGCTAGACAAAGAGATTAGGCTGAGATGCCATGCGATGCTACGGCACGGCTATACGGCACGGATAGCTCGAGCTTGTCGCGATACCTCCTACTGGCAGTGGTCATTTTGTACCCTCTGTCGTCCTGGTACGCGAATCTTGTTGCTCACGGAATTGTATTCAAAGGCCGTGTCCAGCGCCGACGACCTTTCATCTCGGTCCCTCGGAACAGGATATATTTATCTTCTTAATACCTCTTATATTTGGCCATCTGGCTTGCAGTCTGGCCAAGAAACTCGCTGAGAGAAAACCAAAAGAATGACATCTGGATAAAGCCACTCCAAGAACATGCGATCTACAGAGGATTCTGCGGGGGATCATCAGCATCCGATCTCGCTAATGCGAGCAAATGAGCTTGATGCAAATCATAGGCCTCCCATCAACTGTGAAGGCAGTTGATATGCGGAGAAGAGGCGACGTGGTGACGGTGCGGCGCGGTCATACCTCGTCGAATGCGTTTGGACATTATCCGGAGCTTCTACTCCTCATTATTGACCCCTCAAATTGACATCGACGAGTAGTATAATCGAGAGTATGTGAGATATGGTAAAAAGTATAAAACATAGCGTCCGACGTTGCCTACTCGCAAGACGGTGAACCTGGGAAGTGTACTCCTTCTCTCATTGCTGCAACATATAGTGGGTGCAGATCAAATATGCGTTTCTCCTCGTTGTTCTATACATCGCTGTCCATTGCCTCCACCCTAGGCGAGCCTGGCAGAGGCTGGAGGCATCGAGGCAACGATCTCACAGCTCGAACGAAAGCCGGCACCTTCACGGGCTTTATTGATCCTGAAGTCCCGGATGTAAAGCAATGGCTTGGAGTGCCTTACGGTGCTCCTCCCGTGGGCAACCAACGCTTCCTTCCGCCCAGACCAGCAGCACACGCCGGAGACACTAGCACCACCTCGTACAAGCCCATTTGTATGCAGAATGGTGGCCCCGGAGCAGGTATCTTTTGGGAGCTTGTGCCTGAGTTCCAGAACCAGGACCCGCAGTCTGAAGATTGTCTGTACTTGAACATCTGGGGACCTCGCAACACCATTGGGAGAAGAAGGAAGCACCAGAAGAAAGTACCCGTCATCATCTGGAGTGAGTTCATCTTTGCGAGCTTGAGATACTTCACGCTAACTGACAGTTTTAGTCTGCGGCGGCGGGTTTCAAGAAGGTGGAGGCCATGCACCATACCAAGTTCCAGACCACTGGGTCCAGAGAACACAGTCACACATTGTGGTGACGTTCAAGTAAGAAGTACCAACATCCTGATAGGTTCTCGCAAACGTGACTGACATCACCGCCAGCTATCGTTTGAGTGTTTGGGGATATCCGGCAGCTCGTGCTGCCCCGATCAACGCAGGCCTTGCTGACATTAGGCTGGTGTAAGCAGCGATGCCACGCGTTATGATTTCACGTGTACTGACCGCGTCATAGGGTTGAATGGCTGCGCGAGAACATCGAAGCTTTTGGGTCGGTTCAATTCGTTTCCCGTGTCGTCAGAGCTTTACTGATTGAGATGCAGCGGAGACCCAGAGCACATGGTCCTATGGGGGCAGTCAGCAGGAGGCAACGCCGCGAACTCATACGGCTATGCCAACCCCGAAGACCCTATCGTGTCTGGTATTATCGCACAGTCCGGGGTAGCGAACCAACTTAACCAACCTAACACAACGGCATTCACAATTCTCGCCGGCCAGTTCGGTTGCGGTGGCCTGGGAGCAGAGGAGGAGCTAGCCTGTATGCAGCAGGCGGATAACGATCGACTCCACGATGTCATCAGAAATGGCGAAGGTGTACCAAGGTTTAGTCCAGCTGCTGACAATGTGACGGTGTTTGCGAACAACACTGCCCGTCTCGAGGACGGACAGGTGGCTAAAGTGGTAAGCGGTATTCGACAGTACTTAAAGTCACCACTGACCACAACCATCGTAGCCTCAAATTCTGGGCAACACGATCAACGAGGGAGCAGCATTCGGGCCATTCGAGCTCAATCAGACTGCACCTCCTCCAGAGAACACCACGCTTCCCAGAACGCGAACCTTCGCCTGCTCCGTTGAGAACGAGGCTCAGTGAGTCAACGAATGATTCCGCATGATCGATGACATGAGAGCTGACTTTTGTAAAGCCTCCGTGTGCAGTACGGCCTTGAGACTTACCGTTACACCTCTGCCAGCAACTTCTCCAATATCACACCTCGATACTGGCTTGGTGCCATGCACAGCTGTAAGTCACACATCGTCGCGCACGAGTAGATCTATCGCTGACAATGCGCGACCAGCCGACATTCCTCTCGTCTTCGGTACACACTGGGAGTTCCGCGGCAATTCCACAGAGCTCGAGTGGCAGACAAGCTACTCCATGGAAGGTATGCGTTTATTGACATCGAGCCATCTTCATCAGATCAACTGACTCTGGTGTAGGTTTCTGGGTCTCGCTGGGGACAGCTGGGTCTCAAGAGCTCACCGATGGCCTTGGTCACACCTGGCCCGAGTATAGTGACGGCGCGAGCATGGTGGTTTTTGGCAATGAGACTGGTCCGGCGCTGGTCGTTCCTGGTGACTACTATGACGAGGTGTACATGTGTGATACCTTAGATGACTAGTCCGGGGGCAACATCAATCTCGAGGTGATCGGACGAGAAGCTGGTCAAGCCATGGTGGACATATGTGGCCCACCGGAGCATTGGTAGCATATTATCGCGAGGTTTGAACACTCTAGAAAATGGGCATTGTTGCGATTGAGTGCATCCGTAACGAGAAGTTGATTGGAGCTCTCCTTATCCACGATTGTACCCAGTAGGTTGAGATTGACGACAGTCCAGCCAACGTTTGTAATCAATCCATATCTCACAAGGGACACGAAAACATAAGTGTTATGGTAGTACATACAGTATGTGTGATGTTGCGTGGTCGTCGTCATGACATGTCATCGGCCTTCGCCTAGAAACGCTCCATATCGGCTAAGTTGCCGCTTCAAGCCGACTTGGCGCTGACCTACCAGTAACGAGATTCTCCGACGCCAGCAACTGCAACTGCATAGCTTCGATACACCGGCCTCTCCACTCTAATTGTTGCTCGCAAACCCATTGAACGGCCCCAGACCGGTCTTTACACGCCACACAACCACCCATTGGACTCACACGACCGCCATAATGTTCCGCTCACCCGCCCTCCTCCGCTCCGCCCTCCCTACTGCCTCCCGGGTCTCTACCCGCTCCGCCGCCGCCGCCGCTTCGCGATTCCAGCAGACCCGCCAGGCTCACGCTATCTCCAACCCGACCCTTGCGAACATTGAGAAGAGATGGGAGGCCATGCCGCCCCAGGAGCAGGCCGACCTGTGGATGGCCCTTAGGGATCGCATGAGCGCCGACTGGAACGAGCTCACTTTGCAGGAGAAGAAGGCTGGTAGGTCTATGATGATCATGCACACCTGGATTGGCATTGCGAAGGAATGCGCGCGATGTGCCTGCTTGGGCCAATGCTATTTGGATAGCTTGGAGAGCTCATACGCGACGCACGCTGCGTGATGTCAATCAAGGAAGGGCATATGGTAGTATCATGAGCTTTGCACTGACACCAATTCTCAGCTTACTGGATCGCCTTCGGCCCTCACGGTCCCCGTGCTGAGGCACCTCCCGGTGAGAACATGAAGATCTTCATGTACATCTTGGCAGGTCTCGGTGCCTCTGGCGTCCTCTTCGGTTTCGCCCGCTTCTTCGCCCGCGGCGAGCCTCACACCATGACCAAGGAGTTCCAGGAGGCCAGCAACGAGTACCTCAAGGTATGTACATATCGCGAAAAGGATCGCTGCTTGCATTTCGCGAGCACGAGCGCAAGACCCAGCCATGACGAAGACCATCATACTAACGTCATTTCGCACTACAGGAGCAGAAGGTCGAGCCCATCACCGGTGTCTCTTCCGAGGGCTACAACGGTGTTGGTATGGTCCAGAGCAAGCCCCAGGGCAAATAGACGCGCTACACCCGGTAGAGGAAGGGGAAAACGAACGAAATGCAGTCGAATATCCGGTAAAGAAGAGGGCGCTGGCGGTCTCGTCAAAGAACGGCGACGGCGACTCAGCGTGGCCTAGACATTTTCCTTGCGTTGGCTGTAGTAGAGAACTTCTGTGGGAGTGGAGAAGTGTCCTGGGAAAGGAAGAAAGCTTGTATCTTACGCATCCTAGTATCTGCCACTGTACAAAGATTCTTTTGCAGACGAAGAGAGTGTTATTCTGGTTGTGCTGTGCACATACGTACGGATATTGATGCTCTACTGTCTTACTATCATCTTTTGAGGGAGCTCTAATAGGCGAGCTTCATGCACGATTAGATAGCTTGAGCTACCTTCCTCTACTGTATGCCGAGCAGCTATATGCAAGCCGGGTCAGCCTTGCAGCTCTGCTGGAAAGGCAAGGCGGTTGAGGCTTCTTGTCAAGTAAGCTGCCGAGAGCAGTGTGACACAGTGGTTCGTTGATGTCATTCTTAGCTACATGTACCCAAGTGCTGTACGCTGTATCACCGGGCGATTGGCTAATCGGCAGGTACGGATTGATTACGACTGCTCCAAGCCTTCAGCCGGCTGGGTAGGCCGTTTCTCCCGGTATGTGCAGGATTGCGTGATTGATCGGGTAGTTTCATGAAACAGGAGGCATCGAGAATGCAGAGCGCAAGAACTGGAAATCCACTCGATGCGGTAACAACAGCAGCTGTGAAGAGTACATGTATATGAAGAGAGCCTTGGGAATCTTAGCATGCCTGTAGCATAACCGGTTGGCCTTCTTCATAAGGACCACCAGGAGGCATCCATGAGGAGACGCAAGCACAGAACGTGCATAAAACACAGCAGCCAAGCCACACACGCCTTACAGGGAATGGTGAAGCTAGCCTTGACACAGCGTTGCCCTGAAATGGGGGCGTTCCCTAGCATAGTTAGGGTGGATGTTTCTCGGCGCCAACCTTGAAGGAGCCAGCGGCGATCAATCAAATGTCCCCAAAGGCCACGCACCGCTGTGTCGGCGAGCATGGGCCTGGAGTGACACTTTGTGCAGACCAGCACGACCCTCTTCTTCGACCATACCGGAGGAGCCAGTCTGAAGTCACCGCCGCGGAGGCAATGTGAACCTTCCTGCCCGCTGCCTCACCTGTCGCCCTCCTCCCTCTCCGATGGCTTCCACGTCCCGCCGGCCGGACTGGCTGGCCAAACTCATATCGCCCGATGTCAGCTACAAGCGCGCGCTCGTGTCAAAGCCCGCTCGCGCCATCTATGCCGCTATTACCTTCTTCAGCCTTGCCGCCATCTTCCTCTCGTGGAAGTCTGGCGGTACTTTGTCAAATCCGATCCCATACGCCAGCGACTCGAAGCCCACTGCGCAGCCAGTAGAAGCCCACACTCCCAACTACGAACCTCCACCTGGACCGAAGCACGAGAAGGGCCGCTTCCACTTGCTCATCCCGGCCACAAGCAGCGGTCGGGATCTGTGCAAGTTGCTGTTGTCCGTGGAAATCCTGGGCTACCCGACGCCTGTGCTCATTAACTATGGCGCGGCGGAGGATGCGGATCCTTATGTGCAGCATTTGGCCAAGGTCGAGGGTCTCTTGAAGTACCTGGAGCACCAAGAGAACGCAAACCCGGACACTGAGGATTTGGTCTTGATCATCGATGGATACGATGTTTGGTTCCAGTTGCGACCGGATGTGCTCATCAAGAGGTTCTACGAGAGCAACAAGCAGGCATACAAGAGATTGATCGATCAGTATGGAGAGGAGATTGTCAAGAAACACAATATGAAACAATCTGTCATTTTTGGACCGGATAAGCTGTGCTGGCCGATTGACTACAGCCGTCCGGCATGCTGGGCTGTGGATCCTGGCAACTTGGATCCATTCGCTTTTGGTCCGCAGACCTCGAGTGAGCACGAGGAGCTCACGCATCCGCGCTGGCTTAACTCAGGCACGATCATGGGAACAACCCAGGAACTGATCGATGTCTTCCGCGCGACTTTGCACGATATTCAAACGAACTACGTCACAAACTCGGACCAATATTATTTCGCAGAGATCTTTGGCAGACAGGAGTTTGCTCGCCTATCGACGAAACCGGAATTGCTGGAAGAGCGCAAGAAAGAGACATACGGTGTCACAGTCGAGGACAAGACGGACAATGGCACAAGAGCGGAACCTGACTTGTCTGGCTTGAACAGGACGGAATACTTCATTGGCATTGACTACAAGTCGGAGATGTTCCAGACGCTAGCATTCTGGAAGCAGTTCTTGACATGGTCGCGAGGCAGAGACTCCTGGGTGCCGCCTGCCGGAGGAGTCAGGGACTCGGTGCCATACTCTGTCACCAACTCTAGCGTCTTCGACACACGCCTTTCGGGCGACATCGTCGCGTCAGAGAAGCCTTTCAACTCGTTGAAGGACAGCGACGACGAAAACGACAGGAATCTTGCCACCACCCGCTGGAGTGACGTCGAACTCCTCCGTAACACCGTCTCGCGCCTGAACCCAGTCATCGTCCACTTCACCGGCGAAAAGCGCTTCCGCGAAGTCTGGTGGTCCAAACTGTGGTTCCAAGCCAAAGCCGAAAAGCTGCGCGAAGCGAGCTCGAAGTTAAAGACGAACAAGATTTCAGAGCAGCTTATTGAGGGCATGACTTGGTACAATGCTGAGCCCGAGCAGGCGGAAGAAGTCTCTAATGCTGGCAAGAATGGCGCTTGGTCGGACCAGGGCGGATGGTTTGGCTGGAATACGCTGTGCAAGGAGTATGAGCCGCAGATGTATGGTGGTGATGACTTTGGGCTGTATCATCCCGGACAGAGTCCTCCGCAGGAGAATTTGCAGGATAACAAGCCGCCGCCTGAGGCTTGAGATGGGAGCATACTGCTTTTACGAGCGATGTGGCTTTGTTTTGTTGGGTTTGTTCATGTAGTATTTTAGCAATGTGTTGCATACGTATAGCGCCATCCATCTCATCTATTCAATCGTCACCGCAACATGTCTTAGCCACTACTCTGTTGCTTTAGACGCGAATCGGTACTTTCCAGATCTAACGTGTTCTGAATCTTAGCGACAACCGAACATTAGAAACCCATTCACTTCACCTGCTTTCCCCTCCCTCAAACGCACCTTCCCCATCTTCATTTTATGCATGCCGCCAAGAGCTGAGGTTCCTGTTTCAGCCACTCGGAAGTGGAGCGGCCAACGGCTGCTAAAGACCTTGGCGTGTCTGGGCACTTCAACCGGACGTCTGTTGGCTCTCAGCCCTGGGGCGGCGTTGGCGGAAGAAGGAGGCAGCCACGAAATGTATCCCGTTTCGAGGGTCCTGAATCTCTCTTGACGATCGTCTAATCGTTTACTACGTACGCGTCTGCGGTAAGGCTGAAGCGCACCTTATCCTGTACCAGTCTACTATCTCTCGCTTGCTTGCTCGCCTTGCTTGTCTCCTTTGCCGCCGCACTGCCGCGTTTCCCCAAGCCAGCCTCGTCCGTCTTCGCCTTTGTCTTGGCCCCTGCACCGCTCTGACGGGACACGGTAGCGAGTAGACGACGTGCTCTTGTCCTTGTCCCTGGTTCCCCGTACACGAACAGCCACAGCCAACCATTGATCTTCACACGCTCAGCGCTCGGCACGGGCGAGTCCCACTGCTATCATTCTATGGAGTGAGCGGCTTCCGCTTTCTTGCGCTTTTGCTTGATCATCGTCTACGGCACAGACGGTCTGCTCACTCGCATGGGGATTTTCGAGTCCGTGACGATGCCGATGCGCCGGCGCTCGAGAGCTGGCTCTGAGTTTGAGCTGGGAAAGGAGGAGTCAAGGAGTTTTTTGCCGCAGCATGAGAAGGATGGTGGCGAGGAGGGGATGACGGGGTGGAAGGGTTTGTGGAAGAGTCAGCAGTGGGTGATTGTCAGTTTCGCAGTTGCGTTTGGGTTGTTGATGGTTTATATTCTTGCGGTAAGTGGTTGTCTTCTTTATGTTTCCATCGGAAGACTTGCTGATCATTTGTAGCCACTCATAACAGTCGATGAGCCACCTGCAGTCCAAGGCGGAGTGGCAACCCGGCCCTCTAACATGCATCTTTTGATCGTCGCCGATGAACCTTCGGCGGGCTTCTGCAAGACTATGCTCTCAGCGGCTATTCTGGGCTACCCTACACCTACAGTCATTAACTGGGCGAGAGATCTTCCCGACCGCCTGAATATTCCTAAAGTGGAGGGCTTCACCTCGATGGCAGAGGGAATCAACGCATACCTCGCCAAACTCGACACATCTCATGACGATGACGTAGCAGTCGTTCTGGAAGGCGAGAGTCTCATTCAATTGCGCGCTTCTACACTTGTGGAACGATTCTTCAGCGTTAACCAACGTGCCAACGAACGAATCACAAAAAACTGGGGCAAATATGCTGCTCGCAATGGAATCCGACAGGACGTCTTGTTTGGCGCGCAAAAGGAATGCAGTGGCTTGAGCGCCAACGATGCAGCCTGCTATGGCGCTCCTGCCTCGCCATTGCCGCGCAAACTGTACGGCGACGATACGGATGTTGAAGGCGGCGATGACGACAACCGGTTTGACCATTTCCGCCCACGCTTCATTGACTCTGGCAGCATGGTTGGCACCGTCGCTGGTCTACGTAAGGTGTTCAAGGCGGCAGCCATTCAAGGCGTTGGCAAGGACGACAACGAAAAGGAAGTCTCCATCCAACGCATTTTTGGTCGACAGCAATCGTACCGCGAGGTCCTACGTCGCAAATCTGGCCTCGGAAAGAACAAAGCATTCACCAAAGAACAACTCGCTGTTGTAAAGGAGAACATCGCCAACAACCCAAACAGCACTTTCGAGTTCGGCATCGGCCTCGATTACTTCGGTGAGGTCAGCGCTAACGCCGCCTTCTCACACGACGACTACGGCCTCGTCACGTTCTCAGAGCCTAATTCCCTACAAGACGCCCGGAAGGAGCACAAGATCGGTCTCACAGACGCCCAGCAGCCCTTACCAAGCGACATCTCGACCAGCCTTCTGCCTTTCTGGACTTTCTCCGTCGAGCGTGCTCTTCCCCGCTGGAACTCTTGGAAGCAGACACCCTTGATCACGAATCTATACACTGGCATCACACCCGCCATCATCCGACCAACGAAACGAGGCAATGGCAATGCCGAGGCAGCCAAAGCATGGTATCAGAAACACGCCCGCACCCTGCTGGACGCATCGATGTACTCGCCCATTACGCCAGTGGCGGTCGGAGGTGAGAATGCTTCAACTGTGCGCGAGTTCTGGCCCATGGAGATCTGGAAGGGCGGCGGCAGGGACAGTCGTGTTAAGGTCATGACTGGTGACGGATGGGTTCGATTCGACTTTGAGTGTAAGGCTTGGGGCGAAGAGCTGTTCCAGGATGGTATGGGCGAGTGGCAGCTGCCCGAGAACCACTGATCGAAAAAGTGCTTAAGATAGATAGATATTTCCTCCCTCCCATGTTATTTTCTGATCTATGTATTGAAGATATTGGAACTTGTCAGTGAAGATGTTAGATATGTCCGCACATTTGTGCTTCTCTTCAAGACCAGTTGATCCAGCCGATAGCCTTTCACTCTTGCACTGTCCAACGCTGCTGTCTACAACCCCGTCAATCTCAAGTTCATCATGGTGCTCTTGAACATCAGGGACTACGGAGAAGGGTCGGCTCGACGCCCCTACACGACCAAAGCCACGGCTGTATACCAGACCAGCGCAGCTTGGAGGAATCGGAAGAGTGGTGTGACATGTGCAACCCTAACTCTAAGCCAAAGTAGGTTCCAATCCGCCTTTTGGTGAACTGAGTTCCAACGCTTCTTGTCCAGCTTCCTATTCGTCGATTGTACGGAACTCCCTTTGTAGCCCCACTGCGGAATGGAACAGCTGCGGCGATCAGTATAACTCAACTAAGGATTACCAACCTCAAGCCCTGGTCGTCATGTTGAATGTTAATATGTACTTGTATATATAAAGACACTGTCGTCATATCATCGCTGCTATGTCCTCATCAACTTTTCCAGCCTACCTTACCTTATTTTTCATTAGCATCCCGCGATGAAATCAACAATCGTCTCGTTACTGCCATTCGCCTTGAACGGCGCGCTTGCACAATGGCAACCTAACGTCCCAATCGAGACTCGCTCGCTCGACGAAATCTACTCCGCCGCACAGAACGAAGCAGGCAATAGCAGCGCTCCTTTGCAAGTCGCTTGGGGCGGCGACGATGGCACGCAGGGACAGGCTGTTCGCGATTCTTGGAAGCAGCGTTTTCCGAACATCCCTCTGAACCTGACCGTCGACCTTAGCAAGTATCATGACGGGCGAAGCGATACTGCGTTCTACGAAGGCCGCGCAGGCGCAGACATTGCTGTTCTGCAGACGCTGCAGGATTTCCCGCGCTGGAAGTCACAGAACAGATTGCTGTTACACAAGCCCGCCGAGTTCGATGACATTTTCAACGGCGAGAAGGATCCAGATGGCGCTTGGCTTGGTCTTTTCCTGTGTATGTAAGCTCGTTCCTATTCGTGATTCGTCAAGCCACCTCAGCCCATTCACTAACCATCGATCATGCATGCAGACAACTTCGGCCACATGGCCTACGACACCACCAAACTCACCCCCTCCAACGTCCCAACAACCTTCGAATCTTTCCAAGACCCCTTCTGGAAATCCAAGCTCATCCTAACTTACCCCAACGACGACGACGCAGTCGCCTACCTCTTCGCCCTCATCGTGTCGAAGTACGGCCACTCCTGGCTCCGCAACCTCGCCGCCAACGACGTGCAGTGGGTCCGAGGCACAGCTACTCCCGCCAACGAGATCTCGCGTCTGCACAACGACACATCGACCAATTCTTCTCGAGCCCTCACTTTCACGACCGGAGGTCCGGGCACGGAGTCTTGGTGGGGCTTCGACGAGCCGAACGATCAGTACATGACTTGGGCTCAGACTGGCGCGATCTTTGCCAATACGCCCAGGCCGGAGGCGAGTAAACTGTTTATTTCGTGGCTTGCGAGTGAAGAGTTTCAGGCTACGCAGGCGAGTACGCAGTATGCTCTTAACAGTGGCGAGGGGAGTGTGTTGCAGAGCAATGTGACGCAGACGTCGGGCTTCCGCCAGTTTGAGGGAGATCGCGCGACGGTCGAGTGGTGGAAGAATCTGTTTGAGGACGCGCTGGGCACGCCGCAGGGACCATCGCCGTTGATTCTGTACCCGAACCCGCCTTATGAGGGCTGAGATGGGTGGTTGCCGTAAGGTCTGAACAGACGGATCACACCGGTAAGGTGGAAAAGTAGCTGGCACGTCAGGCTCTCCACAGCGATCGATAGCAGTATATGTGTACATTTGACGACGAGTCTCGCGACTCTTTGTATATCTTTGCCGTACGGGCCTGTGTATCCAAATCAGCAGAAAAGTCTCAAAAGAAGAAGAATGCTCTATATATGTACAGAACCTTCCGGCCTACCCAGAACATGTCACGTCTAAAACCAATCCGAGTACTGCCCCAGCACCTCACCAGCGCGAATCTCATCATGGATCCCACTCAGCTGGTCAAAGTGGCTCGCCATCTTCAGACCCCTCAGCCTCTCGGCCTCCATCATCTCCCATGTCCAGCCTTCATCTTCAGCCAAGCCCTCCTTCGCACCAGCAGCAGCGTTACCCAATTTCGAGCTCACCTCCGAAGCAATCTGCTCCGGACTGTGCACAGCCTTATCCCCAGCCGGCGTACCCTCAGCGGCAGGCGTGGGAACAACCGAGTCCTCGAATCTAGGCGGCAAGCCCACGCCCTCAGGCCTCTTGGGAAGCAATCGCGAGCGCTCGAGGATGATTTCCGGGTTCACAGTGAGTCTTCCTTTCTTCATGACGTAGCGCGCAATGCTGGTTGCAAAGATATGCTTCTTGAGATCCTCTTGCTCGTCGCTCTTCTTCGCGTCCCGCTGGCTCTTGCTCTTGCCGTTCTTCCAAGGCTGCAGGACGTACGAATCCGGCTTGATAGCGCCCTTCTTCACCACATGCGACACAAGATAAAGCCACTTCCGATCCCAGCTCAGAACCCTGGTGTACACCTCGAAGCTCTGCAGCGGCGCGATCTCGCGCTGGAAGAAACATCCAATCGCCCCCAGCGCGACGTAGTATTTCCCTTTGATCGCACGCACCTCCGAGGGCAAGCCTTCTTCGTCGCCGGCATTGAGGCGCTGGAGGCCAGTGCGGATCACACTGCCCATGTAGTGCGCGCGGGCAACATCGAGGTCGGCGAAGTAGGTCGAGTTGGATTTGTGGAGGTTGTAGTCGCAGTCGTAGGGGGTGTTGAAGGAGGAAGTTATCATAGGCGCAAAGAGGTCGCGAGGAGTGCGCTCTTGTTTTTGGAGGAAGATTTGGTAGATGAGGCCTTTGAAGACGCGCCACTGTAGAGAGGAAAAGGCATTGTCAGCTTTGTCATCTCGTGTCGGTATATGCAGTTCCTCCTCTCTTGGGTTCTTTTAGATTTGAGGATTGAGAGTTACAGTACTTACGTGCCAAATAAACGGCAGATTCTTCAAATTCAGCAGCGCAAAAGCGACCACTAGTAAACGCAACATCTTGCCCGTCGTTCCTCTGCCCACGACTTCTAAGAATCGGTGTCGTAGAGATGGGATGCCAGCGACAGCAGCAAAACTCGCTGCCGCGGTCAAAGTCCCCGCTACTTGCGGTAGTCGCTGGACGGCCGACATGGTGGGGCAAATTAGGGGAGCAGATTGAAAGGAAAGAATGAGAAGGATACTGTAAGCAGATGAGAGTTTCAAGGAGACATCGAAGTCATGGTAGTTGATGGTTTGGCCAAGGGGTGTCAGCCGGGCTCCCTTGGTATTTCTTGTCGACGACAGGCGCGTGGACGAAGCTGAATGACACTCTCAAAACATTCTTGGGCCGAGGCACGGAGGGTTGACGTTCCGGTGGCAGAGCCGCGTTATTTCACGTGGCAATGGCTTCGGTGTTGGGGCAATTGTCACATGTCTGTCTTATTGCTTGTGAAGTTTAGAATGTAGGTTGACGGTAGTCTTCGTCTGTTGCGTCGGCTGTTTGCGTTTGTTGTTCCCTTCAAATTTCAGTTTACTCGAAAGATTGAGGACGAACACCCTGTGCTATGCATTGCCGTGCTCTCAATCCGTGGTGTCTGGAGAAGTCTCTTGGAGGTCACATCGACATGGACAACACGCTTTGTCAAGGTTGGTATGAAGCCACTACCAAGTGGTACGTCCTGGTGAGATGCATCGTGATTTTATCATGCAGTGCCGGCGCCGAACAGGCGCCTAACACCGTGTGCTATTATACAAGCCGCTCAACATGCACTCGTCTAGTTGCCCTCGAGCTTGCCCACGCACTCCTTCATCTCTTCGTCGGAGTAGATGCGGAAGCCCTTGTCCTTGGTAATGCTGGACAGCTGCACGTTCTTTGCGTCGAGCTTCTCCTCCATGACCTGCTTGAGGGTGCGGAGAGTGAGGGTCTCGGCTTCTTGGAGAGTGAGACTCCTGTTGTGTTGTTAGCTATGCTAAGGTGTTACTGGTACCAGAGGCAAGACGTACTTGTAGTATTCGTTGACGAGCTCAGCCTGGGCGCCTTCTGAGCCGGAGCCGATGGCCTTGGCGTCGTAGCGGTAGAACGTGCCAGAGGGCTCTGCGTGGTAGCTGTGATTCAGTGTCAGTGACGCGAAATTGGAAGACCACATTGACTCTTCCAACTCACAGCGCAGGGCCATCCTCGTCCCAACCTCCGATGAGCAGCGCCACACCGAAAGGACGGGACATTATGCTCTCCTCTCCCTCTGCTCCCTCACCGAACCTCAACGCCAAATCGCATATGCTCTGTGTGCAGCTCTCGACGGACAGAGGCTCGGCGTAGTTGAAGTGGTGTGATTGCGATGTCACGCTATTCCCCATGTCAGCTCTCTTGTTCCCTTGTCGTGAAGACCTGATCTCCAACATACCGCGCGTGCTCGATAAGTGTCCTGCTGTCGGCCTGGAGGCCAGAAATGGCGCAGCCAATGTGTTTGTCGATCTCAACAATCTTCTCCACGGAGCTTGTCTCCAAAAGCGTGCTCGTCACTCTCTTCTCCACGCCGAGTACGACGCCCTCGCTGGTTTGGATACCGATGGCTGTGCTGCCGAGCTTGATGGCCTCGAGGGAGTATTCGACTTGGAAGAGGCGGCCCTCGGGCGAGAAGGTGCTAGGGTATTGTTAGAGTGGTAAGGCGGTGGGTTGTTGGTGGTACATACTTGATGCCGCGATCTGTGATGGATTTATTAGTGAAGGTTCAGAGATACTGAGGATAGCATATGGTTGCGAGCGAGCGAGGTGTCAGGTACACGTCCAGATACCAAATCGCTCTGTTTGCCAGCTTAGAGTTGGACATACCGTACTCGGACCGCGCGATGAACATGATGACGACGTCGAAAGGTTGGTGTTGCTCGGCTGTTTTGATTGGAGTGCCGTTGCTGCTGAGACTGTGCCAGGAGGGTATACAGTGCGGGCGACGAGGGTAAGTGAGGTGTTGGTGGTTGATGGGATGTTTAGCGGCCGACTCGCTACAGGCAGCTGGGTGTGTCGTCAAGCTCTCATGAGGCTCTGCGCTAGATCATCGGCCAGGTCCAAGCTCGCTCGCAACTCACAACGCGCCTTCTGTTTGGCGCGCGTGTTCCCCGCAATCACCAGAAGTTGGGTAGAAGACAGCAGACAACACCAACACCGATTAGTGACTGAAGCGGTGATGGGATTGCTACAACAATACTATGAAGACTAGGAACAATGGCCTCTAACCCGCCATCTCGTGGCGCCTCGGTCGCTGAGCGAAGAGCATCTGCCGCCCTCCGTCAACAACAATCCCGCCCGGCTAGCGCTGCGAATGAACGACTACGAAATGGCTCTGGAGAAAGTAGCAGACCAACATCACAAGCATCGCAAGCACGCAGGATTACCACCACCACCACCACCGAGACTTCTACGAGGCGACGCGCTCTGGAGCAGGAAGCTACTATAAGACGCACCAAGACACCATTGCAGACCACACAGCCACGGGAAGAGCACAGACGGAGCCCTCGACCAGAAGTAGAAAGCAAGACGAGGCCTATATCGCACAAGCAGGAGCCCAGTATACCCGAAGCACCTCAAGTATGGAGCCCAACCGCTACTTTGTTGTCTCCCACGCCGAACCAAGCGCCTTTAGCCAGCAGGGTGTCAGTCCCACCACAAGCGAAACATGCGCCTACAAGCCTGAATCCGTCCTCCATGGGCGGACTGAGTCTGGACAAGCAGGAGAGAGCCTTGATCGATGACTTGTTGTTTGTTCTTCTGGGCTTTGAAGGACAGTATATTTCATTCTCCTCGGACCGCGCACGAAACCAGGAACCATACGACCCTTTTGATGAAAAGAGTCGTCTCGTTGGGCCCAACTACAAGATAGCATCTGGAGTAGACCCAAGCTTGCGTGATCTGGCATTGCAAATCTTGAGGACAGCTACCCATGCATCGGCTTTGGAGGCTTTCTGTGAGGTCATGAGCAGAGATGACAACGGCAGTGTGAGCCACGCGTTATGCGCTGCAATACGACGGCTGCAGAAAGACTTCCTCATCCTGGTGGCCCAGCTGGAAAACCAATATCTGACAAACGACGGCTTCAGCTTACACCAAATGTCGCTTTATCTGAAGAAGAGTGCGCATGTCATGTCGCAACTGTATGCGCTGGCGCAAGAAGTCTTGGCGGAGAATGGATTAGTAGGCGATCCTGTCGAGGCTGAAGATGAGGAAGACGAGGACGAAGACGAGTTTGAGAACGTTTTGGCATCACTCAAAGAGGGTCCCGGCGCATCGTTGAAAGGGAAGAAATCATGCATCGGCGGCGCACTCCTCTCACTTCTGACAAAACGACTACAAGCGATGAGTGGCGATCCACAGGCAAAAGAGCTGTTGTCATCATTACTCACAGATGCCTCAAGACCGTACGTCCGAATGTTGAACGAATGGCTACATCATGGCAATGTCAAAGATCCACATCAAGAATTCATGGTCAAGGAAGCAAAGTCAATCAAACGCGAACTCTTGGAGCAAGATTACACAGACGAGTACTGGGAGAAGCGATATACACTTCGGCAAGAGCTGGTGCCTCCGCAACTTGAAGGCGTATGCGAGCGAGTGCTTCTGGCCGGCAAATACTTGAACGTTGTTCGCGAGTGTTCATCCGGGTCGACGTTCTCTGCAACCTTCAACACCGATCTCTCTTCCACTGCTGGCATTCCTCACGACATGTTCGACATGGACTTGGTTTCGAACGTCAACCAAGCATACACCAACGCCAACGCAGCTCTCATGCGATTGCTACTCACGACTCACCAATTGCCACAAAGACTGAGCAGTCTCAAGCACTATTTCTTCCTCGACCGCTCAGACTGGTTCACTTATTTCCTCGAGCTTTCGCACTCCGAGCTGAGAAAACCTGCAAAGGACGTCAACGTTGGCAAGCTGCAGTCTTTGCTTGATTTAGTATTGCATACGCCAGGCTCGGTCGCTGCAGAGGACCCATTCAAGGAAGATGTCAAAGTCAGCATGGCTGACACTGGTCTTGTTGGCTGGTTGATGCGTGTCGTCAACGTGCAAGGCATGGACGCCGACACGAGCATGACTAACAGCTACATTCCCGCCAACGAAAGTGTCACTGGCAAAGACGAGAAGTTTTTCGGACACGAAGCACTTACTCTTGACTTTGCCGTTCCCTTCCCTCTGTCGTTAATCATCTCCAGGGTGACCCTCACACGATATCAATTGCTATTCAGATATCTGCTGAGTTTGAAGCACTTGGAAAGCCAGCTTGTCGGCTCCTGGTGCGATTCTGGGGGTGTAGGTACCGCCAAGCAGCGAGACATGAGCAGTAGCAAAGGTGTTCGGCCCGTAAGAGATGTAGGCGTATGGAGGAGAAAAACCGGCAACCCAAAGATCGAGCTCTGGAAGAAGAGGGCATGGTGCTTGAGGTTCGTCGAATCAGGTCTCGTTCTGCTAGGCTGTACACTGATCAACCCATAGATCCCGCATGTTGACGTTCGTGCAACAATTGCTCTACTTCTGCACATCTGAGGTCATCGAACCCAATTGGCGCGCGTTCATGAGTCGCCTGCATGCCTCAGAGGACAAACCCGATGCTGATCCCAGCGACGAACCTACGCCGGGCGCTCCCAAACGCACAGTCGACGAGCTGATGCAGGACCACGTCGACTTCCTCGCCACTTGCCTCAAAGAATGCATGTTGACGAACAGCAAACTGCTCCGCGTAAGCACACAGCCCTAAAGAAGGACGCTTCTACCAAGGATCTGCTAACACTACTACTCCAGATCAACTCAAAAGTCACAGGCACATGCGCCCTCTTCGCCCAATACACCGCCAGCCTGACGAAATACCTCGAAAGAGTGTACGGCAACGTCGAGAGCGTCGACGATGAGCATCTGAAAAAGCTTTTTTCCATCCTCCAGCAGTATGAGCAGCACTTCTCCAGGCACTTGAAGATCTTGCTCGACGCGCTGAATTATCTCGCTGCCACAGAGACGGTCGGTTTCTTGGGACTTTGTGCGAGGCTGAGTATGGCTGCTGAAGGCGGCCCTGATGGACGACCGGGGCCTGGGGCGAGCAGTGTTGAGGGGCTTTGACGTGGTGACAGAGGAGCCTTTGGCTTGGGAGAGGATGCTTTATGATCTCAGATGAGTTTGGGACGAGAGGGTTTGAAGATTACGATGGATGTTCTACTGTTTGTCCCGCAGCAGCAGTGATGATGAATACAAGAAATGATATTTTCGTATGGAAACACGCAACGAAACGCAGCCACACCTGTTCAAGCACTTCCTTCGTCTTTCTACCTGATCTTTCTCACCATTACCTGCTCTCCTGTTGAGATGTAGACAGTCTGTGCAATGTTATCAGACACCATTTGCGGAAGAATGGCTTCGTAACTAAGGTACATCATCCTGTCTGGTATACAATTACGTGTCAGCGGACCTTTGATAGACCGAAAATAAGGTACCTATTCTCCCATTCCTGCCCTGCCCTCGGAGAAGATGCCGAAAGGACCCGAAGGCGGCCCGCTTCCTCCCAGCCCTCTTCCAGCTTCCGTCCTCGACTTCACCAGCACAATCCCTGAGCAGATCACTTCGAGATAGCCTTGCAACAGTCCTGAAACCCCTCTCACTGCTGGAAAGAATTTTTCCTGAGATCCCTAACTTCATGCGAGCATGCGTATCCGGTGCGAACACCCCACGCCTTCTTTGCGTGACTTTACCGAGCTTGGCTACCGAACGGAGCGACTCGCCCCGGCACCACTCTGCGGCTGGGAGGAAGCAATACCGACTCCGCGGCGACTGCTGGGGGATGCGAATATCTCATGTCGTTTCAATGCCAGTTCTCTGGGAGAGCGTGGCGTTGCTGTGCCACTGCACTGCGCGAGCATGACAGTAGAGTGCCACCAAGCGAGCTTCATCGCACAACGCCGTAGAGGTGCTCCGCCCAAGTACCCGGCTCAAAGACTAACAGTGCACCTATGTTGACATATGTTACAAATGACTTGTCCTGCTCTCTAGGTAAGACAAACCTCGCCTCGAAGATTTCCACTAAGACAACGTCCACTGCGCCGACTAGCTTTTGCTAGTACAAGCCGGACTGATGACAGGACACGCCGGCGCCAGGCATGGTCTGCCTCTCGAGGCATCGCGGACCGACAGAGCGACTCGTGTCGGAGAACTGGCCAGACCCACTCGCGACATCCACTCCACGATGCACACTGTTAACGAGTGGTTGAAGCTGTTTCTTTGGTGCGCCTCTCAGCGTCATGTCAGGTCCAGGTCCAATGCAAAGTGACCGAATGGCACTGAAAACGACGTTCGGCTCGACGTTGATCGCATTCGTCCTAATCTGCACGCTGTCGCACACCCAGAATTGGCCGCTAAGCTTACAACCGTATCCTTCCACGAAAGGTTGTTCTTCGAGACGATGCACACAGTACGCTAGGCTTTGGGGACTCTTGCCACGCCACCGACGGAAGGGCTGAGCGCCGCTTAACATCTGTATAGCAAGAGATGAAGTGTAACACTCACATGCTCCTTCAACGACGCATTCAGTAAACTCAAAAGCGCTCGATCGTCGCCTCCATCTTGATGTACGCATGTGCACGCGGCTCAAGTCCACCAGCTCCATACCCATGAGACCGCTGCAGTCATACGGCAATAACGTTTTCTGTGCCCATGGGGTATGCAAGCCGCAAATCTCGCACCTTGATCTGAACGCCGAACTACGCCTTCGCTGCAGAGTGCAGACAACCTGGGTCTGCGTTGCATTTCGCTACGAAAAGTATGGCGCCTGATATCTTCGGGCGAAGGACGGCCCGCCATTCCCTTCTGCTCCGTAACCCCAAACAAACACTTTCTTAACGTACAGCTGACTATTCGCCTCGACGTACCTCTTTGCCCTATGAAAGATCCAACGGTAGCTGCCAGAAACGACTATCAATCCTGTATGTCAGCTCGTGGGTGGCGCCGTGGCGAGTGGCGAAGCTGGTCTCTTTCGAAGCGGAGACAACCGACCCTTCATCACACTGAACTGGGACTGCTTTGAAGCTGCTCGGCTAAGTGGAAAAGAAACCCTACCAAGGCGACGGGCCAGCGCGAGGCGCCGATTGCTTGGCTATACGCAGCTTGAGAGGCTCGATCGCTCTGGTTTATTTCATCAATACCACAGCAGTCTGTGGCGTAGGGTCAGCACATGAGTCGCCATTACGCTGCTTCCTACTGTGATCCACTCAGATCGACATTGTGTGTGATCATTTCTAGTGATTACAACTGCTTCCTGCCATCTGGGTGTCATGATGGGAGGATAGACGGGTTACTGCTGTCTGGTCTTTCCATCGCAGGCTATTCAAAGCTGTAATTCCGAACGAGCTTGGAACAATGCGCGAATCGATGTTGCTGCAATTGCAATATTCATGCATTCGTCAGGATGAGTATTATAGCTTGCTGCTCGAGTGCTCCATCTGCGGCACAGCTGGCACCGCAAACCCCCTACATGGGCTGCAAGCAACTTTACCTCCTGCTTGTGTGACAGCAAATCAGCATTTCACGCCTTGAAGTTGATTGGGTCCGAATATGAACGGCGCCAACTTTTGACCTCGGCTCGTTCAGACAGGCGAGGCCCCAGCTCTTGTCAGGTGGTCTAGGATCGGTGCAGCTACTGGAGTTCCTGGCAGCATGTGTATAATGCACAGACACGTTCTAGTCCATTCGGCTCCATTTACCTCAGGCTGCCGGGCTTCGAGGGCGATTTATCACCGACTACTTCGGACCGTGAGTGCAGTCTCGCGAGTGACGAGGCGTTTGAACCCACTTTACTTTTCGTTCCACAGCTAAAAGCCACGTGCTGGATTTTGATGCCTGCAAAAGCCAATTGCGTCACCAGGAACAACATTCAGCTTTGGAGGCAGATGGCAACCGTTTCTGGTATTACCACTCCAAATCGCCCTACAAGTCCTGTTCGATATTCATCGTTCAGCTTCACGACGTCAGACCGCCGGCTGTCGTCCCGTCAATCCGCCAAGCAAAGCTTTCGAGAGCTTCAGCACTGGGATTGCAATGGCCAGTCGCAGGCACCCCTCATGTGTACAGGCTGTATACCACGGGAGCTAGGCGCGTATTTACATTAACAAAGCATTTCATGACAACCTTGACAGCGCATATATTGGCACCACTGCAAGTTCGATACCTGAAGACTGTCTCGCTTGCGGGCCAAGCCGCAAAACATGGGCTGCAGTGGGGGCGTACAAGTCGCAAGCCAGACACCGCAGAGGTACCGGCATGAACTTTCGAAGACGTGCAGGCGAGCGGCTATGCACCCCTGCGCAATCACCAGCTAGTCAGATGAGGCTGGGTCGGCCTCATGCGGAGACAGATTGGTCGGTAGACGAGTGTATGCGGGGTCTGGGGACTTCGAAATTGCTGTGAGCGGCAGCAGCGGCCCTGCGTTCTATGGCTATTGTACGATTGGTTCGAGCCCAGAATGCCTGGGTTCCCATGACTTGCGAAGCCATGTGCCTTATTGCAGGAACCGTTCAGAGTTCGATTAGTGGCTTGCTTCAAGGAAAATTACTGACATTAATGCAGCGTCATAACCGGCGGACTCTCGACCGTGCTTGGAATATATGTCAGCTGTACTTAAGGCCGGGGATTTGTCTTTTGGTTTTCAGGATAAATGCGAGTTCTGGTGGCCTGAGTCCTGGCATGACAGTGTACAAAGGAATGCCTGCACGGCAGTGACCAACCGATGTTTCGCTCTGACAACACGCAAGCAAACCCAATGTACCATACCTTTCAAGCCGCGACGCCGACACTTGGCCCTGACGATGTGATCATCGGCAAGAGTGGCCGCCCTGGCGGCCCGCGAAGGATCTCTACTAGCAACGCCTGCGTCGAGTGTCGCAGAAGAAAGATCAGATGCGACGGCCTCAAGCCTTGCGGCCAATGCGTGTGGTATCAGCACCCAGAAGCATGCGCTTATTCGAAACCCACTCAGCGTGTGGTTCCCTCTCGGAAGTATGACCTACCTTTGGCGAGACACATCGACCCCAGTTCTAACGCAGACTCGCAGGCTCGTTGACAAGCTTCAAACACAAGTGGATCAGTATCGAACTGTTTTCGCTCGCTTGTACCCCGGAAAGTACATCGAAAGCCTCAGTCACTTGCCACGCGAAGAGTTGATCAACCTTGCTCTCACTCTTCCGGTACCAGCAACGCCGCCTTCGAGCGATGGGGACCATATGCCTCCGCCTGGGAGCATCATCTTCGACCAGCAGAAGGCAAACCGTGCCGAAAGTCTGGAAGCGCTCGAGGAGACCCAGAACGAGTTTCCCGAGTTGGACGAGGAGAAGCATCACAAAGAGAAGGTCCAGGGCATCTCTGACGATGTCAATGGACTTTCTTTGGTACTTGACCGCCAGTCTTCCTACGTCGGCGTATCGTCCGTTAATGCTGCGTTGAAGGTTATCTTCAAAGTAGCGCCAATCGCCAGGCCATTTGTCGCGCAAAGCTACAACGAAACTGCGTTCCCCAGCAGAGCTAACACGCCGCCGCCACAGCAGGTCAGCGATACTGACCCAGACTACACGCCGCCACCCGACGTTGGCCACAAGTTGATCGAGTCCTACTTTGCCCATGCCCACGTACTCATGCCGATGATCGACGAGGACCAGTTCTGGCATACTTGGCTCTACGGAGAGAGGAGAGACTCGCCCTGGCTAGCGCTTCTTAACATCGTGCTTGCCATCGGGTCTTTGGCTTCTGGCACTGCCGAAAATGAAGACCACATTGCGTACTTCAAGCGCACAAGAGCCCACTTAGATCTTGAGACCTTCGGTAGCGGCAGTCTCCTCACGTTGCAAGCTCTTGGCTTGTTGAGTGGCTACTATCTACACTGGCTTAACCGGCCCAATGAGGCCAGCTGTCTCATGGGTGCAACGCTCAGGATGGCGACCGCCCTTGGGTTACATCGAGAGTATAGCGACAGTCAGGTTCGTACCCCAGGTCCTGGCCGTGAGAAGGATAGCTCAGAGGTTCCCATCGATGTCCGCCGGAGGACGTGGTGGGGACTGTTCGTTCTCGACACTTGGGCCAGTACCACTACTGGAAGACCTTCGCTGGGTCGTTATGGGCCTGGCGTCACCACACAAACTCCACAAATACCCCAGCAACTCAACAACGCTCAGTACCTTGCTTCCCTGAAGCTTCTACCTATCATCCACAACATCTCGTTCTGCAAGCTCGCCACTCGGATTCAGGATCACCTTGCTGAGCACACGTTGCCCAGCTTCGACAATCTCTTGGCTTTCGATGCTGAGCTCGTCAAATGGTACGAAGATCTGCCACCTATGCTACGTTCGATGCAAGTGGTCAAGCCGGTAAAGCGCGAGCGTAGTGTGTCACTGCCACAATCGCACCGCACCGGTATGCGTACGCCACCATCGACGACAAGCAGCAGCAGAAACCATTTCGACTTCTCTCAGCCACCTGAGCGGGATTTCAACTGTCCCGACTTCCTCAAGACCCCTCGTGCAATCATGCATTGGCGGTACCAGAATCTAAGGATGCTGATGCATCGTCCATACCTGTTGGCTACTACTCTTCGACGTGCATCGAATGCAGCGCTGAGCAACGAGGAGAGGGTGGCCGTTTCTCGCTGCCGCGCGATGGCCAGTCAGACTATTGCCGACATCAACATAAATTGCGCCGAGAATCTCCTCGCAGGCTGGACCGGCGTCTGGTTGATGTTCCAGGCCGTCATGGTACCCCTTGTGTCGCTTTTCGCTCGTCTCGGTCAGCCGCCACTCGACCGTCCTCTAAGCCCAACAGGAAGGAGCGTTGCCGGAAGTGACAGCGCTGCATCCAACATCACTGCCAACGACGAGTGCGAAGATCAATGGCGTATGCAAATCGAGACCGCAATTGGCTTCTTCGATCGTATGCGTCCATGGTCTACTGCTGCAGCGAAGAGCCGAGACATCGTCGAACGTCTCTACCAAGCTAGCCAGCATGTCGCCGAATACCAAGGCCACTTTATCCGCCCACAGGCACACCAGATGCAGTCACTAGCGCCTCTAGGCCTTAGCCCTGGCCCTTACTTCTCACTCGAGACGAACCTGCACAACACTTTCTCGTCACCGCCCACAGACGCCGGCAAACTCCACTTCTCGCCGATGGGTCGCGATGGCCCGGCAATGCCTCCAAACTATTGGGGCTTGAGCCCTAACGGCGACGCTCGGATGAACGTCTTCTGGGACGACATGATGTGGGACAGCTTCCCATCAGCCATGACCGACGACCCGAGATTAGGCTCCCACATGCCTCCGCAGGAATTCGATTGGAACTTGCTGAACTCTCAGAATCACGAAAACAGCCAGTCAGGTTGGCCATTCTGGCCACAAGGCGGCCCACACGAAAGCGGCTGAAGTGCGCTGGGAGCACGGTACGCGACGGTCGGGTCTTTTCCTTCATTTACGCATATCATTATCACGTCAGGGGATTGTTTCAAGCAAAGCTGGTGATCCGAACAAAATCCCTTTGGAGGATGTATATACCCAAGATAAAAGTGGCAAAAGCATGATTTTATCTCTTGCATCAAGATACGCCCATTCCACTGATTTGATCGTTCCCTATCGTTTCCCTCGTGCATCACTCGTCACAGCAACGAAGTCCATCAGATGTAATACCACAAGCGCCACTGACATCGAGTATATCTACGTTCACATGTGGTGTAACAACGACCCAAACAGTCGAGGTCGGCCGCCCAACTCTATCGGGTCCAGAAAAACCTGTCGCTGACTTGCACAAACTCTGCTGATCCCAATATACCCATATTGTGGCCGCCTGATCGCTCGCCCACGCCCGTCAACACATTCTATGCCCTTCCGTGCATGTAACACAGACACTACTACTTCAGAGTCAATTCACAGTCCAAAGGTGCCCCAAACAGCCACATCAACCGGATCGGCGGGCTTGAACCCCGCGCCTAACGAACCTGTCCATATATTAAATACTGAAATTTAAATGACCTCCACGTGATGTTGGCGACTCGCAATTATCCGGCACGCCTTGCCCTGGAAAGCGATCGGTTCCTTTGCCTCTTCCTTCGCTTGCGGAACGGAGCAATAGGCATAGGGTTAGCCCGCCACCCGCGCCCGAGGTGCGTTCTTGTTTTCCCATGGGGTAGGCCAACCCCCCAGGGCCAGTACCATGCCCGTACGGGAAGTAGGTACTCGACGAACGGTACATGTAGGCGCTGACTTGCAGGACAAGTGTCATGCGCCCCTGCGCGCTGTACCTGCCGGAGCAAGCAGGTGACTAGTAGGAGTCTGCAGTTCTGCAAGGGCGCCTGGTGGGTTGCTTGGCGATGGGGCTAGGGCACGCTTCCTTCTTCGATTGTCGCCTGGGTGCAGTGTGCAGGGCGGCAGCGAGCGGGTGGTGGAGCCTTTTGCGGTTTGCAGGTGTGGGTGGTGCTTGTGGTCTGGAAGGATCGATGGGAGAGGGTCGTGATGAGATTACAGGGAGTGGGAGAGCATTGGCTTTGTCTGGTTAGGTTGGGCTGGGGTAGGCTGGTATAGTGTGTTTGGATGAAAGAGGATCACTCCACGGAGCGTGGCTTGGGAGTTGCTTGTGTAACGTGGATTTTAGGCGTGAAGTGGCGAGCAGGGAGGGAGGGTTGTTGTTCATCTAAACAGGTGCGATCGAGACATTGATGAGAGGCCTGATTGTAGTTTTGGCTGTGGGTGACGGATCTTGTGCTTTTGTGGACTTAATCCCGTGAGACAGACTACAGGCCATCCTCGATCGTAGCTGACACGGGAGCTTCTCCGATATCGTTTCCAGATCGATTGTGCTGAAGATACCATGGGTGCTCGTTTAGCCGATCTTGCAACCACAAGATTTTTCCTGTCCAGTTCAGGGCTCTGTTCGTCGTTACCTGAATTCTATTCAGCACGCAAGGTAAAACGGATTATAATGACAAGCTTGCAAGACGACGAAAAATATCGAAAGGGGCTCGTAGAAACATGTGTTTTCGTCTTTATATCATCGCTCGAACGCTGCAAATTCATGTCATATCCTGCTCATGTCCCGCCATCTGTGCCGTATCACTTTTCTTCTTGCGTGACAGCCATGTCCAGCACCTCAGCCACCGCCCGGCCTTTGGTTTGTGTGTTGATGAACTCGCCGAGTGTCTTGAAACTTCCAGGCTCAACGAAGCCAACACACTCCCACTCCTCGCCCATGACATCCTGAGTCTCGACCTGCTCCACGTAAGACAGGATCTTGTCCTTGACAGTGCCTTTCTCGGGCTCATCGCCGTCGTTCTTCGGTGCCAGCTTGACGCTCTGCTTGAGAATATTGGTAGGGCAGGTAATGCGCAGGCGCATGCGAGCGCGAGCAACGGGGATGGGCTGGTGGGCGATCAAGGCCTTCATCGCTTCGAGAGCCTGTGACTTTGCGGACTTGTTGGTGCTAACGCCTGTCCACTTGGGCTTGAACACGGGCTTTGCCTCGCCTTCCGCTCCGTCGCCGTTGCTCTGCTGCTTCGAAGGTGTGCTTGTGCCAGACGCGCCCTGCTCTCGACTCTGACTCCTGTCTTCGGCGGGAGCGCCCTGTCCTTTGCCCGCCTGTCTGCCAGCATTTCCGCCCTGCGACTGCAACTGCTCGAGCGCCTTCTCCACCATACCAGTCGTGTACACCCTTTTCGTCTTCGGATCTACCAGCCTGCCAGCCACAATCTCCACAACCTCCTTGTGCACGCGCTCCAGCTCCTGCTGCCTCTCCTTCTCGCCAACCTGCAGCTCGCCCTTTTGCAAGATCTCCATGATAATTTCGTCTCTGCTCACGCCTTTTCCGAAAGCTTTGACGATCTCATCGTTAGGCGCGACCTGGCCCTTAGATACATTCAGGAAGACATTAGGGATTTGCAGGACGTTATCGAGGTCTGTTTCGTGGCCGGCGCGGTAGGATTGCACGGTGTTTTTGTAGCAGGCAATCTCGAAGCGCTTTTTGCCCTTTTTCAGGCGGACCATGGAGACATTTGTGAGTTTGATCTGGTTTGAAGGCTGGTTGATTTGAGCGGAAGGCATGTTTGCGGTTGCCTGTGTGTTGTGTTGTTCTTGTGAGGCGCCGCAAAGAAAGTCGATCAGTCGGTTGATATTTGTATGGCCGGGCGGTTTTGTCACAGTGAGTGATGTGATGCAATTCGCTTTCTTTTCCCCAGACTTCACTGTCATCGTGCACGTGCGTGGTTTAGTCAGCCTTGCAAGAAAGCCTCACAACCTTAACCCTACTTACCTTCGACACATGCAGCCCACGACCACCCTACTTCATGTTGCTTGCCGGACACCATTGCCGTGTGTGGTCGTTCACAGAGATATTGATGTTTGCCTCAACAGTCACGTCGGTCGATCTCCGTTAACAGAGTGGAAGTGAGTCAACTAGATTGATGAATAGGTGTCGTATGAAGCAGTCAAAGTCTCCATGCTCGACCAAGACATCGATGCAGCAACAAGTAATTTCACACAAACCAAGCGACTCAATGGTGGGGAGTGAAGACCGATCGATAGCGCCGTACTGGGGTATATCTTCACGTACATACAACAGCCTGCCACCCTTCCCTCTCCCTCAACAGCGCGCCGTAGCGGGAAGCGCAAAACGCCGTTCTGGAGAGAGTCAGACCCAGCAATTCGCCTCGTGCGGAACCGCCTCCTATTCCTTCGAATGGATAATGTCCAAAGATCAACCTGTTTCCTTCCCATCAAAGAAAGTTGGACTTTTTGCACCTTCGATGAACAGCCCGTGGTGAGAAACGCCGTCCGCTATGCAAATGGCAAAGGAAAGAAACAAAAATATCCATCCATCCGTCCATCCCATTTTTCTTTTCTCGCATTTATATCCTGACTCGTCAAAAAAATTTCAATCGCGCGGCGCTTCATTCACGTGGCCATAGTAACGTCCTTGCCCGTGAAATCTCTCATGACACCGACGACATCGTCAAGGCGTCTAACCTGCGTGAGCAGCTTCTCTTGCGTCTCCCGCCAAAGCGCGATCTGTTGCTTCTCCACACCACTGAGCGGCGCGCCGTCCTCTTCGAGCATGCCGGTCTTGCCGATAATAAAATTTTTGGCGCCGTCTGGGTCCATGGCACGGAGACGTTCGCGCTTGTCGAGGATTTGCTGGAACTTTTCTTGTTCGACGTCCATACGTTGTAGGCAACGGGCAATGCCTTGGTATGCCTGGTGAAGAACCAGCTGTGAGACTTTCTTTTCGTCGAAGTACCAGAGATAGAGCGAGCGGGTGGGTTGTCGGTACTGGTCCTTAGGCACTTCTTGCGATTCCAGGAAACCGGCGGCCTGCATCTGAGCCAGGATACCGCGAATCTCTTTCACGTGCTTGAGACATTTCTGCGCAACGCCCTTCTCTTCGAGTCTGCCCTCTTGCCGTAGCATGCGAGCAACGCGTACAGCAGCGGGACCAAATCGACGGTCGATTGTGGTGTCAATTTCGGCGTTGAGGAGAATCTTGCTTAGGACTGGGAAATTTACTCGCCACTCCGATTGACCTGCGGCACCGGGACGACGACAGAATTCCTTGTCGTGTTCTTCCAGCAATTTCAGATGTTGCTCAACCAGATCCAAACGCCTGTTTTTGTTTCGCATGCTCGAGTAGCCATTTGTGCCTTCATCGTCAGACTCGGCTTCTGCCTTGATGCCAATGTCGCTGAAGTCGTTATCGTATTCGATCGCTACTTTCTTCTTCGCTTTCGAGCCTCCATTCGGCAGATCTGACTTGGCACCATTGATGCCAGCGGCAAGATTTAGATAAGGATCCACGAGGTCGGCAACTTCCATGACCGATGCGACAGGTTGTGCTTCCTCTTCTTCGTCCTCGTCTTCATACTGGACAAGGTCTTCTCGTACCGAGCGGACCTTGGGTTCTAAAGCAGTGAGCAGTGCGCGGTACACTTCTCCAGTGATATGGCCTAAATAGTGTTTCGCATGTCGCACCAGATGCTCACTGCGCATGGCGACAACGCATTTCGCCAGGTTGACGCTGATAGACATCGTGTTCTGAGTTACGCAGATTAGTACAAATGGCATCTTGATTCATGAGGCACAAGAAATTACCGGAAGTTTGGGTCCAGAGAAATCAGCTTCACCACCATGACTGCCATGTCCATTGGCGAGACCTCCGTTGAGTTTCTGTCGCTTGTTCATGTCCATACCAGGCCGTACGATAGTTCCGTTGCCGTCAACGTCGCGTCGTTCTGAGTACTCGGATTCGTCTCTGTGTTTCCTTTTCAGGTTGTCCACTGTTCGCTTGAATTCGGCTTGCTTCTTCGGTCCCGTGATTTTACCGTCGGGGAAGTCCTCCTTCATTACAATGGCTCCGAGTTCATCTTCGACGTCGGCATTCGGTTTGAAGCTTCGCTCGCCGAGTTTCATCAAGAATCCAGCTCGTAACAACTTCCGTAGGATGTGATGTAGCTCTGCCAGACTGCGGATCTTTCGAGGGTCTTCGGCCTCTGAATTGTGTACGCCATTCACTCCATTCCCGTTCTGCGCCGGGGTATCGACCTTCGAAGCTCCGTTCTCGTCAAAGTCAAAGACGCCAGCTAGGTCTCCAATGGTGCAATGCCCAATTTGTAACACCATGGCCACCACACCTGCAGCCTTTTCGCCAAATCTTCTCTCCACCAGTAGGATTGACCTACCCGTACGTAGCAATCCATATGCGCTGTGCCAGTCGACCGAGTAATATGTGTCGTTGCGATCGTCGGTGTTGTGGAGGACCAGGCGGTGTTGGATGAGCTGAGCAAGACTGGTCTTCATCCGTGAGAGTGGCGTCTTGCGAGGGCCGAGTGCGCGGAGCACGTCGAGGGAAGAGCGACCATTTGCGGCGAGGGTATCGAAGATTTGCTATACTAGTGTCAGAATCGAGTCTGCATGCGCGACCTGCCGAGTCTGCTGCGATCTTGATTTACCCGTGAGGTGTCGCCGTAGTGATAGCTTATGACTTGGCTGCAGACTTCAATGAGTTGCTGTGCACAATTGTTAGCGGCGCATTCCAGTGCAGGCGCACGGCGGAGGGCGTTACCGAAGCCATGGCTGGATCGGGAAGCTGCGACGGCGGCGTAAGTGAGGTCGTGGAGGGTCGGGCGAGTTCGCCGTGGGTGAGTGAACTCTAGAGACCTCTCACGTCGTCTAGAGTTGTGTTATGGCTACCGGGAGTGTCTGCGCATGGGCTCTGCTGTGGTGGGAGAGCGCATGCGACATGCTTGGTGCACGCAAATCGCTGCCCGCCGCAGCTTTGCCATTCAAAAGTCTCATGCCCGCTGAGGCCCACTGAGGCTGGTGACAGATAAGGCAGCAATCCAGTGAATTCTAAGGCACCCCATTTTCTCCTTGCAGATGGCTCGAGGCTGGAGGGTCAGCAGCCCGGCTCTGATTGGCGACACTGAGCGGCGTCGCCGCAAGCCCAGTGTGCCGGTTAGTCCCGTCCATTGTGCAAGTCGTCGCCAACAGCTCAGGCAAAAGCTCGACGACACCCGCCCATTGCACCCTCACACCTCGCCATTGAGAGCCCGCCGTCACCATGCTCTCGCGCACCGCCCTCCGCTCGACGCAGCGCGCTGCCTGCCGCTCCTGGCAGCAACAGAACCGCGGCCTCGCCGCTCCCGCCTCCGGCTCCTTTGCCTACGACTCCGGCGATGCGCAGGGCATCAAGTTCGCCAGCAGAGACATCCCCGGTCCTGTGTCGAGCCTGGCCATTGTCGCAAAGGCCGGCACCAGGTACCAGGCTTTCCCTGGCCTCACCGAGGCTCTCGAGCAGTACGCGTTCAAGGTAGGAGACATCCGGCGGCGGAAGGGCCATTGGAAGAAGAAGGACTCAGGGCTGATGGATACGATGAACAGAACACCGAGAGGAGGTCTACTCTGAGGATACAGCGCGAGTCTGAGCTCCTGGGCTCTGCTCTCCAGTCCTACCACTCCCGCGAGAACTTGGTCGTTGGAGCCAAGTTCCTCCGCGATGACCTGCCCTATTTTGTCGAGCTTCTCGCTGAGGTCGCTACCCAGACCAAGTACACCCGTACGGATACCATTGATCCCTGAATTTGCGATCAAATGTAGCTAACAGTTCACAGGCCACGTCCTCCACGAGGAGATCTACCCCCTCATGCAGCTGAACCAGAAGGCCCTCCTCGGCAACACCACCCGCCTGGCCCAGAACTCCGCCTACGGCCTTGCCTTCCACCGTGGCCTCGGCGAGTCCCTCAACATGTCTTCCTCGGTCCCTATCAGCAAGTACGTCGATGCCGAGTCCGTCGCCGAATTCGCCGCCTCTGTCTACGCCAAGCCCTCGTTCGCCATTGTCGGTAACGGTGTTGCCCACAACGAGCTCAACAAGTGGATCAACGAGTTCTTCACCGACGTCCCCAGCCAGCCCGCATACAAGCTCGAGTCCCAGCAGAGCAAGTACTACGGTGGCGAGGAGCGCATCTCCCACGGATCCGGCAACTCGATGGTCATTGCTTTCCCCGGCTCCAGCAGCCCTACCAGCTCTTCCTACAAGCCTGAGGCCTCTGTCCTGGCTGCCCTCCTCGGTGGTCCTTCCAGCATCAAGTGGTCGTCCGGCTCCAGCCGCCTCCTCCAGGCCACCCAGAACTCTCCCACCCTCAAGATTGAGACCAAGAGCGACATCTACTCCGATGCCGGTCTCCTCAGCATCACCCTCAGCGGCACTGCTGATGACATTGCTCAGAACGCCAAGCCTGTCGTCGACGCCCTTAAGTCTATCGCCAGCGGTGTCAGCAACGAGGACCTCGCCAAGGCTAAGGCCCTCGCCAAGTTCAAGGAGCTCGAGTACGGCCAGTCTACCCAGGCTGCCATGGAGCTTACTGGTGCTGGTCTCGTCCAGGGTGGCAAGCCCTACCAGATCGACGAGGTCGGCAAGTCCACCGACACCGTCACCGCTGAGAAGGTGCAGCAGCTCGCCAAGGAGGCGCTTGAGAACAGGGCCTCCGTGAGCGCCGTTGGTGACCTTTACGTCCTGCCGTACGCGGAGGAGATTGGTCTTAGGGTGTAAATAATCTGAACTGTTGATTTTTTCATAGAAGGAGGGGCTTCCGTTTGTTATCTTGTGCAAAAAGGTAGAAGATGTACCATTAGCGTGTACCTGTGGTCACTTTACAAGAACAGTGTTGTGAATATTCGTGTGATTAAGAAACTGTATATACGTCTGCACTAATACGGTCTCAATTGCGCGATTGTCAGCTGTAGTCAGCGATCAGTGATTTTTTTCAAGTGGAATCAGTACATGTATGGATAATCCGATAAATTTATCAATCACAAGACAAGGCGTGAGTTTGCGATTGGGAGTCTGATACCACGACTTCTGACACCCAAGCTCTCCCGGCAAGCCCCGAGTCAAACCTCCGCTGCTCGACTGGGCGCTATCCCATCGCTGGAGAGGAGCCGACTGAGCATTGAAGAAACGCCGCCAACTCACCTCAAACCCACCAAACAACCTTTCAAATCAACACATCGCCCACCATGTCTGCCGCCTGGAAGTCCGCCGGTCTCACGTACGTGCCGCCAGAATCGCTCGCGCGCTCCCGATGCGCGCAGGCAAGCCCGCAGGACCTGGAGCTAATGCTTTGCTTTACACAGCTACAACCGCTACCTGACCGTCGCCTCGCGCGTCGTCCGTCGCTCGCTCAAGGATGACAAGAGACTGGCTGCTGAGAGGCGTGGCGAGTCTGAGCTGAGGTTCGCCAAGTGGGAGGTGCGTACGCCCGATGGACACAGGAGCTGGGAGGATGGACAGGCTTAGGAGGGATGCGACGGACACATACTGATTTGATGCTACAGAACGGCAAGCAGGGCGAGGCCAAGGACCTCAACAAGGCCAACGAGGCTAGCTTCCAGCAGAACGCCCAGGGCGGTTCCCAGTAGAGCGCTTGCGGGAGGAATTGAGAGCATGAAATAGGAACGCAGGATTGCTGCAGGCCGTGGTGAACGTGAGCGACTGCGAGGCTATGCGGGAGAAGTGCGCAAATGCGCTGCGAGAGGGCAGGCATAAGTTTTTTGTAACCATCATGTATATAAGTAAACGGAGGGCTCCCTAACCGGGAGGCCAGTGCCAAGCCATAAAGACTTCAGCACTTTCCGGCTTCAGCCTTGTGATCGCAACCGATATAGTTATATGTTCTCGACAGCTTTGTGAAGTGAATGTCCGAAATGCAGCAGGATGGCTTGTCGCGAGGTATCTATGCCCATGCTATCACAATGTCGCGCCCTATAATTTGAAGTGAGTCTGACGTACAACACCCTGCAGACACGGCGCGGCTTGCCATCAATTCGGAGTCAAACGATGACGAGAATATCAAGATAGCCGCCGCACGACTAGCGCAAGAAGCCAGACAAACTGCCTCCTGGAATAGAAGGGGTGTCGTAGATATCACTGAGCAGTTCCTTGCCGCCTCAAAGGGTGAGTAACATCTTATCGCCTCTTTCCCAACATTTCGTTTGCTCATATGCATGTCTAGAGCTACAACCGGGCGATCTTGTCATAGATGACTTTTTCACGCTTTTCGAGGCCGTGGGAGCCTTGGAGGTATGCACAATCTTCCCCATGGACCTTCCCTTGTTCTCACGGACTGACTTGCCACAAGATCATGGACCCCAAAATGGACTCTGGTGTAGTACAACCTGGCGAACCGGTGGACCCTACATTCGACCCTGCTGCGTCACTCAGTGCAAAGCAGACTCTCTGGATCTTGGACCAACTCTCGTGTCTTGAGATCGCGTGGCTGGAAGGTTATCCGCTCTCTCAGACGGTCTTCACAAGTCTGCACCTGGATCGTCTACTCTCGCCCGACAACCGGTACCCTTACAATTTACTCTACGGAGAACAAGCCAATCTCTCCACAAACGAGTTGTGTCTCACGCATATTGTCGTAAAGGCCTACTGTGCGGCACTGGCGAAATGCTGTGCGCAGGTTCTTCTCACAATCCAGAGTCAGAACTACTACGATGAAGAGGACTTTGTCACACATCTTTTCGGTCAAGAGCTACTTCCACGAATGGGCGAGGAAGAGGTGAAAAGTATGCTGGACGATGCTATTCGTTGGGTCGTCAACTCCAATCTACCCGAAGACTTGATAGCTGCTCTTGAAGCCCGCCTGCAAGGCCGCAAACTCTACATGCTCTCTGCATTTGGCGAGGCAAATCTCTGGGCAAATCTCGCTGAGTTCACGGAAGACAAGATGACAGAGGAAAGTCATCGTCTGGGTGAACCTATAACAGAAGCTTTCACAGACAAGGTTCAACGTCATCTTGCGACCAGCACGCCACCAAGACCGATGCTTCAACTTACATGGGCTGACTCACAAAAGAAATGGGTCAAACTGTTCTCCGACATTGACGAAGCGGATCGACTTACAGACTCCTGGGCGCGGCAAAGCCCCGCCTGCCTGCAGAAAGCGGTCTGGTCTTTCGCTTCTCGAAACCCTGGTACCTTACCACGCGCGATCTTTCAGGACTTGCTCTTTGCTGGGGGCGCAGTCAGGGAAGATGTCCCTCATTTTGACCTCTTCCTGTTGGACATTCGGGACCTAGTACTGGCTGGACACTCGCTTGTCGACCCGGAAAGCTTCCAAGTGGAAGTGCCTTCGGATCCGCGACATCGGTGTGCCAGAATTATAGAGTCATTCATGGACAAAGCCTATGAAGAGTACCTCAATTTCTACCGCATGGTCTGCCAAAATCGATGTCGCATACGAAGAACTTTCACGCAAGCCGTGCCGCTGTTGCATGAGCTTGAGAGCACAATCGCCATCGAAGCAGATCGCGAGATCGACTCCATCGATCCCCAAAAGAGACTTGACACAGATCATGGCCGTCAGGTTCAACTAAACCCTCTCACTTCCTGGTCGCGCTGGTACAAGCTCAAAATCATGACCGAGACTATCAGCCTCGGTTTCGAAACAGATATCTATATCGACTACGAAATGGGCGGCATGTACTGGTACATGGGCCAGCTCAGCATCGAAAAGCGCAAGCTCCTTCAGCACATCGAAACATTCCTGGTAGACCGCATGTCGGAGCTCGTCAGCACAAGAAACGTACGAGCATCTGGCGACTGCCTCACATCGCAGGACTGGATCCAATGCTTGCGTGAGGAGGTCGAAGTCTCGCTTTCGCTGTCAGAAGCACTGTCCGATCTCTTCGCGCTGCTTTCACATACTGGTCTCATAAAGCCAGCAAGCCGAACTTTCGCTCAACCCCAGCTCGTTCACGAAGCCCGCATGAAACCTTACGTCGCCGTCACAGACCCTCCTCTCCCTAGCCTCGAAGCCTTCACAGCCTCGCAAACAATATCAGGACCTCCGTCAGAAGTTGTGGCAAGGATTGAGACGCGCGTCCAATCAATCAAAACCCATCTGGCGAAGCTCAAGGGCTTTTCACCGCAAGGCGGGAAGTTCGTGGGCACAGAGACGCACTGGAGGGCTCAGATTAAGCAGCTTGAGACGACGAGCGTGGCCATCTTTGTTGGTGCTTCGTTGTTGAAGCGCACGCTGGAGAAGGATGGTGATGGGCGGAGTCTGCGCGAGAAGTTGGAGGTGAGTATACCTGAGCCGGGCAAGAGGTATCACGACTGGTGGGTTGTGCCGCAGATCAGACCGAAAAAGACATAGATAGATACGATGAATGCATACCAGTGTCCGCCAGGCGATCGCGCCTACCACGAGTCACGCACCGTATGCAGTCGATTCGAGTCAATTTCGATCGATAAAGTTACGACCTCGGACCTATAGGATGCTCGACCAGTCACACCTATCGACATGGTCTTTCATGCTCGAACGCTTAATCGGAACAGCATTCTTCGGCAACTGCAAGACGTCAGCAGTCTGGATTGACAAGAAGAAAGAAGACGGAAAAAGAACTGACCTGCTCGGGATACACAACCTCCTCATTCCCACCAACAAACCCAAACTGTTCAACGAATTGGAATTCCTCCGAAACCGCATCACTGATTCCTTCAATCCTGCTCTCATACTCAGCCGGCGACGCCCGTCGGAATCTCGCATCGACTCCATTGCGATTCGCCCACAGCTGAAGCCACTGGTCCCAAGACAACTCTTCAGTGCTTCCTACCATGGTGAGACCGGGCGCAGCCTCGAAGAGTGCGTTAACCCACTTGCCCATATCTACCTGCAAATCCGCCATCGGCACAGGTATATTGTCGCTCATAGGCAGTGCAAGCTCGTACGTGCCATCGGTTTGCTGGGAGTGAGCGGTCCGTCAGCTCGAAAGTTCTAGACACTGGAAGTGAAAACAGGAAAATTACTACTCACTTTTACAGGACCATATAGCGCTGGAACAGCCAACGCATTAGTTGCGTAGAACCCGACTAAAAGCGCGCTCGTCTTTTGCCCCAGCCCAGGCTTCGCTTTGAGAAGGTCGAGAATCTCCTCCTTGGTATCGAACATCGTCACCTTGGTGTAGAGCCCTTTGCTCCACTTACGAGGACTCGGCAGACTGCTCCATACCAGGCGCTGCAGGGAGTCAGTCGAAGAAGCCGCTTCTGCGATGTTCTCGCCTTGCTTGAGTTCGATCTCTCGCGCGTACGAACGCGGCGTTGCGCCTTGTTGCAAGACCTCCGGGTTCTGGATGGCGTGGAAGATGTTATGGTTTGAGTCTGTGGTTGCGAAGATGTGGGTTGCTCCGATGAAGGCTTTTTGCAAGGAGGTGAGGTCGTCGAGATCTGCTTCGACCATTTCTACTCCGATGTTTTGGAGTGCGAGGGCGGCGTTGGAGTGCTGATTCCGAGTGATGCCACGGAGATTGAAGTTGAGCTCGGAGGAGTGCGCTGCGAAGTATTCGAGGACGGCGCGGCCTTGGTTGCCGGTGGCCCCGAGGACTACGAGGGTATGGGTGTCGTTGTGCGGACTGGGCATTGTGATCGTTGTCGTGATGGAAGTCGATTAAGCTGGATCGAAAAGGAAGGACTGGTATGATTTGACTATCGATCAATGGAATGAATAAGCTACAACGTCTTCTTAGGAAGTAGTCCTGCGCGGTCCTTATTACTCAACATTACATTCAGGTGGAGGAGTCTTTGATGGAGCTCAACGTCGTCCGCTTACAAATTGCCTTTGCCCTGTTCGGCTTACCGATAGAGCATCTTCTACCATAGGTATGTAACAACGACCCGCTGTGAAACCACCCGGACGAAGGTCGGTGTGAGAAAAACAGTTGGCGAGATGCATTTCCACCGTCCAAGAGAATTTGCTGTCGACCAATATAATGCGTTGTGACCCAGTCCTTATGAGAGTCACTACGGCCAATCGAGATCATTGCCAACAATCAAGTCAGTGAAAGCACCGCACATGTTCCGGACGCAGACGAGCTCTCCGCCTACGAGTCTCCTGGTACTTCGCCGGGCGAAATAATCTTGCCTTGCCGCTGCTCTCCTTTCGACGCCTGGAGTATAGACTTAGTTATCTCATTCCTGTATATCTCACAAGAGCCCTTTCCTGAATGCATGTGGCCTCATCGTTCAAGCAACGGATAGTTCATCAATGTGTCTAGAACGTGTGAAGGTGGTGTATCGATACTGATTGCGCACGGGAGAGCAAAGCCTAGATCCTGCAGCCAGCCGCGAGCTGTGGGCTGATGGCGCGAGTGCGCGACGGCAAGTCAGGTGACTAGCTTGAGGGTGATACTTGACCATCTATGTGGGGAATCTTGGTGTCGTGCTAATCTGTGAACGTATCCTGCTCGTTGATAATAGTCAACGCTCACTAAGATGTCTAACGGTTGCCTTGAGAGCATACAATGTAAAGCCATGTTGCCGTTGGTTCTTTTGCGTGTTTGCAGCTCAGCCGTGTGTTACAATAAGCAATAGCAAGGCTGACGCCAGCCTCATGATATCCGTCCGCATGCAGGGGCGTCGGACACACGTCTGGACTCTGAAGCCGACAATCTACCTAGATCATGCCATCTCTGTCGCGTCTGAGCCTTCTGGCGCTCACTCAATTCCCGGACAGATTAAGCCTCTGATCCTCAGACTAGTTTGGCAGCATGGACATCACACTGTTGGCGATCATGACTTTCACCTCCGCAGTACTGGCCTTCAATAACCCGAGCACTACCTTGGACGGTCTTGAGCGAATCGTCAGCGCCGTTGACCTGACGCGACGTCAAGAGACATGCGAGGGATTCGAAGGCAACTCGGACTTCTATGGGCTTGGAATCCGCATTGGCGTGTATCTACAATGGTTCTCGTCCTGGATCAGCAATACTGTCAACCCAGATGGTGCAGCGAGCAATCACGATGCGAACACCGTTTTCCTAATCGCCATCCTCATAGCGACGACTGTAGCGCTCACAGACGGCTCCTTGAAGCTAGCTGAGGCGTATGTCCTTTTGCTCATGTCTGGCGGTTTTGTCTTCACTGTGTTGTCTTTTCTAGGGCTGCGGCTTCAGTTCTTGCAGCCTTCCTCCTCTGGGGCATTCCGGAAAACTGTATCCCGAGGCCTCGAAAAACTTTCGACCAGCGAGTCGGCCGAGAGACGGGAGCCACAACACAGCCAATATGTTAGCGGACTGTTGCCAACCATGAATACGCTTGTGCTAAAGCTTGTGCCCGGCATGCAAAATTCCTTCGGTCTAAGTTCTTTCTCTGGATTGAAACACGCATCTCTATCTTGGGCTGGAGTGATGGCCCGGTCCACAGTTGGAACACTACTTGCTATTCTCAGTATACTGGCTTGGTGGAAGTACGCCAGAGAAACGACCCTCGACAGCGTCAGTCCGTGTGTCCCGAGGATCTATTTCTTCGGAACACGTGAGATTCGTGGAGCCTCCGACAGCCTTTTGTGGTTCTTCAAGATCATGGCTATCCTGCTGGCGATACCTGTCGGTTATCTGTTCTTGCTATCAGCCATCCTTGTCCGGGAGATCATATACATGAGCGAAGATTATCTTATGCAACGTGGCATTGTCAAGATATCTAGTTTCCTTGCACCTCTGCTTTGGGACCCGCTGAGCGAGAGAACAAAGGAAATGGTGGAGAAACTAGGATCGATATTGGTATCGGGTCTGGATACGGGCAATGGTTTCAACCTGACGTTCGCTGTCGGGGGTGGTATTCCATACGGATTTCCAATGGTCATCCCAGTGATAAGGAGGAGTCGACCAAGCCCAACAGAGGACGCCAACGCCACGCCGGGTGACCACACAGTTGTTTTGGATTCTCAAAAGCTTCCGCCTTATCGTGGGTTCCTAAGAAGTTTGATGTCGCTGTGGGCTCGGGGAATTGAGACTACTGAACGAGCTGAGAGCAGTCCAGGTGAACCAGCGTCAGAACACACGTTTCATCCTAAACTGCCAGCCCATGCTGATGAGATTCCAGGAACATCGATAAGTGCTTGTGTCTCGCTGCGCACACGCTCACTGGGGTAATGTTAGCGTGCTTTATCCTGTTCATCAAAAAGACCATACTCGTGGCCGGGGTCTCGGGCGTCCACACGATCGGCACTACCGGCCAGCTCATTCCGTTCGTTGTCGGCATTGCTTCCATGGCAGTAGCTAAGCGAGAGCTGCTCATGCTATTGCTGAAGAGGGTGAGCGTTCCCATTCGTATGTGGGCTGTCGAGTCCGACGCCAACTGACGCAATGAGTAGAGATACCCTGATTGGAGTAAGTACCACCTCGCACTTGACCTGAGCACTCTTGGCCTTGAAGTGCGCATGGTGGACGAGAATGGCAATGTTGTCAACGATAATCCTTCTTCCGGGGCCGTGCCTGATGGATGACCGGAACAATGGGGCGAGTACTTGTATACAAGAGGCTCGCTACATACGTGCAAGTGCAGACGCTGTATCATGACAGGTGATGAGTTACAGGGGTATACATGTAGTCAAGCACGTTTGGGATGCAGTCATGTATACCACGACGATGCCGAAGTGGTGGTATCATCATGGAACTTGCGAACATGACTGACAGATCGCCAAGGAAGAGCGTCTGATGTGATCACGAGACGAGTGAAACGCGGCTTAGAGCAAGCCGGCGGTGGCGCTTGCCGCTTGCCCCAGCCCCAGCCTCTCCGCGATAGGGCGGCTTATCGCATGGATACCCGCTTGAGCTACGCCCACCCGAGCTCTCGCGCACGTCACTCGCCGATCGACTACCTTGGTACCTGAATGAGTCTCGTCTCGTCCTCCTCCTCTCCTACACCTCACCACCAACAACACATTCATCGGCCCATCACACGCATCGGGTCATCTTGGAATTATCATTGGAATCGCAATCGTACGTACCCATTCAGCACCCTGCCTGGCAGAGAAGCTTGCCTGCAAGCACTTCGGCGTGTTTGCTTGCTGCTGCCTGCTGAGCTCTCTGAGTGTCACTACCATTGCCACAGAGTCAACTAACACCCACACCAGATGAGAGTTGCAGCATCATCGCTCCTTGTTGGAGCTGCGGCCGCCGCCGTCGCGCCTCAGCAGCAGCCGCTCAAGGCTCCCGAAGCCGTCAAGCAGGCCGTCAAGTCCGCCACCGACGAGGGCTTCTGGGCCAAGTCATTCAAGAACCTCGAGCATGATCTCAAGCACCTCACCGACGACGCTCGCGCCGTCTGGGACGAGGTCGCTATGATGTTCCCGGAGGAGATGAGCAAGGCTTCCTACTTCAGCCTGCCCAAGGCTCACGAGCGCAAGGAGGACTCCGAATGGGACTTCAGGACATCCGGCAAGGCCATCCAGGACGTCTGGGTCACCAACAGCAAGGGTGAGGAGGAGCGTGAGATCGATGGCAACCTCGAGGCCTTCAACCTCCGCACCAAGAAGGTCGATCCGTCCGTCTTGGGCGTCGACAAGGTCAAGCAGTACAGCGGTTACCTCGATAACGAGGAGGATGACAAGCACCTCTTCTACTGGTTCTTCGAGTCCCGCAATGACCCCAAGAACGACCCTGTGGTCCTGTGGCTCAACGGTGGCCCTGGCTGCTCTTCCCTCACTGGTCTCTTCATGGAGCTCGGTCCCTCTTCCATTGACGAGAAGGGCGAGGTCAAGTTCAACCCCAGTTCATGGAATGCCAACGCCAGCGTCATCTTCCTCGACCAGCCCGTGAACGTCGGCTACTCTTACTCCAGCAATACCGTCAGCAACACTGTCGCTGCTGGCAAGGACATCTACGCTCTTCTCACCCTCTTCTTCAAGCAGTTCCCTGAGTACGCCAAGCAGGACTTCCACATTTCCGGCGAGAGCTACGCTGGTCACTACATTCCTGTCTTTGCTTCCGAGATTCTGTCTCACAAGAAGCGCAACATCAACCTCCAGTCCGTCCTCATTGGTAACGGTCTGACCGACGGCCTTACTCAGTACGAGTACTACCGTCCCATGGCTTGCGGTGACGGTGGCTGGCCAGCCGTTCTTGACGAGCAGCAATGCCAGGCCATGGACAACTCTCTTCCTCGTTGCCAGCAGCTCATCCAGTCCTGCTACAACAGCGAGAGCGTCTGGTCTTGCGTGCCCGCCAGCATCTACTGCAACAACGCGATGATCGGCCCTTACCAGCGCACCGGTCAGAACCCCTACGACATCCGCGCCAAATGCTCCGGCAGTGACCTCTGCTACGACGAGCTCGAGTGGATCCAGAAGTACCTCAACCGCAAGGACGTCATGAAGACCCTCGGCGCCGAGGTCAGCAGCTACGACTCCTGCAACATGGACATCAACCGCAACTTCCTCTTCCAGGGCGACTGGATGCAGCCCTTCCACCGCCTCGTTCCCGGCATCCTTGAGGAGATCCCCGTCCTGATCTACGCCGGTGATGCCGACTTCATCTGCAACTGGCTCGGCAACCTTGCCTGGACCAACGAGCTCGAGTGGCCCGGCCACAAGGACTACAAGAAAGCACCGCTTGAGGACCTCAAGCTTCTTGAGGACGACAGCAAGATCGGCTCCGTCAAGAGCTCCGGCAACCTTACCTTCATGCGTCTGCACGCTGCCGGTCACATGGTTCCTTACAACCAGCCCGAGGCTAGCTTGGACATGCTCAACAGGTGGTTGTCTGGCGAATGGTCCGAGTCGAAGTAAACGTTTCGGACCCGCTAGGGTAATCTAGGGAATGGTTGCTCTTTCGACGGATGGAATCATGCGTGATGGGAGATCGCGTGTGGCACAGATTGTTCATTGCTGATTGCTGAGGATCTGTATATTACCTTATTTGCATTAGACTGTAATCCCATCTGACATCGAGGAAAGACACGCGTCCCAAAAGTAAGACGTCGACAACATTCGTTCCCAATTCCACTTTCAATGAGAGTAGAACATGGTTACTTACTTGTAGGTGCCCTCTTACCTCACCAGGCTGAAGCAGCATGGGCCGGAGAGATGCATTTGCTCCCTCTGGCTGTCGAAGAGCACGCGACGCGCTGGCTAGGTCGGATGAGTCTGTCTTCCACTTAAGGTAGGTAGATATGGTGCGAGTGGTGGCACATCGTACATGTAGTGTTTGTATTGGTCCTCGCGCAGCATAAATCCCGTCCTCTTTGTTTGGCGGGCAGGAGCGCAGCTGACGCTTTTCTTGACACCAAACAGTCTCGTCCTGCTCACATTAGAGTCCGCGAAAGCCAGCCAGGCAGTCGGAGCTTTGCTTTTGGGACATTTGATGAGACTCTGGTCATCTGTCGTTTTGCTTCCGTATGGCTCTATTCAACATTGCGCAGTTGATTGGGGTTATGAGGGTTAGGGTCGTATTTGCATGGGAGGTGCCTCCTGCGTAGGTACATGTAGAGGTTCCTACGGGTGATAGAATGGCAGACAGACAAATTTACGGGACCAGAGGAGGTCAGATACCACGTGTTGCTTGTGGTATGTAAGTATGTAAGCAATCGTACCATTAATGACATGTTGCCATTGTATGCAAATGAAACAACACTCTTGCAAGGCCTGGTCAGCGCGTGTGGTCATATGTTTCTTCGGACTCGCTAGGACTTGAGTCTCACTACCTGCCAGAGAGCGATAGGCCCTAAAATCAAGCATGAGCGTGAAAGCTTCTAGGCAGCGCAGAAGGGTCGTCATAACCAAGCTCAGATGTGCAAAGGGAAGTAAATTTCGAAATCCCTCGATTCAAACATAGTCTCAGAAAATCTGACTATCATCTAATGGATCGACCCAAGGCAAAGGCGAGCCACCGTTCCCGGCACCCTCCCCTTTCCTCTTCTCCCTGAACGTATCATCCAGCCTCGCAGTATCGCCATCCAGACCCGCGTTCATGTCCACTTGCTCGGTGTACGACGGCTCCGTTTTAGTGGGTGCAGGAGTCTTGCCTGTCAGAACGTCGAGTAGCGAGTCCTCGATCATTCCGTCCTCGTCGGTCCCGCCTCGAGCCGTAGTGGACACGTCTGCAGGTAACCCGTCTCTGCCTTCGGGGTAGATGAGGGTAAAAGCCGTCCTTGTGGCAGCGAGAACAACCGGCTTGGCGTCTTCGGATTTACTTGGGGCGAACGAGAAGAGGGGTGTGACGGACAGTGTTGCTTCGACGGGTTTTGGTGGTAGACCCGAGGCTGCGTGGTACAGGAAGGCAATGTTATCGTTGCAATCGAGAAGTAGGAGGTCGCGCTTCGTGGGGTGCCAGTGCATGCGCCGCACGTTGTTGTGCTGAATAAGAACTGCGTGGGCGTGCAAAGTATGGGTGTCCCAGATCCAGACTGTGCTGAGTGTGCTTTCGTCGCGTGTGGCGAGGTAGCGGCCGTCGGCGCTGAAGCGGGCCTCTGCTACGCCTGATTCTGAGGGTTCGGTGGTGGTTTTGATGGCGCGGGAGAGGGGCGGGGAAACTGGTTGGGATGGTTGACCGAATGAGCGAGCATTTGTTGCTGAGACGGACTCTTGCCAGATAGTTGCTTGGTTTTCCGGAGGGGTGTGTTTTTGGTCGATTGTTGTGCTGTGTTGGACTACGGCCAATGGGGCGAAGGTCTTGGTGTTGAGGAGCGTTATTGTCGAGTCATGGCGGGAGATGGCCAGTATTGTGGAATTCAGTGACCATGTGATAGCTTTGACACCGAGCTCCAGATCTTGATTCGGTGTTGGATATGAGCGGAATGGTTGGCCATCGGGTGTCAATATCAGAACACCAGGATGTGCATGCGAGGTGTCTAGCACACTGATCCAGCGACCATCGGGCGACCATGATATGTTTCTAGCATCGATAGTGCTCAATGTCGTCGGCTCCAGTGTCAGGTCGGTCGACGGAAAGTGCAATGTCAACTGGTCTTGGGCTTGTGGTCTTGAAAGCAAGGCAAGCGTTTGTGACGATCCATCCTTATCTGGCCGGGGAGCCCAGTTGCGGCCGCCAGAGATCGTCTTGAGATCTCCTACTTCGATGCCTTTTCCAGTGGCTAGATCCCAAAGCTTGCCCCTACCAAACTCCCACACAGTAAACACGTGGTCGTTGCCGACAAAGTCCGCAGACGTAAATCGGCCGAGTCCACCACTACCATTGTCTAAGCGTACACGGTGGGACTCATCATCAATGTCCAGAATCTCAATAGACTGGCCAGAATAGAGCAGCACTCGTGTATTGTCGTCAGACCACTTGATCGACGAGACGTCCTTGGACTGTAGGCGGATCTTAAAGTCGGCGGAGCGCTCCGGGGCTTGCGTGTAGCAGACTTTGAGCTTGCCATTCGACACACATGCGAGGAACTCGCCAGACGGCGATATGGACGCGCCTGATCCGAGTAGCTGTTCAATGGCTTCCATGGCAGTATGTCGGCATCGGCCTGATGCTGTAAACAAACAGATAAGCGAAGAGAAGGCACTGGAAGCGTGTTCTGCAGGGCTACAACATAGTCGTAGGTTTTGCGTCAGTTTGATCTCACGTGAGAATCATACCGACGACCAACTCCGACTAGCGCAATGTTATGAGTGAATGGACGAGGATGTTGTTGCATACTTCGTGGGCACGTGCTTGCACATGGAAAGCGGGATCGGCCGAAAGCTTGTTGAAACTCTAAATTCTGGAAGGTGCGAGAATGACGTAGAAGGCAAGGCCGGAAGACTCGAGATGTTACTGGATGCGACGAGTTGGGCATCGCTGAACCTGGTATATACGAGCAACCACTCGATCCATAGGGCTGGACGTCTGCTGTGCGAGGATATAAGCTCATCGACCTCTCGCATATCGAGTCTCACCACCACTCCATCAGACGCATACAATCCGATTGACTTCTTGCACGCAGCAAAGGCCCCGCATCGCGAAACAGGCTTGAAAGCCCACCTACCCACCGCTACACAAAACCGCCTCTCGCGCACATCGCACTTTCACTGCTACACACATTACAGCAACCATGTCTCAGGGCATGCAATTTACCGACAAGGCCTCCGCTGCTCTGGCGGATGCCCAGGACCTCGCACAGCAGTATGCACACTCACAGCTACTGCCCATCCACCTTGGAGTCGCACTGCTCGACCCTTCTCCCGACCAGAGCAAGGACCAGCAGAACGACCACTCCCACGCCTCACACGCTGCATCTTCCGCATCTCTCTTCAAGCAGGTTGTTGAGAGAGCACATGGCGACACACAGCTACTCGACCGCGCCATGAAGAAGGCTCTGGTCCGCACACCCAGTCAAGATCCTCCACCAGAGCATGTCAGCGTGGCACCCGCCTTTTCGAAAGTCCTACGAACCGCAAACGAGCTCTCAAAGACGCAAAAGGATACATACATCGCCGTCGACCACCTCATCCAATGTCTTGTTCAGGACCCAAGCATTCAACGCTGTCTAGCAGACGCCAATGTGCCCAACACCAAGCTCATCGACAATGCTGTCCAAGCAATCCGCGGCACCAGGAGAGTGGACAGCAAGACTGCCGATGCCGAAGAGGAGAATGAGAACCTGAAGAAGTTCACCATCGACATGACGGCCATGGCCAGGGAAGGCAAGATCGACCCGGTCATTGGTCGCGAGGAAGAAATCAGACGTGTCGTTAGAATCCTGTCCAGGCGAACAAAGAACAACCCAGTCTTGATTGGTGAGCCTGGTGTTGGTAAAACAACGGTCGTCGAAGGTCTGGCCAGCAGAATTGTCAACGCAGACGTCCCGGCTGGTCTTGCCGCTTGCAAGTTACTCAGTTTGGATGTCGGGTCGCTCGTGGCGGGTTCAAAGTACCGCGGCGAGTTCGAAGAGCGCATGAAGGGCGTTCTGAAGGAGATCGAGGACAGCAGAGAGATGATTGTGCTGTTCGTTGACGAGATCCATCTTCTGATGGGTGCTGGTAGCTCTGGCGAGGGCGGCATGGACGCTGCAAACTTGCTCAAGCCCATGCTTGCACGTGGCCAGCTCCACTGTATTGGCGCAACCACTCTCGCCGAATACCGGAAATACATCGAAAAGGACGCTGCCTTCGAGCGTCGTTTCCAACAAGTGCTCGTCAAGGAGCCCACCCTTACCGAGACCGTCTCTATTCTTCGTGGACTCAAGGAGAAGTACGAGGTCCACCATGGTGTCACTATCCTTGACGGTGCCATCGTTTCTGCTGCCAGCCTTGCAACCCGCTACCTCACCCAGCGCAGATTGCCCGACTCTGCTGTCGATCTGATTGACGAGGCAGCGGCGGCTGTCCGTGTTGCTCGCGAATCGCAGCCGGAGCTTCTCGACTCTATGGAGCGTAAACTGCGACAGCTTGAGATTGAGATTCACGCGCTCGATCGCGAGAAGGACGAAGCATCCAAGGCCCGCTTGGGAGAAGCTCGCGCGGAGAAGGCGAACATTGAGGAAGACCTCAAGCCTCTGCGTGAGAAGTACGAGAGCGAAAAGGAGAGAGCAAAGGAGATTCAGGAGCAGAAGATCAAGCTTGACCAGTTGAAGACCAAGCAACAAGAGGCTGAGCGTACCCGCGAACTCGCAACCGCATCTGACCTCAAGTACTACGCCATTCCGGATGTCGAAGCGCGCATTGAGACTCTAGAGAAGGAGAAGGCCGCAGCTGACCACGAGGCTCGCCGTGGCAGCCACGGTGAAGCACTTGTCGCTGATGCTGTTGGACCCGATCAGATCAACGAGATCGTGGCTCGCTGGACAGGCATTCCTGTAACTCGCCTGAAGACCACCGAGAAGGACAAGTTACTGCAAATGGAGAAGGTGCTTGGAAATCTTGTTGTCGGTCAGAAGGAGGCTGTCACATCTGTCGCCAACGCCATCCGCCTACAGCGCTCAGGTCTGAGCAACCCAAACCAGCCGCCATCTTTCCTGTTCTGTGGTCCCTCTGGTACCGGTAAAACACTTTTGACCAAGGCGTTGGCCGAGTTCCTCTTCGACGACAGCAAATCCATGATTCGCTTCGACATGTCAGAATACCAAGAAAGGCACTCCCTCAGCCGCATGATCGGTGCACCACCCGGCTATGTTGGTCATGACGCTGGCGGCCAACTGACGGAAGCCCTGCGCCGCCGACCTTTCAGCATCCTCCTCTTCGACGAAGTCGAAAAAGCCGCCAAAGAAGTCCTGACCGTCCTCCTCCAGCTCATGGACGACGGTCGTATCACCGACGGCCAAGGCCGCATCATCGACGCCAAGAACTGCATCGTTGTCATGACCTCCAACCTAGGCGCCGACCACCTCGCCCGCCCAACAGGGACCGACGGCAAAATCGACCCAACCACCCGCGAGCTCGTCATGACCTCGCTACGCAACTGGTTTCTACCCGAGTTCCTCAACCGCATCTCGAGCATCGTCATCTTCAACCGCCTCACTAAGAGAGAAATCCGCAAGATCGTCGACGTTCGTCTTGAAGAAATCCAATCCCGTCTCAAAGGCAACGGCCGCGACGTCAAAATCGACCTTTCACTCGAGGTCAAGGACTACCTGGGTGCGGCGGGTTACAGCCCTGCTTACGGCGCTCGTCCGCTGGCGCGTCTCATCGAGAAGGAAGTTCTGAACAGGCTTGCTGTGCTTATTCTGCGCGGCTCGATCAGGGATGGCGAGGTTGCGAGAGTGGAGCTTGAGGATGGTCACATCGTTGTACTGCCTAACCACGGCGACAGCGATGGCGATGAGGACAGTGATATTGAGATGAGTGACGAGGATGCCATGGAGGAGCTCGAGGACCGCAACCGCGACAACGAGCTTTACGATTAGATTGAAGGAGACACATGTTTTCAAAGCGTTCAAGCGAATAGATAAACTGGGAGGACTTGTTACTGGCGACGCTAGATAAAGTTGGCGTTTCGTGACATTGGATGGGATGGATATGAATATGAATACAATCGATTCTACGAATGTAATGCTCAATTTTTCTATTGTACTACAACAGGCCACTTCACCGTTACTCACCGTATATCAATCGAGCGTTAAGCCTTCTGATTCAACTCCCATGTTGGCGTTGTGCCTGAGCGTCCGAGCCAGTCTACCTGACATTGCACAGGCGGCGCTGCTGTTGGGTCCTTCGAAGTCTTCTGCTTCATATTGATATTCACTGACCGTCTTCGCAGCATAGTTGTGACCCTGCAGGAAGCGTTTGCTCCCACAACGGCTCCACATAGGTCACGAGACACCAACAAGCGAACTTGTACACTTCACTTCATGTTGTTTTCGTCTGTGCGGCCCTAGGATGTGTTCTTATGCTTTCCACTGCCGTCGCCTATCTATTGCGCTTGCGGTGTCTTTGACGTAGCGCGTTCACATCGTCTGGGGTGAACAGTGTTGTGATAGGCCAAATGCTGGGACACCCTTGTTCCGATGGACTAGCGTGGTCTACCGTTTGCTGTTTGTGAGGTCGTCCTTTGACGGAGAGTCGCATAAATACTTCTGCAGCTGCAGGTTGCTGTCTATCATCCACCACCAATCCTTCGCTGGCTTTCATCATCTTTTTTCGGTATAGAACATACAACACTCCCAGTGCGATTGCCTTGCTCTGCGTCTGCACGTAAGCGGCATTCTTCAGCAATCATCGAAACGCACCGCAGGCTGCTTGTCTCCCTGTTTCGGTTGCGGCTCTCCTTTGTCTTGTTTACCCCTTACGCCGGTATACACATATAACTTGTCACCATGGGTCCTAAGCGCAAGATCGAAGAAGACAGCGACAACGGTAACAGCCATCCGCCATCATGCCTTCGAAAGCGCCAAACTCACACCTCCCAGCGCCACAAGGTAAAAAGCCAAAGTCGACGCAACAGTTCCCCCAATCCAATCTAGCCCAAGCCAATGGGCCGGTCATCGACATCGCTGATGGATTCCTTTTCGACGCCTATGGGGAGCTTTTCGAAGGATTGCATGGTCTGTCTCACGCTGTTTACGCAGCAAGTTGAAGATACTATACTGACCATTCATCTCAGCCGCGCGTCCTGTCAGTGAGGGAAAAACAGCCAACTACCGGCGCCGCTGGCGCGCGAGGCACCAGTTGGCCCAACTCAGCACTCAGCCTGATGGCTTCGGAATCACCCTGAGATATCCTGATGGTCGGACGCAGACTGCCCATCTACTCACTCCGCCCGATATGGTCGTCGAACAAGACGGGATCGGGCAATTGCAGCGTCGACAGAGAATCCCCCTGCTGGACGGCGACGAGCCGTATTCCCAGGCTTTCTACCAGCGATACCTGACGCTGAACAGGCTGCCGTACTTTCTCTTTCGGCAGGGGCATCTAGCCATGCTTGAGGACATGGCAGAGGCCCGCATCTTGGGCATTGACGTGCCTGAGCCGCCGCAGCAAGTTGTGCAGCTTGAGATAAGCCCTGCTCAGAGGGTGCGGATTCGTCGGACGATGCGCCGTGCTCATATTGCCGGGCATGGTATCGTCAACCCCACAGAGATTCCAGCAGGCTTAGGCCATTGGGAGTGGCTCGGCAACACCGATCGCGACGTTGCGGAAGCCTCTGGGTATGGATCATCGTTCGAGGACATCACGACTGCTCGAGGTGCGGGAGCCCTGTCACTGAACTCTGACCGCGAAGATGTGCCCGCTGTCGTCTGGTATCCGGATCTTGAGTACCTCAATCCTGCGGATGAGCCTGACGGATCTGGACACTGGGAGTTCATGACTTCGACTGGCCAGGACTCAGACAGAGGAATGGCGGCGTTGCAGCTGGGCGGTACGTCTGGCTTGCCCGACTACCCTTCGGCAAGGCAGATCTTTCTCCTGCGGCTGCAGTATCAGGATGAAAATCGTGAAGATCTCACCGCAGACATCCGGCTCGTATGGATCCCGGGCGAGGACGCTGAGTCCGAGGGCGACGACCCAGTCCTGGAACCCCTGCCGCAAGACGACTCACCAGGCCTATTTGTCACCAGCAATACGCCTTCTCCAGAAGAAGGCGAGGAGGAGGCAGAGGAAGAAGTAACCCACGGCTTCCTAGGCGAAGGTGTCTCGCCCTCAGACTTCGACCCGACCAACGGCGATCCTGGAGGCAAGACAAACCAAACAGCAACCAAAAGCACCCCGAAATACTACACCTGCCGCATCCCCCCAGTGACCGGCAAAGTCATCACTCTCGACCGTGCACGGCCCCAACTTGGCGTCCCAGAAGAACACAAGACGTATACTTACAACCTCGGCGGCTGGATTCAATACGCCACGCACGCCCGCCTCGACTGGTCAGACAAGGCCCAGGTCGGAGCTCTTGCTCGCTGGCGTGACCAGATTAACCGCCGTAACGGCTGGCCGCAGCTGCGCGGGCAGGTCAGAGAGCGGTACAGCGATGAGGAGAGGCGGTGGGTTGACAGGCGGGTGGTGGCGTACTTGAAGGCTGGGCGGGACTATGCCATTGTTCACACGCATAGGGGTTTCAACGCCAAATTCAGCGCCAGAGGCGAGAGGTCGGAGGCCGGTGTTGCGAGTCTAATGCTGAGGATGAAGAGGCATTGGCTTCAGTTTGGGACGATGAGCACGACGGGATTGCAGCAGAATGATGAGTCGGATGTGGAGTTGGAGCCGGAGCAGGCTAGTGGTCAGGCCGATAATGGGGCGGATGCTGATGTATCGGATGGGGAGCAAGAGCATGTCGATGTCCAGGTTGAAAGCGATGAAGAAGCTGCGGGTGGCGATGTGAAAGCTGAGCCGGCTCTTGGTGACGAGGCTGACGACGACAACGACGACTTCATTTGAGCTACGCAGCCCGACATTTACATAGTTCGTTCTTGACCAAAACATGTGTGCCTTGTGTTTCGCAAATTGGTGACCTCGTTCTGGGTGGCAGCCGGTCACATGACTGTACGCTTAGTAAGCGGCTATCTATTCCATTGAGCAGACCCGGGATCCCGGGACCTAATGGGAAACCGTCGGGAAGGTTTTTTCATTCACTTACACTCGATCGATGATATCCAATCGAAAGGTAAAGATGAAAGTCCAAGTTCCAAGAGAGGAACTTCATGCGTGGTGTCGGCCCGCCAGTCAGTGTAGCTATGATAGCATCCAGGTGCCTGTTGGGTGCAAGAACGATCGTACTGTTGTGGCTGCATAAATGTAGATGGACTGTTGTTATTACATATATGCACCAGTGCGATCGAATTTGTGTGGCATAGTCGTAATTGAAATCTTGGATAGGCAGTAGGCGCCGGTGTAAGCTGTGGGGGCAGCACTTTCGTGTTTCGTCTTGATGTGGCGACCCAAGCCAGATGGCGCAAGGTATGTTGCGCGTTGCGTTCACATTTCATGGTCTTCTTATTGCTCCGTTGACATTGATGTAATGTCGTGAAATGGCGCGAACAGTATGGTTGGAGTTATAGCGCTGGCTGGGGAGTGTCCATAAGCGTACCTCCGCACAGTTGTGGAGTGTGACGGAATGGATGCCGTAACATGTATCGACCCGATGGCTAAGTGGATTCGGGGTCGGCTCAATGTTCGTTGGCATGTGGTGTGTAGAGCAAACGTCGCACACTGTGACTTGGAATCGCCTTTGAAGAAGACATTGAAGGTATCATTAAGGAATGATGTTGTCGTGTTTCGCAGCGAAGATAGCCAAGCATATGGTGGGCGTTGCACACATCGAATCGCGAAAACAAGGTGTTCTAATCAGGATGAGTGATGTTTGAGTCGAAGCGAGTGCTGGTTCGGCGGTGTGTGGAGGCACTCTGGGAGTTGTCAGTGTGAGACAAGGGACTGCAATTTTGTGGTCGTAATCAGCATAAAATGTATTGTGTATGTTGCATTCGTGACTCTCTATCCGGCATGCCTCTTTCACTCCAGAACCATAAACCTCACTGCGTCATCTGAGCTGAGCGTGCGTTGAACTGAAACGTCTTGAACTTCCAAACTATTGTAATCGTGCTTTGTCAAAATATTTCATTTGAACACCTCGAGCTAGCCGCAATATGGCAGGTTACGGGTATACTCGAAGCTTGCGCAAGAAAAAGGCAGCAGCAGGTACCTTCCATCCCTTGCAGCCACAGCGTAAACACCAGCCCATGCAAACCCATAATCCATTTTAACGGTTGCTCTTGGCGACACGCTCGAGCTCGTCCTTCTTCTTGATGGCGTAAGAGTTGCTGGAACCCTTGGCGGCGTTGATGAGCTCCTCAGCGAGGCACTCGGCAATGCTCTTGATGTTGCGGAAAGCGGCCTCGCGGGAGCCGATGGTCAGGAGGGCGATGGCCTGGTTGACACGGCGGAGAGGGGAGACATCGACGGCCTGGCGACGGACGGTACCGGCGGAACCGATACGGGTAGAGTCCTCACGGGGACCGCAGTTGACGATGGCGTCAACGGCGATCTGGATCGGGTTCTGGTCGGTCATGATGTGGATCTGCAGATTAGAGGTAAGTGTGTGTGAGCTGGCGATGCGCGGCGTGCGGAGGACGTACGATCTCGAAGGCGTGGGCGACGATGCGGACGGCCATGAGCTTCTTTCCGTTGTTGCGGCCGTTCATCATGAGCGAGTTGGTAAGACGCTCAATGATGGGGCACTGCGCCTTGCGGAAGCGCTTCTGGGCGAAGCGGCCGGCGGAGTGAGGCAAGTAGACGGGCTGGCGGATCTGGATGTAGTCGCTGTGGTCACCTCGTCAGCGGTCTCGTTCCCATGTCGCTGTGTCTGCCCTGCATCCGCCATGTCGCATTCCTGGTCCCATTCCTCCAATCCGGCCATATCGTTCCAATCCACCAGTTCCTCCGCGCGGGTAGGGGCGCACTCACGTCAAGGAGATGTCCCTGATCTCGACGTCCTCGTAGCTCCACTTGTTGAAGAGCTTGGTGGCGCCAATCTCCTGGGAGACATCCTTGGGCAGCACCGGGTAGCCCTGGGGCGCCTCGACCTCGACCTCGCCGTCGGACATTTTCGCAACTGAGTCCTTCGTGTAAGAGTCTTCCGCGGGTTGGAAGACAAGACTGAAGGGTGCTGGGGTGTCGTCGCTGTTGGTTAGTGTGCGCCTGGGAGTTCCGACTTCGACGTTGCTTGCTTGCGCCGAACGCTGGACGTGGGTTGTGGATTTCCAGAGCGCACTTGGGCTTGGCGCACTAGTGTGGGCGAGAGTGATGGCTTTTTGGGCAAGTTAAGCGAGAAATGCCTGGAGGCTTCACTCCAGAATTTGAGTGCAGGTTTCACAGGCCAACGCCGAAACTCCAGGCCACTAACAATTTGTTAGCTCGTGGAAGTTTCTTGTCAGTAAGAGGTACCTCCTACCTCACCTCACCAGGGATCAAGGTCACGTGTCAGGTTGCTGTGAGGGAAATCTATGGCAGCATTCAAGAATAATGCCTTAGCTTCCTTCTATGCATATATGGCCACACTTCTCGCCTATATCATTGCTGTCTGTACTATACCTAGCATAGCGTAGGGCTGAACGATGTGGCAAAGCACGGTTGTGACTAAATGCATTGAAACCACCGGGAAGCCATATAGCAGACAAATTTACAGACGAGGAGGGGAAATATCACAAGGCTATTTGCATAACTAAGCATTAACCTGATGATACATGGAAAGTACTCCCTCTATCCTACACTCACAAGAAATCAGTAGCCTCGGCACCGAACGCTGCAATCACTACAGTTCCCAGTCCACCCAAGATAGCAAGACACCACGCCACGCCTGCAGACTCCCACCCAGCAACCGAGATCCAACGACTACCTATAGCCTGCCTAGTAGACCTCGCCTGAGATCTGGCTCGAGACTGAGACCTTGCCCTCGAAGGCACCTGCTTACTGGGCGACACGCTCTTCCTTGGCCTGCCTGGACTGCGGCTCTTACTCGTGTTGCGTACAAGAGCATAGCCACTCTCATTTCCAGACAGACTCTTCCTGTGCTTCGGTGGGCGGCCGCGTTTGCGCACATAAGCCTCTGCAGTGGCAGTGGTGGGTGCCTCGTCTGGCCTGGCGAAGCGTGTCAAGTTCTTCACCGAAGCAAGCTGCTTCACAGTATCGAGCCAGCTAGCTTTCGACCGCTCCTGCCGCTCGAACGCCACCTCATCCTCATCTTTGAGCCAAGGCATAAGCGTGCAACGGAACATCGTCTTTGGGTCTGCTTCCGCAAATGCTGCCCACAGTGCGATGACGATTACTGAAAGCACAACATCCCATGCCATCGCATTCGCTCGTCCCGTGTCCGCCAGCATGCCGAAAGTCGAGCGAGCTGCGTACTCGAGATCTTCTATGCCATCCTCCGTTGCTTGTTGAGGTTTCAGACGGAACGCATTATACCATGTCTTGGTATGCAATTCATCGCCGGCCTCAAGCAGCGTTCGAGTAGCAGCGTAGACTCGGATTATGACAAGTGGCAGAGACATCCAACTCAATGTCAGCGATCGGGATCTCCTCGCTGCGGCGGCTGAAGCGTGGTAGGTGCCCAGACGATGTGGGTGAATCCACTAAAGTGTGTCAGCACAGAGTCCCATTGCATTTCGAAACCAAATGCCGCGATGATGAGCAGTGTGTATTGGAGAGTACAGCCTGTCGCTCTCAGTAGACTTACAGTCATCGCGGTAAACGCAGTATAAGCCCACAGCCCAGTGGCAAATACTATAATAGATGTGCCAGCCCAGTCCGACGTCGCAGGCAAGAGACCCCAGGCCGCAGCATGCAGCCAGAACGGCACAAGAAGAGGCGTTCGGTACGGAGTCCAGCGCTCCATGTTCGCATCTCGGATTGGCGACATCAGCATCAGCGCATACAACAGAGACTGTGACCCAGCCAGACCAAAGTACATGGCCGCCAAAGATAATAGCACGGGTGTGCTCCACGGTAGAGCGCGTAGCCGAGCTGTAAGTATCGTTAGCCCAGGAAAACAGCAATCGATGCATACACCGGGGAGAGACTCACTCTCATAGCTCAGAAAGAACAGCCAAGTCAAAGACCCCCAATAATACTCGCTCGACCACCAATAATCCGCCGAGCTATGGAACGGCGGCAGCCACTCATCAAGCACAGCTCCAGCATCGACCGAGAGCTCAAAAGGAAGCTGTTCGTTCAACCACTGCGAAATCCACGTCTCTTGCTTGACCGCAATGTAGTGGCGACCAGGCTGACTACACAAATAATTAGCCCAACCCATCGGCTTTCAGTAAAGTAATGTATCAAAGAGAAAGGCTCACCTGCTCGGAATCTCAACCTGCTCCCCATCCTCATCCCACCTCACCCCTCTCCTCTCCCTCTCCCAATACCCATCATAAGCATCACCAACCCCATGCGCCCCAGCCAGCGTATCCACCACCTCCGCCCTCGCCCCCTCATCAACATAGTTCAGCGTCGTGACAGCCACGAAACACGCAACTGCCAATCCCAGAAACACAATCACCAGTCTCCTCCTATGCACGCCCTGCCTTGTACTGAACGAGCGAGCAGCACGGTCGTATTGTCCAATGACGAGAGCGATGGTGCTGCCGATGGTGAGCAAGCTAGCGGCGAGGGTAAAGTAGCCCAAAAAGCCGTGGATTTGGCGCTCGTCGATGGCTGAGGCGTCGTCGAAGGGCGACATCTTGGGGTTTCCTCCGTTCGATGGTGGAGGACAGCGCTGTGTGGTGAGCACTAGAGGAGTGGTTCTGGATGTCTGGGCGTAGGGGCCCCTGTTGTTTTCCTTGTTGTTATGTTGGAATGTCCAGATTTTATCCCTTGCTTCGGCAGCATCCAGGCTCGCCAGGTTTTCCAGCAACGAGGGTCCCTCGTCTTCTTCGGAATACCATGATTTGTACAGTGGACAGGAGACTTCTTGTATATATGTAACAATATGTAAAATACTCTAGTCTTCACAGCATCCATCTATCATCACTATTGCTGCCCCTTATTCTTCTCCTTCTTCCCCTGCCTCCCCTTCCTCGGCCCCTTGCCCTTCGCCACCAAATCATCAACATAAGCCTGCGCCTCCGCTTCTTTCCTCTTCTCCTCTTCCGCAAACAGCTTCAGCAGCGCAGGCGTGAAATGCTGCATTTCCGCGATCTCGCCAACTTTGACGCGCATGTAGTCAAACGCGACGCAGACTTGCATGTCGGATTTGAGCTTGAAGTTGACAGCCGTGGGAGCGCTTTCCGAACATTTGTCGGGAAGGTCGACTTGTTGGCCGTTGGTGGTGGGCTCTTGGGCGGGGAGTGTAGGTGCTTGGTCATCATCTTCTATGGGAGCGGAGGCCATTTCGTCGTCGTCTGGGTTTGCGGCGCCGTCTTCTTCTGCTGCTGTGGCGTTGAGCATGGGTACGTCCTGAGCACTTGCTGCGTCGCCAGCGTCCTCTTCGCTGTGCTCGAGCACAGGCAGCTTCTGGTAGCGTTGGCTGAAATGGGTCAGAACGCAGGCTTTGGCGCCCATTGCCTGCGCGACGCCAAGGGCCTCCGAAGTAGTCGAGTGGTTCTTCGCCTGAGCATCACCTTGAAGCTCATCGTCAAAGGTCGCTTCGTGAATACAAACAGTAGAGCCCTTGCCGATCTTCGCAAACGCATCGCTAGGTCTGCAGTCGCCAGAGTACGATGCCTTGAAGCCCGTGGGCCATGTGATAGAAATTGCGCGAGCGCCATGACAGTGCTTGACAAGGCACGCTTGGACGTCCTGCAAGCCGAGCACAGACGGTGGCACTTCCATGGCTGACATTTTGGCCCAGCGGTCTGGCGAATCCAGGACCTTTAGTACTGATGGAGGTACGAACCAGCTCATGCGCGAAGCTCTGCCGTTCTGTGGTTGAGCTGGGGAGATTGTCAAAGGCGCAAGGCGAGAGAAACCGTAGTCTTCTACTGCAGAGTATTCGGCGAGCCATGATGCCATTGCAGGCTCGGAAATGACCGCAAGTCGTTGTCCATCTTCGAACAAGCTCTTGCCTTCTGCAGTGGGTAGGGGCGCTGCCGCAGGTTGTGCATTATGCACCTTGTGATACCACGCTTTGATGACGCTGACAGTGCCCAGGTGGTGGTCCGCGTGCATGTGGCTGATTACAATGAGTTTCAAGCCGGAAATAATTTCCTCAAACTCCTCTGGAGAGAAGGCACGTTTGAGTTGACCAAGTGTGTTTTCACCGCAGTCGAAGAGCATGCTGCCCCAGCCAGGAACTCTCAACAGTGTAGCAGAGACGTTACGGTACTTGGACGGCAACGCAGAGCCAGTGCCGAGAGTCGTAATCTCAACATCCTGCTGTGGGACCGTGTTGGCCCATTTGGAGATAGAAGCAGCATCTGACGCGATCGCATCCTTCACACGAGCCGCTTCCTCGAGTACTTCTTTCGACATATCGTTCCTTGTAGCCTGGACATCCAGAGGTGAGACTTGGTCCTTGATATTGATTTCAACCTTGGGCTCGAGTTGCAAAACTTGGCCTCTGACTGCGGCACGAGCATTTGCTGCGAGTGGTATCTTGATATGATTCTCCGTAGCGCTACCGTTGCCGTGTGTAGGAACCCGGTATCTCTTACCATCAATTTGTTCCAGGCGTACGGTTGCCGCAGCGGCGGAGTCGAGCGCGATGTTATTCGGGCAATAGTCCGGCGAAGAGACAACGTGCTCGTATTGCTTGTTTTTGGCCATGAAGTCACGTAATCTCAAGTCGAGGGCAACGCCGGGACCACAAATCCAGACAACGGCGCCCACTCCTGACATGACCTTCGCTTCTTGCCACTCAGGGCGAGCAATGAGGTCGTCGATATAGGCCGGAGTGGGTAGGTCGATGACTGCGATACCACCGCCTTCTTTGCTCGGGCCCAGGACTTGTTCTGGAGTGACCGTCTTGCCATCTTCATTTTCGACGTTCTCACCGGACTGAAGTTTTGACCATTTCACACCCTTGGCGACATTGAGTTCCATGGCATTCTTTGGGTTGAACTTGCCTCTCTGAGTGTGATTGCGAATGATATAACTCACAGCCTCCTTAGCAGGCTGAGTGGGCGGTAGACCCTCGACCAGAGCTCCAGGCCAGGGCTTTCGCACCAGAACCTCTACGTTCGCACTCGCCGGGTCAAGATTGGTGCCGGGCATTGGGCCGCTGTACTTTTCGATCTTGTTGGTCAATGAGTTGCGGATGAAGATGGTGGCGGGCATCTTGACGTCGGCTAGTCGTGTAGGGTAAAGGGTGTCAAGACGCCATGTTGAGTTGAACATCTCGCCCACCACAGCTTTAGCAGTGAGCTGGTCATGTTGGCCTGGCGTCACCCCGTTTGTCATACCAGCCCTGCCTTGTTCCGGGGTCTCTCCTTCGTAGACTTCTTCTATGCTCCTTTTGCGAGGGCTAGCAGACTTGCCTTCTGATGGGCTCGGTGGTTTTGATGTGGAAGTTGGAAGAATGGACATAGGCCACACTTTGATGTTTTGATCAGCCCAATGCGGAGCCCACTCTTCTTCGCCCTCAAGCCTGTGCCTCTCGGTTCCAATTTCGTTCACGTCGAGAGGCAAGCCTTTCCTGAACACGAAGCGACGGGCAGTCGCAAGCATGTGATTGAGGTTGGGAGGTGCAAATATTGTAAGGCCATTCCGGGCAACTTCAGCTTTAGCAGCCTCCTCGAGTTGTCTCATTTCTTCTGAGTGTGGTTCTATGCCCATTGCTGCCGCCTTTGCCGCCGCTCTTTTCTTCGCCTCTTCGATGCCTGATGCTTGACTTGTCGCAGTGACATCGGCCAACGTCAAGATCATACCAATCAAGCCACCAGTGTTTTGCCATTCTGTCCTGCCCGTGACGAATAACTCATTGACCTTGAGCAGTTTTGCGCCCATTTGCACGCATGCTCTCTGTGTGCCTTCCGCAATACTGCCAATGAGATATCTCTTATTGTCGAAGTGAAGGACGAGCGTAGTGCCAGGCGTGTCCGCCGTAGGCGTAGTGAGTACCTGGACGAATGACCGCATGATCGGCCTTTTGTAATCGAATCTGCGCTCGCGTCGGCGGAGGTGTTGATCTGAAGGTGCAAGTCGTTTTAAGTCGCGATCTTTGAATGGGGTGTGTCCAGTGGACTTTGGTGTTGATCGACCCTCGATTCCTGAAGGACGGGACCCTAGTTTTCCACGGTTGCGCCAGCGGTCTACCGTGTCTCCGAGTGCATATCTGCGAAACGAAGGGAGGATCTGCGCTGTTGGTCTGTCGTGTTTACTCGGATCTTTGGGTTGTCCGTTTTCCTGCTGCCGCTCTTCGGTGTATGCTTTAGTCGATTGATGGCCTTGGACGGCTTGTTGCAGTTGCGAGATCAAGCTGTCGGAGTATGTACGGGCAGAGGCGTAAGAATGGGTCGGGCGGAGGAGAGGGTTGATTCGTAGCGTCGTAAAGCCGTGAGCGAGCCTGCGCGTCGGCGCCAACGTGGAAGCTATCTTGAAAGAGCGTATGGTGGCGGTCTGTACAGTGCCGTGGAGTACAATAGGTGGAGAGCTGGGCAGTATTTTATTGATTTCAATGCGTCATGATGAATCTTTCCCCGTCGTTTGGAGCTAGCAACGCTCTGCTATCCTTGGCGTTGGATGGAAGCTCGAATGGCTGTCCAGAGAGAACATCAACGGTCACAAAATAGTCAATTGTCATCAACGGGATCAAAAATTGCACAATGCCACTTCTAAATGTACGTGGACCACAAGCTCACTCCAAGATAATGGGGACGGGTTTCAACGAAGTTGCGACGCTCACACAACTCGAGTCGACTAACTAGTCTAACCCCTTCTCTACCCCTCCCTCTCCTCCCTAAAAATCTGATACTCATAACCAGCCCCCACCGGCAAGATCCCAAAATACGTGAAGCTCGCGAAAGTCTCCGGCTCCAGCGTCACAAACGCCAACGCAGCATTCTTCTGCCTCGAGCTTACCCTCCAGCTCCCCGCCGGCAACCACAAGTCCTCCTTGACATACGGCTCCGTCGTGACAACATTCCTCACCGTCCCTTCCATAATCTCGGTGTCAAGAGTCGAGGACGTAATATTGTAAGCTTGCACCGTACCGCGATACTCGTACTTCATCTCCTCGACTTCGACGCCCAGGATGCGCAGACGGTCCGCGACGGCGCCCCAGTTGCGCGGGATGAGATAAGCTTCTGGTCGGGGACGCGTGATGTTTGCTAGGGAGGGGGTGGTGGTTTTGAACTCGATGGGGACTTCGACGACAGAGCCGTTGCGGATATCGACCATTGTGAAGGTGCGGTTGGAGCTGGGCTGCGAGTCGGTGAGGATGATTTCTTCGTCGCTGTTGATGTAGTCTTCGGCTGCGGCGGCGAGGACTTCGAGCACCTCTTCTGAGTTGTCGCGGGCGGTGTCGAGGATCGATTCGACCATGGTGAGAGATGCTGCTGTGCGGCGTTGGAAGTGCTGGTCTGCTAGCCATTGGCCGCGCACTTCGGTCAAGATGCTGACGGTCTGAGTCAGGCCGTTGTTGTTGGTGCCGGATGCTGGCATTGTCGACAATTCCTCGAACAGGATCGGAGAGCCTTCGACATCGCTGGTGTCGCCGAGGACGTACGGACCCCAGCGCATACCGCGTGACTCGAGCAGACTGCCCATATTGGCGACGAACGTGCCTTCGCTGAGATTACGGATCATGGGATGGATGTTGAGGTTTTTGCCACCGCCAATCATTGCATCCAGGCCATGGCGATAGCGGCCACTGAAGACATTGTGACCGGCAAACTCGTGCATATCGATGGAGATGTGCGCGTCAAAGGACGAGAAGAGCTTCTTGACGTCTTGGGAGTGCTGTTTCACCAACTTGGTGTGCTCTCGGTTTGGGTCGATGTTGGAAACGAACTCGCTGTTTCCTTGTCAGAATGTTGGAAAGAATTGATCGACAGAATCTTAGACACATACCGTTGGAAATAATGCACGCCATCTGGATTATACCTGGGCATAACAAAGATGTCCATCTTCTCGAGCAGGCTTGCGGTCCACGTAGTGTTTGCATCCATCTTACCCAAAAGAGCCATGCAGCCCTGATCCGCCGCTGGCTCATTGCCATGGATAGCAGCCTGTAGCCACACCCGCAGCTTGGTAGAGTTGCTAGGTTTGCTGTTCGGATCACTGAGGAAAGCAGTAAAGATGGGCCGCCCCTGTTCCGACTTGAAGTCCGCAAGCTGGTAGTTGAACCACTCGTGACGGCTGGCAATGTCTCTCAGGAAATCGTCTGATGACGTGTTAGCTCGAATCGTAGATATGATATGCACGAGGTTTACCAAGGGTCGTTTCGTTGGTCGGGCCAGAAGTGCCATTGGCAAATGTTTCCGTAGGGACAGTCTCTGGCTTTAGGAAAGCGGGCGAGAAGAGCTCAGTGTCGACATCCTGGAAGGCTTGCGATACAGCGTCACTATCCTTTTCCGTGGGCGAGTAGTTCCAGCCTAAAGAGGAAGTTAGAGTGCGCACTAGAAGCCATTGATATGTGAGTGCTCACCATATGTAGGCGGAGGCCGTAGACCTCCGCTCTGAGCCTGCACCATACTTGTAACGCCCAAGAGGGCGGCCTGTATAGTGATTGTGGTCCTCATATTGTCGATGATAGCCCGCTTTCCCAGGTCAAGATTGAAAGACGTGAGACTTGGTGGCAATTGATACTACCTGCGAAGCTCGCTGTACTTCTCGGCGCACCTTGAAGTGGACGAATGTCCACCTTATATTCTCATCGGTTACTCCAAACCTTACATGCCGAAGACCATTCTGCGACAACATAGCCAAGATCTATTCACCAGCGTAGACCGACGTCGGCGCGAAAATCTCCGACCATGTGGCCATCAGCGGCGTGCAACAAGAGGCGTGGATCATCTTGGCTACCCTTCATAGCCACAGAGGTGTTGCGAACTCAGTGAGAACTACTCAACCCTGCTGTTTTGTCGGTAGATCTATCTACCGACCTCCAAGATCGCATGAACGAAGCCGGTTGAGGCAGGTGTCAAGACTGGGCAGCGGGGTTGGCCAAGAGATAGAGAACTTAGCATTACGACGTCGATGCTCAGCATGAACAAGTGGTGGAGTATGGAGATTGCGATAGCTGACTTCGCGTTATGTGAGGTGATGGGTTGTGTTACATAATGCGAGGCTGTTGGAAGGCGGAAGCAGGTGGAACAGTACTTGTGAATGGAGTCGTGGACCTCGGCCAATCAACGCGCGACTTGGGGCGCACTGGTCTTCGACTCCACTTCACTTCGCCTAGCTTCTTTGAATGCTACATTGTACATGTTTATCATATTATGGTTCGTCGTGACTGACGGAAACAAAAAGCAATCATTGTGTGTATAGCAGGCCTCCAACTCCTGGCGAGTGATGCCAAGATGCTGATGGCCTGTAAGCCAGTCTCCAATCGTTTGACCTTCTTCCGAGGCGCTGGCGGTGATAAATGATCAAAGATGCTTCTGTATGCTATGGGCGATCCAAAAGTGAACCTGTGATAGATCTCGTTCTTGACCCGGCCGACGTGCCCGGCCCACCGTCCTAAGTGTACTAACTTTCCGTAGGCCATCAGCATGCCAGCAATACATTGCCGGCATCTGGAGGCTTGCACGATACGAAATGACGACCAAAGCCATGCGCATTAAGACATGCTCCTGGGGTAAAGCGAGGTTACCACACGATGAAGTGAGGTCGAGTGAGGCTTCCCCGCTTTCGCTGTGGCTGAGCGTGAAGTGCCACACGCACAACCAAATAAAGAGACATGCCGGTTCATCTGGCTAAACAATCGGATATGACCGTTTATATTACAGTGAAACCATATGAAAAGCGTGTCATCTGGACGCATGCAGCTCACGCCATCAATATGTATAGATATTGGCTCTCACAAGTCACCAGTGAGCAAAAGCTTGGGCCGAAAGCCAAGCACCGATCTGCCTCAAGTTGAACAGGCTGAACTCCTGGTCCCATCTTATACGTCGCACCAACTGTGCGGCCTCCGTGTTATTTCGGTAGCGGGCCTGCAACGTGCTACCTCCGGATTCTTACTTGCGACAAGCCTGCGCGCCAAAGACATCCGGAAGCGCCTCAGTGTGAGATAGATACCAGGTCCGCATTGCTGGTAAGAAGGGCAATACAGTACATAACCTGCCCCTTGACCGGTCTTCCAAGATGCTGAGTATAGCCCTAACTCTTCCCTTCTTTCTCTCATATTACGCGTTTGATACTGCGTCTTAAGCCACCATGCGTGTCTCCTCTATTGCCATCTCGGCCCTTGGTCTGGTACCAAGCGCGTTCGCAGCCGATCTCTACGCCAGCCACTTCTCTGGCACGGTCTACGCGCTTTCATACACTGCTGGTAACAACGGCAATGGTTCTCTTGCCATCAAGTCGTCGTCCTCTGGCTGCGGACGCATGCCGGCTTGGTTGACATTCGACGCATCGTCCAAGTCGCTTTACTGCTTCGATGAGACGGGATCGTGGGGTGGCGGAAGTGTGGTCGCCTCCTTCGCTGTCAACACTGATGGCTCGCTGAAGTCGAGCGGTCAGGCTAAGTCTACTGGTGGCGAGGTCCATGGCTCGCTGTATGGTGGCGCCAACGGAACCAGCTTTGTGGCGATGGCTGAGTAGTGAGTACATTCGACTCCGTGCGAGTACATAAACAATAATACTGACCAATGCTAGCGACCCGTCGACCATCTCGACCTACAAGCTGCCCTTGACTTCCAGCTCTCAGGTCCTCCAGAAGGAGAAGTTCACCATGTCCCAGCCCGGTCCCAACAGCGGCAGACAGAACGCTCCTCACCCTCACGCCATCTTCAAGGACCCGACTGGCAAATTCCTGCTCGTGCCTGACCTCGGTGCCGACCTCATCCGCATCTTCAGCGTGGACTCTTCCAGCGGCAAGCTCACCTCTTGCCCTGCTGCTCAGACTGGCGCCGGTGACGGTCCACGTCACGGCACTTGGTGGGCACCCACTGCTGGCTCTACAAGCGGCCAAATGCTCTACACTGTCAACGAGCTGAGCAACTCGGTCTCTGCATGGACGGTAAAGTACTCCACCAACGGCTGCATGTCGCTCAGCAAGACCCAGACTCTGTCCACCTTCGCATCTGGCAAGGCACCCACCGCCGGCAGACAGCCCATCAAGGCCGCTGAGGTGCACGTCGCCGGCAACTTCCTCTATGCCTCCAACCGTAACGACCAGACCTTTGGCTCGCAGCAGGACTCGCTGGCGACTTACAGCATCGGCTCTACTGGCACGCTTTCCTTCGTCGAAGGCACCAAGGCCAATGCGTGGTACCCCAGGACCTTCTCCATCAACAAGGCCGGCACACTTGTCGCGGTCGGCGGACAGACATCGGCTAACGTCGCCATTGTTGCTCGCGACCCTTCCACCGGCAAGCTGGGAAGCCTACTTGCAAGCATTCCTGTCGGCAACAAGGGTACTGATGGTGGCGAGGATGGTCTTAGCGCTGTTGTTTGGGCTGAGTAGAGCGAGTCTTTTGTGTGTCGAGACCACGAAAAGACCTTGAGTCCATATCCGGCGTATCAGTATCCTTTGTTTGACAGGTATAGGCGCCTCATAGTGCAACATCACACACCCTTCCCTGTTTCCCTCTACTTCTTAGCTCTCAGAATTCCACCACGTTTTACGGTCAACATTGGCTCCTTCTTGTTTTCTGCAACCATGAACCGCCCTTCAAGCCATATTGCCATTTCCGCCAGTTCCTTGACCGTTTCCCACTGCACAAATACATACGTGGAGACCAGCACAGTCTCTCCTAGTTTACCCAGTCCTCGGCCACATCAGCCCTCTGAGAGAAGCAGTACCTTTGGTTCCGCGCGATCGTCGTCCAAGCCCAAGCCCAAGCGTTACATTGACCATGGGATCTTCGAAGGATTGTCCTCACGGGCCCTTACATGAAGTCGTCACGCCCGCCCGTTTTGCTGGTTCCTCCTAGTGACGAACGGGCGTAACAAGAGCATGCAGGATTAAGGATGACTGGAGAAGAGGAAGCAGCGCGGCCGATCTCGCTCGCACGATTCTTCGGAGGTCGAGTCCTCTTGGGTAGAAATTCGGGGCATGGTTTCCTCCAACGGCTTTTCTTGCTGGGCTGTCGATCTATAGGATGTAGAGGCTTGTCATGTAGTGAAGATGGCGTTTCTGATACAGGGAACATCTGCTCTTTTGCAGAGTGGAAAAGAGGACAGCTAGTACTGTAAGCTGTCATGCTCGCCTTTTCGTACCTCATAGCTGGGGCACAGTATACAGAGCATGATTCAATATGGACACCATCGCGGTCCACGTATAGTCAATGGGCTGGCTTTTTCAAGATGGTTGCAAGATAAAGCCGCCGTAAAGCACTGTGTTTGTTACAACCCCGTGGCAAACTGTCAGCATCGTCATTCCAGCAACGCCAGGCCTTCCCGACATTCTGCCTCCTCCGACCATCGAAAGACCAAGGAGTATCTGAAACCACCTCCACCTCCCCCAAGAAACGGCCTTGACGGTCGCCTTTAGTCGCTCCACGTCGTTCGCTGGCAGTAGTGGAGACAAGAGGCGATCAGCAGGCGGAAGTTCGGGGCGCGAAAAGCCAGCTTGCAAACGGCGTGTGACGATCGCTTTCTTAAGACCAACTGACTGGCAAGGCCGAAACGGGACCGAATCCTCCAACGAAGGTCTGGTAATATGTCAAAGGTATATAGGAGAAGCTGGGGGCGAGTAAACGGTATGTAGTGATGAGTGGAGGCGGGAAGGGCCTAGGGTTATGACTGTCGGATGCGACGCTCCGCGGTGAGACGTGGAGAAGTGTTCATAGACCTTATTTATATGTGTCCTATAGTTCTGAATAAGGGAACATTATGATCTTATAGGTATAAGAGGTCGAGGATCACGAGCTACCTTATTCCAGTGTGATGGCTCTAATATACAAGCCTGTGTAACCTGGTCCAACCAGTGTGGAACTTGTGCTCGAGGACCGCCTTGTTGAAATTATCAAGACCCGACTGTGTGGTTTTGCTATTATAACAGGCGGGGCAATTATGATCCCTGTGATAATGAATGCAACCTGCAGTGTCCTGATATGGCCTTAGAACTCCAGTTGGTATATTATATGGACTTCAGGTCTATGGAAGTAAAAAGTGATCGCTGTCGAAGAAGCGAGCATGTTCGGTCAAACTGCGGTTGGTGACTTGTCGAGTTCATACTCTATTCATGAGAAGACATTAAAGGATCTCAAGTGTTGCTTCTGATCTCGAATAGAATTACGTAGCAAAGACATAGGTATACATAAGAAACGTCCCTCAGGGTCTGGTCATCTGAAGGGGATGAGTAACATGTTCTTCGGCCGTGAATCGGGGGGTATCTCAAGTCCATCTCAATCTCCTAATATCCTGCTCAGAACCGCGGCGGAGAGCGCCCACGCACCATCTGCGCCTCCTCATCCCGGTTCGACAAATTTGCCAGCTGAGGCATGCTGCTGTTGTCGTCGCCTGAAACCTCGTAGCCGTATTCGACCGTCTTGGTGATTTGTTCGCCTCCCTTCGGATAGCTGGCGCCCATGACGCCGATTTCTGTTTTGCCGCCGATCTCTTGGTTGACGATGCGCCTTTCGCTGTCGCTGTCGGATTTGCTGTCGCGATCGCGGCTGATATTGTATGGGTCGGTGATGCGTGAGCGCTTGGGTTTGCTGCGGGAGTCTTCGAGGTAGTAGTTGTTGCTGTCGGTTGCTCCTTGGGTGGAAGCAAGGAGTCTCGGGAAGTATTTCTGTAGAACGGGTTTCATGGCGGGCATGGAACCTCCAACGATGCTCAAATTGAGTTCGAGGACACACCACATGAGCGCAAGCACAGTGTTGCCTATTAGGATACCGTCAGCAAATTCCTCTAGCTTATGGCACACAAGCAACTTACTGGTGAGATCAGTGTTGTTGAGCAACACTGACAAGCTTTGCAGACGGATGATGCTGACAACGCAAACACTACGCGTACGATGTTAGCCAATGGGCAAGGAGTCAGTCGATCGAAGTTGACTTACAATCCACCTAGCGTCAAGACAACAGCAACACCGACCTTGCGGCGGGTCCTCAGCTGGAGATTCTTCAAAACTGGCAGGGGAGTCACGACTGTCGCAATATCCGTAAAGATACCAAGAGCTGCTTGGGCGAAGTAAAACGCAGGTCGGTTCATGCAAGTAGCAGTCGGTACCTCCGCAAGATCCCAGCTAGCAGAGACTGGGTTGCAGCTGAAGATGTTTGCGAAAACGCCGGCGAAAGAGTAGCCGATGACAAAGGCGAATAGAGACCAGACGGCGATCTTAATATACCGACCAGGGAAAATTCTCAAGTAGAACAACAGAATGCTGCCCTTGGCAAGACCTGTAGCGGCGCAGAATAGGATGGCAGCGACAAGATTCCTCTGTTGTTTGTTAGGTACGATGAGCCTATGTGGAAGAGAGAGAAAGCAAGGCGGTACTTACGATCTGGAAGTGAGGGTAAAGATCTGGAGTCATTGGGACGTTCCACATATTCTTCCCAAGACCGAATCTCAACACTTTGGCAAGTTAGCTGTGTGTTTCGGGCGTTTGAAGGGACGATTGACATACTATCCAGGACAAATGCGACCATAACAACGTTGCATAGGTACGTGAGTAACATAAGGACTGTATCAACTGTCAGCTTCGTCACGGCCTTGCGTGTAGGCTGTGGACTTACAATCGTCGAACGCAAACTTCTTGATCAGTATGCATCTTCCGTACAACCGAACGATGATACTAATGGTCGATAGTGTAAATGTGATTCCAGTAATGACGGTGAGAACGGCGGCATCTGGAGACTGATCCGGGTCGCGCTCGATACCCTCTGGGGGGTCTGCGGCGTAGAGGACGCCATTGTATTCGGACATGTTTGCCTTGTAGACCCCGGTAGCGACGAATGCAAGTAGTAGTGGCGCACTTTGGCCTCAATGAAGTCCAAGGAAGGGCTCTAAAACTGGTACGTACCGGGGACAGTGACTTTAAGGATCACAAACCTTGCGCATTCGGTACCTGGGACATGCTGGTCCACCACCCCATATAGCGCCGGATCTTTTAGAGGTCGATCACATAACTCCTAGCCCTCGCAGTGCTTGTAATGCCAGCGTGGGCCAAGCTTGCGATCGCTCAAACACAATTGCTAGCATCTTTGAGACCATGATTCGCCAAACTTTATTAGCCTTTTGATAATGGCACTATAGCTGCGAACTTGGGTGGTCCGCAAAGACCGTGCAGCCATGAAGAGTGCTTGAACGGGTCACAGAATCGTGTCCACGGCAGGATTATGCGGTTACGCGGTTCCTAGACCAGACTAAGATGTGGATTCCACTGACTTGAGCCGTGATGCTCGTCCACGAGATTTTCAAAGACTCGGACTACCATTATTCGAAAGCGAGCTACCTGCAAGCGAGGTAGACTGGAGTCGTGGAATCGAGTGATGGCGACTCCTGGAACGTGCCGGAGATGGTCTACCCTAGTCCACTGGCCTTTCCGAAAAGCTCCAGTTTTCCGCGCTGTGTGCCTGGGGCTCCCCGAGACTAGATTGAACGGTGATTTGGTCAGGTGGTTACAATCTTCCCAAGACCCTGGCTAAGGGCAAACTCGCTTGCAGGGACTGCGTCGTATAGTGCGCTCGAGCATCCCCTGTCCTCTGCAACAGGGCTGCCTTCTTCTTTGGCAGTAGTGCGCCATCAGGAAGTATGGTTATTTGCGCCTGCATAAGGCGCCTTTGACTGCTCGGCCGAGGTACGGGGAGATGTGCAGCAAGGATTTGTTCGGCGGATCATATGTTATCGCACCATAGAGAAGCACGCTCAATAATCCCACGTGGTGTTTTTATTCTGTTGTTGCTGAGTCGCAGGGGCGGCAGGGCAGGGTATGCGGGCAGCTCGGCAAGTTGTCGCGGAGGCCAGACTGATGCGACTATTGGGATATGTGTGTAGTGTCCGCGGAGGGTAACAGAATGGACCTCAAGTGTGTTTTGGCCGTGGAAGACCATGTAGAAGACGGCTGAGGCGTGCTATCGACGCCACCCGGCCATACTGTACGGCATTGGAGGGCGGGAGGGCCGCCACGGGCGTCACCCGAACGGCAGGCTGTGATCTTTAGAATTGTGTCTTACATGTCCAAGGAGCTTCCAGAAGCCCGCGCCCTGGTGCACCCTGCAGGCCAAGCAGCAGCAGACCTGCATGAGGATTGCAGAGTAGCAGACGGCACATGGCTGCATGGGAGATTTTTGTGGCAGCTCTCGACATCAACCCCTACATCCTCCACTCTCATGATCACCAGTGCCACCCAACATTAGGGCATGGAACACAGCAGACACACTAGATCTGCTCAGCGCCTGCTAGGCGGTCTTCGAATTGCAATGACACCCCAGCGGCTACCTCGGCATCGTCGACGTTGAGATTTTCTCCTTTCGCTGTTCGTGCCTTGCTGTCACGTATCGCCCTCTTCGAGCGCAGTCGACCCAAGGGCTTGGATCCTCGGTCTCGCGGACGAGTTGATGGCACTCAGGGCACGACAAGAAGACGAGAAATCACCATCGCTATATCCATCGCCTGAAGCTCTGGACAACGGCCAAATTTCCTTACGCGTTTAGTGCCCGTGCAGACATCTGCGCGAACTCCACACCCGGACCCACGAGAGGATCGGTTGCGCTCTTCCACCTCGTCCCGACCACGCCGTGACTCGAGATCTTCATGCCGTCCGCCCGGCGAGATGAACAGCGTACCACCGCTTTATACTGGCTGCAGACCGTTCCGGTGGCAATCTCCGCCTCGACTTTGCCCATTGAAGCTCGCTTATATGCCCTCGATCTCCTCCCGCTCTTTTGAAACAATCATCCAACCCTGATCTTCACACCAAGAGCAACTATGCTGTCCCTTATTGCGCCACTGCTATTGTCGACCGCCGCGGCGGCTGCGACCAAGAGGCAGAGCAACTCCAATGGTTGTGATGCACTTAGCCAGAACGTTCCAAACACCATCTTCTACCGTGGCGATGATGTCTATGACTACGAGTCGCAGCAGTTCTGGTCCAACAACGAGATCATGGACCCGGAATGTGTGTTCCGCCCGAGCAGCGCCGATGAGGTCGCACAGGCCGTCCAGATCATGCAAGACACCGAAACACAGTTCGCTGTCAGAGGTGGTGGTCACATGGCTATCAGGGTACGACAACCCTCGCATCTCCAAACGCATCGTTGTCTGTGGCTAACGAATCATGTATAGGGCTCCAACAACATTGACGATGGCCCATTGTTCGTCATGTCTAACTTGACCGCGCTTCAGGTTAACGAGATGGAGAAGTACGTCTGGGTTGGTCCTGGTCACGACTGGGGTAATGTCTTCTCTTACCTGGCCGACTACAACCTTACTGCCGCTGGTGGTCGTCTCTCGCCCGTCGGTGTTCCTGGTCTTCTCTTGGCTGGCGGCGTGAACTTCCAGGGCAACCAGCACGGTTGGGCTGCCGACAACGTCATCGAGTATGAGATCGTTCTCGCAGATGGCACTGTCAAGTACGCCACCGCATGCTCCGATCCCGATCTCTTCTGGGCTCTCAAGGGTGGCAGCAGCAACTACGGCATCGTGACCAAGTTCAAGCTCAACACTTTCACTTCGACCCAGGTCCTTGCTGGTGTCTACTCGGTCACTGATATCCCGGCTTTCCTCGAGGCTACTGCCAACTTCTCCCAGTACAACACCGACCCGCTTGCTCACCTTGTTCCCCAAGTCATCCAGCAGGGTAACGCCACCGTGGGTGCTGCGATCCTGTACTACGATGCCCCCGATGTCAAGGAGCCTGAGTGCTTCGCTCCTTTCTTCGCCATCCCCTCTGTTGCTAGCACTGTCGATTTCAAGACCCACGCAAAGTTCGCCGAGGAGACTGGTGAGCTCGTCGTTGACAACATCAACAACATGTTCATTGCCGGCACCCACGTCGGAAAGACCTACGAGGAGCTTCTCCAGGGTGTGCAGATTGTCAACGACATGTTCCTTGAGCGCGTCCCTGCCCTTCAGGCCATCGTTCCTGAGGAGGACTTGATCCTCGTCTGCGTTGACTGGCAGCCTCTCGGCGACCTCTGGCTCAAGGGCTCCCGCGAGTCCAACCCCGGTGGCAACGCTCTCGGCTTTGACCCTGAGACCAAGGGTACCTACATGGCCTGGGCCGAGGTCGTCGAATGGAACGGCACCCAGTACGACGAGCAGGTTCACGCATGGGTCAAGGAGACTACCAAGGCTATCACCGACGCCACCAAGGACGCCGGTCTATGGGACCCCTTCGTCTACATGGGTGACTCTACTTTCTTCCAGACCGAGATCTACGATGGCTATGGCGCGGAGAACAAGCAGCGTCTGCTCGATATTTCCCGCCAGTACGACCCCGAGCGTGTCTTCCAGAAGCTCCTGCCCGGCGGTTACAAGATCGGCAACTAAGTGTTGTTCGAATACGAAAAATTGATGATCTGGCATTTACACGCACCCGTCGCTTCGATACCCAACATGAACGTTGTTCTGCTCCGCGTACACTAAAACCAATCGACGCACTCGTCATGCAACGACCTCGATTTCACTTGGATTTCAATACCTAGAAACGCCCTTTCCGTACATATGCAGAGACGCGGTCTCCCTTTCGTTCTTGCAATTCTCTTCTGTCAACCGATGTCTCAATTATTGATATACTGCATTATAGAGTTATTTTTCAACTACTTACAAGGCCTATTGAACCCATTCTGGAACAATGGCGTGTCTTCTAGCTTCCCCATGTCAAAGCTCTTGAACGCTTTCTCAATGCTCAGCCTCACCTCGTTCGCTCCCCTCTCCGCAATCTCGTCGCTAACCTCTTGTATCTCTTCAGGTTGCTTCGCCGCCCCATTGGCAATCTTCTCCACGGCCTGCACGAGATTGTGAGCGTCTTGCAGCGCATTATTGAGTCCTTGTCCACGATGCGGCGGCATTGAGTGAGCAGCATCTCCAGCCAAAGTCACCCGGCCAGAGCGCGTATCCCACGGTTCCTCAGCAATCCAGTAACCCAGATCATTGTAGCTAATCTCGACATCATCCGGTGTCCACAGTATCGCCGACTTAAACGGCTCCGCGAGAACAGCTGCTTTAGCCTTGAGCTCCCTGTGCTTCTCTGCATTGCTCATGTTCTTGTCACGTGCGCCAAGCCAGCCTGCAACGACTTGGAATTTCCATCCGATCGGGTTCTCCGGGTCAGGAACGTCTTGCATGGAGACGAAGCTGAGGACTTTCGAATGTTGCATGATGGAGAAGACAGGGTGGATCTGGCGGACGAACAGCGCTTTTTCCGTGTCGTTGTAGCAGACTGTGTTGTTGACGTGCGTTAAGTCCATGGGCGTCGTGGCGGCTCTGGCTTCGCTGACGAGGTGTGCCCGTACCGCTGAGTGTGAGCCCTCGGCGCCGATGAGGAGGGTGCCGGTTGCGTGCACGCCGTTCGAGAAAGAAGCCGTGACGGTTCTGCCGTCGGGACTTTCTGCGATTGAGGATAACTTATGGCCATACTAGACAGGTCTCGTCAGCAATCGATCAAGCCTTCCGACCACGCTTGGCACCAGATCACTCACCTTCACATCCACGCCCTCAGCACAAAGCTTCCTCAGTTTCCTCCTACTAACCCTCATCACCGCACCTCCCTCCTCAATCCCCACCTCTTTAACACACTTTCCTGTTTCGCCCTCATAGATTCTCATAGAATTGTTCGGATACTCAGCATAATCCAAACTAGGATCAACGCTTGCGTCCTGCACCAGCCTCTTACGCAAATGCTCTGGTAGCAATGCTTCGAGATTTTTGAGCGACCAGTGGATTCCCATAGTCCATTCGCGCGGTCTGAAGAGACCTTCCGGCTCCGCTTCGAAGATAGTGAAAGGGATGTTGCGGTTTTGTAAGCCATGCGCAATTGTGAGGCCAGTAATACCGGCGCCAATGATTAGGACGTGTTGTGGCTGTTGCGTTTCAGTGGTTGAGGGCATTCTGTGAGATTTTCCTTTGCCTCCGTGCTGATCCCTAGCCGCAGTGGAACGCAAGTATTATTGTAGCAGTGGATGATTGGTATTGATTGATGTACGAATGTCCCACCGTCCCGAAAGCACTGCGTGTCGTCGACCATCAAAGTCGTTCAGTACGGCACGATCTGCCAATGCTGAAGCGCAAGAAATCAGCTATGACATCGACTCTCAAACATTATCGATCCTACCAGCTGCGTGCGACTCGCACGCACATGTAAATGTAAGTTGTATTCGTCCGAAAAGGGCCGGGCGAAAGATATAGCTACCCCCCGAAAGCCCGAAGACCCCGATTAGCGCAACGAGTAGTCCAATAGACTTTCCAGCTGGACACAAGGTAAGCAGCACTTGTCTGACCCCACATCTATACCTGCGATGCTTGCTCTCTGGCGCCAAAAACCCCGAGCGACGGGTGGAATTTGTGTTAATCCAGTCATTGAAAACGCGCAATTGCATTCTGCTTCTCCGCTACATGTATCTAGGGTTGATTTGGATCTTGAAACGCTGTTACCTTATTCGTCGTCGTCTCGGCGCAATGCTCCCTCCTCATCCGTAGCATAGCATACCCAACCATGCTGCTCCCCGTAGTAAATCATCTGCTCAAACGTGGCGTGCCTCGCACAATCGTCCTTCAGTCCGTTGGGCATCTTAGGTCCTATCATCTCCTCCCAACCCTATTGCCACGACTCAGCTCACCCCACGCCGCTTCCACGCCTCTCTTAAGTTCGCGGTAGCTGACGATGAAGATGTTCTGTTCCTCACGGCTGACCAGCTGGATGCGCTCGTCGATTCCAGCGTCAAGTTTGTTCAGACAAGTGACCATGTGGCCTAAATCTAGTACCGGGCGACCTTCGTGGTCAACCTGGTGGAAAACGTAGTCTCTGAACAATTTTAGGTAATAGCGCTCGCCCGTTTCGCTCCATGAGTTAGATGGCTGGTTGAGGTGGGCGGATGTGTTTGTGGAGTTTGGTGGCGAGGATTCGGGTCGCTCGAGGATGGCGTTAAGCTTGGCGAGGAGGCGGACGAGGCGACCGTTCTCGAGTTCTGTCATCATGTTGGAGGAGAGATCGTCGTTCTGCGAAAGACCACTGTCGAACGTATTCATCACATGATCTGATATGTTGCTGATCAGTGTGTTAACGTTGTAGTCGGCACTTGCGGCCATTGCCTCCTCGGTTGTCGCGTGCGGGTCAATTTGGGGCGGAGACAGCAGCCATTGTAGACACGCCCGCAATCTGTCGGTGTAGCTCCGGCTGACTTGCTCGAGTGCCTTTGCTGGATTGCTGTGTGCAGTCGAGTTTCGTGCCGCAATGTCGACGATCAATCGGCCAAGATCCGCCAGATCTGTGTGTTGTTGTTCGATGAGCGATGCTGACTGTTCATATTGCACAATGTCGAGAACAGAGCAACCACTCAGTCTTAGTCTATTTTTTGAAGTCACTAGGACCTTCGTGGCAACAAGTGTCCTGGCGGCCAGGCCGTTCGAGTGAATCGCCTTGAGACCATTTGCAAGCTGGACAACGTAGCTCCAGATCTCCTGCTCCGGAATAATCTGGTTAGCCCGGCTAGCCACAGCCGCGCGCGAAAAAAACTTGTCTGCTACAGTCTGTGCTAACGGATGATAGTCAAGCACGACTACAAGCGATCGGTCTCCAAAAGCTTGTGTGGTAAAAGCGTCGTGCATCCGGACAACATTACCATTCACCACCTTCTTCCAGGCGGTTTTCGTATTGATGGCTTGGTCGCTCGTCAACCGGAAGCCTTCAATCCTGCGGAGTGCGTACGTGTTTCCATCGATGCTGGAGGTGGCCTTATAAATCCAGCTCGGATATCCAAAGGTGGCAGTTGTCCTGTTGTTAACAGTGTCCAGCGCTACCAGCGAGTGGAAGTGATTATCGACATTCTGTGGCAACGTGCTGTTAGGAAACGTTTGCAGAGTCGCTTCCGCCTTTCGCTGCAAATCCTCGCGGATGTCATCGGGGATGAAGAAGTCGGCTGTCGTTCGTTGGTACGGTGTAATTTGGTCCCTCCTAGGTCCCAGTGAAGCGTACAGGTGATAATTCAGTGGATGCCTGAAGACCGTGGCATCTTGGAAGAATGCCTGGGCGCCGACATTAGGTGCTTGCTCTGCATAAGGGTTAATAGCTGCTTGTGTACCATCAAGGCCCTGAAGCGCTTGACTGGCCAAAAAGGGGTCGGCGAATGCATTGATCTGGCCGCTAAGCTGAGATTGCTGGTCCACCTGCGGAAAATGAGCACACATTCGCCTGAGAGGTAAAACGCAGTAACGACACGCGTACCTGTGAAGATGTGACAAAGTTCTGTGGAACAAATTCCTGGAAAGCGCTTTGAAAGCTCTGCTGAGGAACAAACTCGTTCGAAGGAGCCTTCGAGTGCGATGTGGACGCAGGTGTCACCGTGCCTTCGAGCTGTGAGCCTTGCGGCGCTGCCCGACGTTCTTTACGACCGGGTTTCTGCGTACCTGATCCCCTAGGGGTAAATGTGGCAGCAGCGGCAGCCTTGGGCGATATACCTAAGTTCTTCTGAGGTAGGGCAGGCTGCGCAGCGAGCGTCTTTGGGGTGAAAGAGGGCGACTCGACGTTGAACGATTTCTTCGGATTGGGCCTGTTCATGCGGCTCAGTATATGGCAAACAAATGAAAAACGGGTAGGGAAACGAACACTGCGAGTCCATTCGCTGGAGGAATAGCGGACGAGAAGTCATGGTTGAATGGACACGTTCCTGATGATTTATGAGCTTCAGGGTCCGCGTGATATTATAAGGGGCGCAAAAGTCCAACCTTCTTGGAATTTCCTACAAAGCGGTCCGTTCTTGCAAGGAGTCGCACGGTTTACAGGCGCGCGGTTTTCATAGCGGGTTGATCCTGATGGATAGTGCCGCCGCGCATCTCCAGACATCTGCGGAAAGGCCGAGGCCATATCATTCCGGACCCGGCGCTTTGCAGACTCCACTGGTACAAATAGCGAGTCTCTGCGAGAAGACTTCGTCGTGTCTTGGGAATTGTTTGATTTGTCGATTTCAACTTGGCCCGAACCGGTCGATCGTACTCTGTGGCAATTCAATTCTTTCTCTCGATGGCGAGTAGACCTCACTGTCGGTTTTCTAGATCGGAGCTCAGATTCGCGGGTAGAAGCAGAAGCCGATCTGCGAGCCTGACGTTGCTGCCACGACTCCGGTAAGGTGACACGACGTGTGATAGGGTTGATATCTACAAGACCCGATGGCTGTGAGGAAGTGCGCTGCAAAGGCGGAAAGTCGCTTTCCACAAAGATTAAAGGGTTTCGATGCCTTTCCGGAGAAACACGCCTTTCGCAAGAAACCGGTTGGTCCAGAGAGCCAAAACGCAAGAGATCAAGGACTTCTCTTGAGCTTTTCCTCAAAATACAAGTTGGTGGAAGTTGAAGGGCTTGAGACGCGGTCTTTGCTGGCTCCGAAGCAGTCCGGCCAGGGTGATAAAGAGCCTCGGAGAAGGAAAAGTCGCAGCTGAGAGGCGAAGAAGGAGAAGACGAAGATGGGGATCTGGGGCCCAAAGTCAGTTGCTGCAAGTCCAGCGCATGGTACTTCTTCCGCGGCATCGTGGCGCCCGAATCCCCATTAGGTACCATACCAGGGACGCCGCCGTGGAAGACAGCACATGGCCAGTATTGACGACAGTCGGAAAGGCACTCACCACTTTGCCGGCCAAGAGGTAGGCGCAATGCTACGGCAGCTGGACACGAATAGCACTTGCTGTCTACGGCTGACCCATTTCGCGATCGCGCTGCTTGATGGCGTGTGCTTGCCCCGGAATCCTGACTTGCGACCACACCGCACCCCGCCGCGTGGAAGTGCTTGGGATAATTGATTGCTGGGTAAAGATACACGGTGAGAGCGAGGCGCGAGGTTCAAAGGCCGCCCAGACGACGACGCGAAGTACGGCGTCGGCCTGCTTCCGAGCTCAAGCCTCGAGGATCCACCACAGCCCACCATCTAGCCTCACGTGTGGCCGACTTTGGTAACGGTACGGTCCGTTGCGGGTGGTGATAAGTGGGTCGATCGGGAGGCCTGTGATATATCGAGGATGTATTTTAATTGTCGATGCCTACATGTATATATAAAAGGATAGTCGCAAGAAGAGACAATGCTATTGCAGGTGCTCTCCAAATAGCAGGCGCTCTTTGTCGATCAACCCAGCCTACAGCATACCAAAACTACATGTATACACTTCGACTTCTCAACGACTATTCCAAAGGACAATACCGGACTCGAGCTTATTCCATGCAAAGAGTATCCACCCGTTCATTAACATGCTAATCGTGCTTATCGTGCAACTACCATCACTCCGTCCAGACAGCCATTTACCATGTTGACACACAGTATCAATTCCCGCGCTGTACCTGCAGCAACGCCCGTCATACCTTACTCTCCGCCGCCGTCATCTCCACCACCGTCGTCCATGCCATCTTGGTATCTACATTCACTGTCAGCGTGTCTTCTTCAAAGCAAGAGGTACGTTCGACCAGACTTACCCATCCTGGTAGTCATCTCCAGAGTTCGCCATCATTCCACCCATCATCATGCCACCCATCATACCGGCACCAAGACCAAGCGCAGCACCTCCACCTGCACCCATGCCGCCGCCTTGTCGTCTAGGCGGGCCATACATGCCTTGCTGAGGATAGCCGCCGTACATGGGCTGTTGGCCGTACATAGGCTGGTGCCCATACATCGGCTGCTGTCCATACATTGGCTGCTGCTGCATCATCGGCTGCTGTTGGTAACCACCACCATATCCTCCTCCATATCCACCACCGCCGTACTGCTGTGGTGGACGAGAGCTGCCTCCACCGAGCTTGGACGAGATCTTGGAGAAAAGGCCGCGCTTCTCTTCGCGAGGTGGAAGCTGGCTTTGCTGTCCATAGGGACTAGGGTTGCCTCCCTGCTGCTGAGGTGCGCCTCCGCCATAATAGCTGTCCGATGCGCCGCGACTGCCCGAGGGTCCATGCGACGCCTGCTCCTGTTGTTGCAGCCTTCTAGCCATAGCCTCGTCGCTTTCACCTGAAGGAGTTGGCGGCGCAGGGCTGTTTCCGCCATAAGGATTGTTGCTTCCAAAGGCAGCGCTCTTTTCTGATGGTGCCTGGGTAGGCTTCGTGCTGTGATCATAGCCGGGCGGCGCACCTGGCGGCGGCGCTTCGTCGTGGTGGGCAGGGTATGCGGGCTCGGTCGGCTTTTCCCATGTTGTCTCTTTGGTGACGGTGTTCGCGTAGAACCACGCCTGGTACTGATCGTTCCAGATGGCCTTCCAGCCTGCAGGCAGCTGTGGAGGAGGTGGGCCCTGGGTGGTTCATGCAAGGTTAGTTACTGCAGGAGGGTATGTTCGCAGGTCTTAGTATGACCGGGGTATAGGATAGCTTGACTTACGGTTGGCGGTGCGAATTCTGACATATTCGCGTTCGATGTCCTGTGCGACTGTGAGATGCGCTGGCAAGGCGATGTCGCACGGGGAAAGGTGGCGGGCTATATACGGCCTCGTTCCCTGTGCTCGGGTGTCAAGACTGCGCGATCTCTTGGTTGTTCGTCATACGTCAGGGAAGCGGGGCGCAGTCTATCGCCAAGGTCCAGTGGCGGTTGGCCTTTGTTCAAGGCGCGGAGGCCACATGATCTTCACATGGGGCTGTACACGTTGATGGTACTGGTATAGGGCGACGGTGGCGATTGTGTATGAGTGAAGAGCATATAGGCAGAACAGCGCGGTAGTCGGACGCCCTATCAATTGAGGTCTGACGGTAAGATCTCCAGTTAAGAGAGCTTATTCACTTCTTCCGAAGACGCAGGTACCTCCTCCCACTTTAGCTTTGGGCCAAACATCGGAAACGTAGTACTAGTGAGGGGAGGTTTTTCTGATGCAGCATACATGAGGCCCATTGCAAGCAGCTTTTTGTGATCGATAAGCCTGTTGATTATTACATCCACATCTTATGTTACCTCCAGCTATCAGGTGATCGTATATTCGATCACCGTAGCAGGAGGGTTAGGGTTGGGGTTGACGATCGGCATTTGGTCGCAATGAGCAGAACGATTCTTGTTGAATGCAAATTGGAAGACGATCAAGACACATTGTTAAAGTACTCGGAGTCATCAAATATGTACACATCCCAGTGATGTGGCGCGAGAAAGTCCGCAACGCGAGTTATGGCTAGAATTGTGCGATCCATAAGCCAACGATGCAGCTACAGATGTCATCGAGGGGGTATTGACGGCAAAGTCATGACATTCAAAACTTCAATTGAACAGACAAGGTATCAGAAAACAGTGACGTGCTAGTCTTGAGAGCGTATGAAGATGATGAAACAATGCGTGACAAGCGGTGCCACGCCTGAACTTGTATTGCGCGGTAAAACAAGGCTCCTATGGGGTATCGTACAAAGGCATCTAACCAAACTCCTGAAAACAAATGCAACCGTGATGCGCTATTGGCAAGGAATCATGCCTTCGGTGTGATGATCGGTAAACCCGGTGCTTCGAAATGTCAGCATTGTCACATTAGCCATGTGGAAAAACAGGAAGAACTGACCTTCGTGCTGCTCCTGGCCAGGCAATGCCACGAAGTCCGCCTCGGCAGCTTGAAGTGCTTCTCCATCGATGTCATGCGCCTCGCTCCCGTCTGCGCCTTCGCCTTCACTCTCTCCATCAGAGGCATCGTCTGGGGCAGGATCTGGCACCTCATCAAGCTCGACAGCCTCGATCAGTCTCGTTGCACGCTTCATCGTCGGATATTGCAAAGTGTAGCCGTGCTCATCGCTCAACTTTCTGTCAATCTTGATATCCGGATCCAGCCCAAGAATGCTTCCAGAGCCATGGAGATGGTACAGCGGCACGGTCCACTTGTTCGGCCTACAGTATTGTAGGTTCGCCGCATCGCCTCGGGTGTCGATCGTGTAGTTGTCGACAGAGCGATCTGAACGAGAATAACCTTGATGAGAACCGTATCTGCTCCTGTTATCGGTGTCCAAGGGGTAGCCGCGACGGCGGTCACTTCGAGAATACCGGAACTCTTCCTCGATGGCGGCAGAGCGGTGACGATGGTGTTGGCGAAGAGGCAAGTTACTGCTGCGGTTGGAATTTGGTTTCTCGACACGGTGGCGACCTAGCTTAATTTCTTGAGACCTGGCATTGTTTTCATTTGTGCTGGTCGATCGAGTGCTAAGAGGCTGAGTGCGGGTTGATCTGGTGCTTGTTGATCGAGTGCTTGCCGATCGAGCGCTGTTTGATTGAGAGGGAGTGGCGCTCTTTTTGGGCTTGAAGCTGCTGAACTTGGGTACCGGTGGGCCGCCGTCACCCGCCATTGACGCGGTGTTGATGTGTCAGCCGGGATGTTGCATGGCTCGAGTGGTGTCGTTGTAAGTAAAAGAATGGACAGGCAGTGAGGTTGTATTTATTTATCCATCGATGCGTGCATGTGAAGCAGCTTCAGTGTCAAAACGCGTGGTTCGGGTCAAACGTTTAGCCAGCCAATGTCTCAAAATTTTGGCATGAACTTTCTGTCCCGAGGCGTGAAGGCAAGCAAAGAAGTCTCGAAGTCTCCAAGTCAAGCCGAAAAAATATACGACACCCTTGCTATTCGACCTTACGCTGCATTCACAACGCACTGCACCCTGCCCGACCTGCCACATGGCAGCTTAATTATATCATAATCAATTGAAGCCACCATGGCGACCGCGCTCCAGCAGCAGCTCGCTGCCATCAGCGCAAAGTCTACCGACCAGCTCAACCTCAAAGCTCAGAAGCAACGCCATGCGAAATCTCTACTCTTTGAGCCTCGAGAGGCCGCGACACAGAGCTTCGATACGCTCTTCCAAATCTGCGGTGAAGGTTTCGACGACCTTTGCGCACTAGACAGCCGATTCCGCGGCTTTGCAACAAACCTGTTTGCGCCGAGCAGCGTCGAGGTGGAAAGGGAAACCTTGAACAAAAAAGAGAATGAAGATCTGAACACTGTGGTGGAACAATTCCTCGGATTGATCTGCGGACGTTTGCTGCTCAAGCCAGCACTAAAGTGTGTCGAGTGGCTGATCAGAAGGTGGAAAGCGCTGGAGCACAATGTCGACACACTACTGCTGTCCTTCTTGCCGTACCATGGCCATGATGTCTTCCCGACTCTGATGTCTATCCTACCGGCTCAGTTGCCTGCTACATTCGGATTCTTGAGGCCCTATGTAGCAGCCCTCCAATCCCCGCCTCGTCACGCCGTGGTCGCCGCTGCTGTCAGCAACCCTGCTTTCACCACTCAGCTTAGCGCATTCGTCTTGAACTCCGCTAAGAGGAGACATCACTCCAGCGCTTTGATCGGTTTCTGGGCTAGTGTGACCGCGCAAGCAGTGAACGGTATGCTTGACGCCGCGCAGTCTGGACGACCTGCTGTTCGTCAGCAAAAGATTGAAGATGTCTTGTTCCGCATCCTGCCCGTACTTCAGGATGCTCTTTCCGTGAAGGATGTAGCTGAGCTCTATATGGCTAGCTGTATGATTATGACGATTCTGGCCACCAAAGCTCATCTGGACGACCGGGTTTTGGATGCAATGATGGAGGCCGTCGCTGGCGCATGGGCGAACGAGACTCTTGAAGATGGTCTCCTCTGTCTCTCGGTGCTTGCCGAGGAGAAACTCTTGTTAGAGCAGCCTCAATCTGTTACAAAGAGCATCATGGGCAACGAAGACGCAGTAGCCACACTTGACCGTCTCGGCGCGAGACACCGGACAGGTAAGCTGGTGCTCGGAACTGTCCTCGCTGCCACAAAGTCGAAGCAGCAGATCGCGAATCCCTCACTTCTTTTGAACCTCTCGGAAAACCCGGCTCTGGATTACCAGCATTACGAAACACTCAGCCGCGAACTGCTCTCTGGACTTAGTGATACTTCTTCCACACAGCTTGCGAAGAACAAGCAGCGCGCTTTGTTGCAACATTTGTCTGCGACACCCGAGATCTCTCAGTATGTTCAAGCTGCTGCACAGAAGGTTGGTCAGAACATCAAGCAGCTTGGTCTCAACCTTGTCGAGCCTCCTCAGCCCGACGCGATGATTCTCGACGAGCCTTCTGTGCCGGAAACTACAAAGGAACCCACTATCGACTTTGCGCAGGTATTGCGCGACCTCCCGAAGTTTGGCGACTCCGTCTCGTTAGTTTCACTCGATGTGGCCGGCGACAAGGTGCACAGCATTGTCAACGCTTTCCAGGTAGCCGCACAGGATCAAGAGCGTCTGGATCAGCTTTTGCACCTTCCGGCTCTGCACCAGCAGGAAGCTCAGAACAAGCCAAACTACTTCACCGCACTTGCTGCAGCGTGGACTCAGTCGAAGTCGGCATCTACGCGCTCAAAGTCTCTTTTGGTGGCCACAGAAATTCTGTCCAAGGGCACGGCCATGGACTATCAGAATCTGATCCCTTACATTCTGATTGCTCTTGGCGATTCTAACCAGAGCGTTCGTCAGACCGCTGCAAAGCTTGTGCTGGCTGTTTCCAGCAAATATGCCGATAAGGCGAGCACTACCACTTGGTGCAAGGACTCCATCTATGGCAAGCAGTCCACCAACATTCACCACCTCAGCTCCCAAGATGCTGGTAAATTCCTTGCAGAGGTCGTGTCTCCCGTCCTGGAGGACTGCATCATTGACCCCTCTTTCCTTGCAAGAAATGTCGCTGAGCAGCTGAACGACTCAGACATGAAATCATCTTTGCGGTCTGGCATCTGCTCTTTCATTGCCTCGCACGCTGTAGTCACCTACAACCTTGATGTGAAGCTCGGTCTTCTGGCTTTGGTCAGCAGACTGGGTAAGGTTGCCAGCCATGCTAGGAAAGAGAGCATCGTGCCTTATGCGAAGATCCAGATTCGGAAGACACCATCAGAAGAGTCTGTTGAGCAGGCTGTTGTTCGCTGTCTCAGCCACCGCACAACCGATGAGATCGAGACCTTGCAAGAGATTGCTCAAGCTGGCAAAGAAAGCTTTGCAAGCATGGCTTTCAAGCGTCTTCGCGAGCTCTTCAGCCACATCAAACCACAATCGCAGACTTCTCTCGCCGACTTCCTCCTTGAGCAGAGCATTGTCCCTGACAACGACGCCGAGATCTCCCGCTCTTCTTCAGCTCAGGAAGCCCTTCGCGAAGCACCGCTCACTGGTGATGTACTGGCTCACTTGTTGGAGACTCTTCCTACGCCTGCCACCCTTCAAGACCAGGAACGCCCAAGCAAACGCCGCCGCACGAGCAAATCTAATGCCGAGGAGCCTAAGAACGTGGACCGCGCTCAGTTGGACATTGCACTTCGCAAGCTCACTTTGGTGCTCGAACTGGTTGAAGGTGTTACTTCGTCCAAGCGTGCTGAGCCGATGCCCCAGATACTGAAGGGTCTGTTCCAACTGCTGAGTGAAGTCCACCGTTGGCGTCTGCTCGCAGACTCTGACCTCGTCTACGTTCAGAGTTTGCTCCTTGGCGATCTTTTGTCGGTAGTAAACGGCATGGAATCAACGGCAACCAAGCAGATGGATCGCTCTGTACTTCGCACTGACCTCATTGTGGAAGCCCTCCGCTCCACAAGCAGCCCGCAAGTCCACAACACGGCATTGCTGCTGATCAGTAGGCTCGCCACGCTGGCACCCGAAACCGTGCTCCACAGCGTGATGCCCTTATTCACTTTCATGAGCACCAACACTCTGCGTCAAGCTGATCAGTACGCATCTCATGTCGTGAACATGACCGTGGAGAGCATTGTGCCGCCTCTCGCTGCAAGCCTCAAGAAGGGAGGCAGGGATCTCATTCAAGGTGCTAGCGAGCTCTTGCTCAGCTTCACTGCCGCATGGGAGCACATGCCGCTACACAGGAGACTGGCTACTTTCAGGCATCTCGTACAGACACTGGGAGAGGGCGAGGCATTATTCGCCGTTGTTGCTATGCTTGTGGAGAGATACAGGCAAGACAACACGCTTCCCGCCTTTGTCAGAGAGCTTTGCAGCGCATGCAATGTTGACACCCAGCTTTTGGCTGTCAGACAATACTTGAATCTCATCCAGGAAGCCTGCAAGCCTAGAAGGCCGGTCGCTGATGCGATCCTCGGATTCGGTGAGAAGAATCCCGAGCAAGTCAAGGAGAGCATCGTTGTCTTGTTCGACGGCCTGCCCATCATTCTTGCCAACCCCAGCCTTCGCAAGGGTATCGCATCCGAGATGCAGAAGAGCGACGAGGCTGCAGAGGAAGTCCGCAAGATCTACGGCGATGTTTTGGAACGCATCGTCTCGTTCTCTCGCACACAAACCGGTAAGGGCGGCGTCGATGTGCAGGATTCGCGTATCGCAGCCGCAAACGAGCGTGCCCTCGAGGCATTGCTTGGATTAATGCCCACCGAGGAGTTCATCGAGGCTTCCGCCGGGCTCATGCAGACTGGCTCGGAGGCTGTCCGTACTCGTGTGTTCACTTCCCTCACTGAACGCGTTGGAGCCGCCAAGCAGAGCAACATGGCCTTGCGAACGGTGTTCATCGATGCTCTGCCGAACTGCACCGCTTTCCTTGTCGCTTCCCAGCCTATCAGTGTTAGAAGAGCTGCCATCGAATGTGTGGATGGCATTGCAGAGAAGTATGGCAAGCTGGATCGCGCTGCGTGCGCTGATGCAGCTGAGGTTGTGGCTGGCGATGCCGCTCTTGGAACTGCAGAGGGCGGGCTCAGAGTCACAAGTCTGCTCTGTCTGGCAAGCATGGTGGAGAGCCTTGCCGAAGATATGCTTGGCCTCACGCCTACGGTCCTGGACAAGTCTCTCGGTTTCGTCGAGAGCAGCGATGCTACTGAGGTTGGTCAGATGCGCGACGCTGTCTTCACCTTCTTGAATGCCCTGCTCGACACTCTGCCTTTCACTCTGTCGGCGACATACCTCGACCGTGCTATCGTTGCGGCTGCCAAATCCGTCCAGACTGACGGTGAGCGCGTATGGGCTGTGCAGCAGTTCAGCACACTTGCGGCCAAGAAGATTGCGTTCCCAGAACTCACAACTTCGATGGCTCGGGTATGGGAGACTGTTGCCCAGACTGGCGCAGAGGCCGTTCTCCTTTGTGTTGAGATGTTGCAGCAGGCTATCCAGACCCACACCAAGGCGGCCGTGACTAGGTACTCTGCTGCACTCTTCCCTGTCATGCTCAAGGCCTTTGACCTGCGTCGCGTGCTGTCCGAAGACGAGGGCACCGACGCCTTCAGCCTTGTCGGCGAGACTGCCATGAACATGACGCTCAAGCTCAACGACACCACCTTCCGCCCATTCTTCCTGCGTCTCGTCAGCTGGGCTGCCGAAGAGCTCCCCAAGTCCGACACCGTTGGCAGGACTCTGAGAGGCGTGGCACTGTATGACTTTGCCCACCGCCTCTTCGAGCAGCTCGGCGGCCTTGTGACAAGCTACTCCGGCGTCGTCCTCGAAAACGTTGTCGCCGTCCTCACAGCCGCCGACAGCGCATCGCCTGAAGGCCGCGAGCTCCTCGCCCACACCCTGCGCGCGATGCAAAGCTCCTTCACCCACGACCAGGACGACTTCTGGTCTGCCCCACAGCATTTCGATGCCCTGCGCTCCCCGCTCGTCGGCCTTCTTGCCAATGCCACCTCTATCGCCGCCTCATCAACCATCCCCGCCATCACAGCCTTCGCCGACTCCGTGTCCGCATCGCAAGACAATCTCAAGACTCTCAACTCGTCCATCATGGCACTTCTCAAGAACGAAGACGACGCCGTGCGTCTCGCAGCCGTCCAGTGCGAGCGCGCCATCACGCAGCACCTGGCCTTCGACTGGCTGACTTTGCTGCCGGAGATGTTGCCTGTCATTAGCGAGTTGATGGAGGATGACAACGAGGAGGTTGAAAGGGAATGCTTGGCTTGGATTAGGGAGATTGAGGGCGTGACTGGAGAGAGCTTGGATGGGATGTTGCAGTAGAGGAAGAGATGAGGGGCAGGATCCACTTTTGAAATGTAAGATTCTCTTTGATGTTTGCTCCAGCGAGGAGGAGGAGGAGGAGGAGGAGGAGGAGTGATTGTAGCGATAATTTCCGTAAGCTCACAGCAGAACAGAACGACAACTTGTAGCCGCCAGAAGTGCTTCCCCCTTCCATTAAGGCGGGTTCCCTCATTTGTTCCGAAATGTATCGTTCAAACCACATCTGATGAAGAGAGAGAGCAAAAAAAAAAAAAAAGAAAGAAAGAAGTGGGAAATATTCATTATACTCCCAAATGTTACATATCGATTTTGGTTCTCCGTATCAAGCTAGGCTCAAAATAAAAATAAAAAAAAAACCAGTTCATCCGACTCCTCAAACCCACCCCCGGGTCTCACCAAAGGACACCAAACATGCCCTGCTCTTCCCCCTCAAATCAATGAATCCTCACGACTTCCCAAAAAAGAAATCGTGGAAAAAAAAAAGAACAGCTCGCTCATTTCTGAGCGTATTGATATAGGAATAGCCGAAGGTGGGGCTCGAACCCACGACCTTGAGGTTGATCTCTTTGCTGTTAATAAGAGCCACACGCTCTACCGATTGAGCTACCCCGGCAAGGGTGATGTATTTGATGAAGGAAGGTGCGAGAGAACGGTATGTGAAGGCTGAGAAGTGGCTGTTGTGCTCGTTGGGAAGGAGCGTTGGACGTGGAAGTGAGGTGCGGAACACTGTTTTTTTTTTTTCGACGGAATTCCAGGATGCGGAGGTTCCGGGTGTTGGTGTTGGAAAATTTCGTGTTCGTGTTCGTTCGTCTTCAGCAGCATGGTGGTATCTTGGACGATCCATGAGTCGATGGAGGTGTTGTGTGTTTGATGATGCTTTCTCCGTGACCGACTCAACAATCGATGCCTCACTCTCGCCCGCCTGTTTGACCGCAAGCCAGACGAGAGGGGTGAAAATATCTGCAAACGATGCCATTATCATCCAAGCGATCTCGCGGAAAGGTATGAGATGAGGATCATTGTTCCTGTTCGCTCAGAGTGCAGCAGGGAGCGTGTCGATGGCCATGAAGATCTTCGCAAGAGGCCTGGTTGTGAGGCGTGTTGCCCGAGCACTTCTTCTGTTGCAGAGAGCGAACCAGAAAGTTGTCTCAGCGGCGGCATCTTCATCGTCATGGTCCAGCTAGGACCGTATATCCAAACTAAGCAAGACATATCTCTATGATGTCGTCCATCATGGTAATTTGCCCTTGGGCTTGAAAACCCTCCCGAGAAGAACAAAATCCGGAGCTGTCGGTCCGAGCATGGAGCAAGACCTGGATGACAGGACAAGTGAACATTTCCGAGCCGTTAGATCTTCTCTGGATCTGCTAGAGTGCCTCTTTCGGGGCGTCCATGAGTCTTTGAAGGACCAATGTCGGCATCCGGAAGGTCTTCATCCAAAGCTCCTCGGACAACAAAGAGGATGCGAGGCCTTCAAACCTAGTCATTCAAGACCTAAAAGCCCGCCGCACTAGCCTTCTCTCTATACTCCTCAAACGTCCTGGCCGCGCCACCCCTCGAATTATTCCTCGCGCGCTTCTCAATCTCACTCTCCTGCTCGCCATCTTCCCTCCTCTTGCGGTCCTCCCATGCCTCCTCCTCAGCAGCAATAGCAGCATGGAACTGACTCTGCTGTCCGCGACCAAAGTAGACAGCGCCGGCCTTCTTCTCCGCCACGTCCTCTGTGACAAGAACAAAGCGGATACTAGACCCGGGCGTCTCGAACATGGCGTCTGCGAGTAAACGTTCCATTACTGTTCGCAGGCCGCGGGCGCCGGTGCCCATTTTCGACGCAGTAGCGGCGACGGAGTGCAGGGCGCCGGTTGTGAAGCGGAGTTCGATGGAGGAGAGGTGGAAGAGTTGCTCGTATTGTTTGAGGAGGCTGTTACGGGGTTCGGTGAGGACTTTGACGAGGGCTTCGACGTCGAGGCTGCTGAGGGCGCAGGAGAGAGGAATGCGGCCGACTAGCTCGGGGATGAGGCCGTACTTTTGTAGGTCCTGGGGTTCGACGAGGTCGAGAGTGTTGTAGGCGCGTTTCTTGGTGGACATTTCGCCGTCTTTGGATGTTGGGGGGTTGAAGTAGGGGAGGTGCTGCTGGAAGAGCTCGTCTTCACCTTCAAGAACGGTTTCGTGCGCGGCAGTGTCAGATGAGCCTGGTGCTGCGCGGACGGTGGCGCCAAACCCAATGCTGCCTTTGCTGATGCGATCTAGGACCATTTTGTGCAGGCCATTAAAAGCGCCTGCGCAGATGAACAAGATGTTGTCCGTTTTGACATTGTAAACCTCGCCTTTCTGACCGCCTCCGGAGTTTTGCTGACCCGTGCTACCGCCGGACAAAGGACTGTTAGTCGGATATCCTTGGCTCGAGCTGCTTCTTCCAGATGGAGCTCCTCCGCTGTTACGTTCTGGCTTTGCTTGGATTTGCAGTGTGGTACCTTCGATAATCTTGAGTAACGACTGCTGCACGCCTTCGCCGCTCACGTCTTTGCCGTGGCTCACCTTGGCTGTGGCAATCTTGTCGATCTCGTCCAGACAGATGATGCCACGCTCAGCCTTGGTGACATCGTAATTCGCCGCGGCTAGCAGTCTTTGAACGCACACGTCTGCATCTTCACCTATGTATCCCGCCTGCGTAAATGGTGTACAGTCCGAGATGGAGAAGGGCACTTGGAGGCTTCTTGCAAGCGTCTTCACCATCAATGTCTTTCCTACTCCTGAGGGGCCCAGCAGCATGATGTTGCTCTTGTCAATCGTAAGCGGGCTTTGGTCAAGCAAAGGCGAAGGGTCAAAAGTATTCGTGCCTGACTGCTTGCGAGGACGCTTGCTCTCCGGCGGCCAGACGTTGACGTTGACAGTCGTCTGCTGTCCCGGGAACTCATCTTCCCAGTCTTTCGTCAGCGCGGGCACGGCTATGCCTCGTTTGAGCTCGCCCTCCCTACCTTCCACGGGATGTCTATGTGCCATGCGCCGCCTCTCTTCTTGATGAGCCAGCTCTTCCTGCTCATCATCGAGACGTTGCAACTCTTGGATACGCTGGTAATGGTTGTACACTGCAGTGGCGAGGGTCTTCTTTGCGCGCTCTTGGCCAACTACGAAGGAATCTAGGTGTTGTTTCAAGATGGTGGGCGTGATGCGTGGGGCACCGATGTTGCTGGCATCGCGAAGAGGCCCCTCGGTTGGGCCACCCGCTTCATAGATGCCGGTGTAGGGCTGGTTTGTGAAGTCTGAACGGTGGTAGGAGGAGTCGGGACGTTTGGCGGACGTGGTCAATTGTCTGCGGAAGATGTACGACAGGGCGATGTAGGAGTGGCGCGCCTGCGGTGAGACGGTGGCGGTCAAGGTGGGCATGACGGATGCTACATGTATGCTATACTAGGGAGATAGAGTGATAGGAAGTGTGTTGACTGGATTTGAAGGGAGTATGCTGAGCAACTGCGAAGAGATAGATGGTGTGCTCTGTGGTAGAGGAACAACAATCGCCGTTTACCTCCGGTGTCGGTTGATAGCAGCAGCGGCAGCAGCAGCAGCAGCACGCATCATCACACGCGGAGAGAGCTCAACTGAACTGTTGACACCCCGCCTCCACATTGGGGATGGGGGAAAAGGACCGAATCAGACGAGTCTGTTTGCTGGGCCGGAGTGTATGCCTGCGGGAGGTCTGCCGCACAACATGGTGGACAGCATGCAGATATCCGCAAGGTACGGTGCAGACGGTGCTGCCATACACAAGGCATGTCACGCATTTTTGTGTATAGCAGAAAAGAGGTGAGACCGCTGAATGGCTGGATCGGCGGTTGATGGGAGTTAGCGTGTTGGTGGGGCCGAGAGCATGAGCGACCTGGGGGAAAGTTGGCGGGCGCATGCACGCGAGGGAGGGAAATCTGTGTACTCTGGATGGATAGTCGGCAGGAATATGGGTCGTGTGTCCTCTGCAAGAGAGGTAATGACTATGATAGAGAGGCGATATCGAGCTACAATAGAACCAATGCTTACCGTGGCTTCGATTATCATCTAGTGTACCGTTCAAAGTATCTTAGTCCACCCTTGTATCGGATCATCTGGAAAAAGAGTATCATGAATTACCTCCCTTCCGTCTCGTGGTGATGGCCGTTGCAATCGCTGACGACCCAAGCTCAGGGCTGGTGCGCGCACCTGCAGCTCATCGCCTGCCTCCACCCACGCCATGGTCACTTGCTAGCTCACCTACAGGCCCAGAGCGCGAACCATACGCCCAGCCAGCTCTTGCGGGGCCAGTTTTACCACCTTCATAACTACAGACCTCTCCCAGGCGTAAGTCTTGACTGCTGTTTCCTCTCTCCACTTGCTCTCTTCTATACCACCACCACCTCACCTCCTACCCGCTGCCGCCGCCGTCTATTCCTCAGACGTCGCCTGGTCTTGCTCCCAGAACTTCACAACTACACGTATACCCTCACAGAGCACCTCCATCACCATGGACCCGCTCAATCAGTCCTCCGACAACAGCCTGCAGAGCGCGCCCGCGAGCAACCAGGTCCCCAACGACGGCACTGGTGAGTACTCTCGACTAGACCACTCTTACGTCACCGCGTTGGCTCTCGCTAACAAATTCCCAGGTGTCGTCCAACTCGACCCATGGCTCGAGCCCTTCTCAGGCGCCCTTCGCTCTCGTTACTCAAAAGCTCAGGACTGGATCAAGAAGCTGGATGCTGAAGAAGGTGGACTGGAGAACTTCTCCCGCGGCTATGAGCGCTTTGGGTTCAACGTCCTCCCCGACAACACAATCGTATACCGCGAGTGGGCTTCGAACGCTCTGCGTGCCTACTTGATCGGTGACTTCAACGACTGGAACCGTGACAGCCATGAGATGAAAAAGAATGAATATGGTGTCTTCGAAATCACTCTCCCGCCTGTCAACGGCCAGCCTGCCATCCAGCATGACAGCAAGATCAAGATCAGCATGGTCGTTCCCAATGACCACGCAAGAGCCGAGAGACTCCCAGCCTGGATCAAGAGAGTCACACAAGACCTGAATGTGAGCCCTGTATACGACGCTCGCTTCTGGAACCCTCCCACACAATACCAATGGAAGCACCCGAGGCCGCCCAAGCCCCAAAGCGCCAGGATCTACGAAGCACATGTTGGAATTGCCAGCCCAGAGCCCAAGGTAGCAACATACAAGGAGTTCACACAGAATGTTCTTCCTCGCATCAAGCACCTCGGATACAACGTCATCCAGCTCATGGCCGTCATGGAGCACGCCTACTACGCCTCGTTCGGTTACCAGATCAACAGCTTCTTCGCCGCCAGCAGTCGCTACGGTTCTCCCGATGATCTCAAGGAGCTGATTGACACCGCACATGGCATGGGTATCACAGTCTTGCTCGACATGGTTCACTCGCACGCGTCGAAGAATGTGCTTGACGGACTGAACATGTTCGACAACTCTGACCACCTTTACTTCCACGAGGGCGCCAAGGGTCGCCATGAGCTTTGGGACAGCAGACTGTTCAACTACGGCCACCACGAGGTTTTGCGCTTCCTTCTTTCCAACCTCCGCTTCTGGATGGAGGAGTATCGTTTCGACGGTTTCCGCTTTGACGGTGTCACCTCCATGCTCTACGCCCACCACGGTATCGGTACGGGATTCAGCGGTGGCTACCACGAGTACTTCGGCCCGAGCGTCGACGAGGAGGGTGTTGTCTACCTCATGCTTGCCAACGAGATGCTGCACAACCTCTACCCTGACTGCATCACCATTGCAGAAGACGTGAGTGGCATGCCGGCATTGTGCATCAAGCTCAGCCTGGGTGGAATAGGATTCGACTACAGACTGGCTATGGCAATTCCGGACTTGTACATCAAGTGGTTGAAGGAGAAGCAGGATATCGATTGGGACATGGGTGCTCTGGCTTTCACATTGATCAACAGACGTCATGGCGAGAAGACCATTGCATACGCAGAGTCTCACGATCAAGCGTAAGTCTCTCGGCATCACTTATGCGCTTTATACACTGACTAATCGCTTGCAGACTCGTCGGCGACAAGACCCTCCTCTTCTGGCTCTGCGACGCCCAGATGTACACCAACATGTCTACCCTGTCCGAGTTTACCTCCGTCATCGAGCGTGGCATGGCCCTGCACAAGATGATCCGCCTCATCACTCACGGCCTCGGCGGCGAAGGCTACCTCAACTTCATCGGAAACGAATTCGGCCACCCCGAATGGCTCGACTTCCCCCGCGAAGGCAACGGCAACTCCTTCCACTACGCCCGCCGCCAGTTCAACTTGCCCGATGACCAGCTACTCCGCTACAAGTTCCTCAACGAGTTCGACAGTAAGATGCAGTGGACCGAGGAGAAGTACGGCTGGCTGCACAGCCCACAGGCGTATGTCAGCTTGAAGCACGACGGCGACAAGGTCATTGCGTTCGAGCGTGCAGGTCTCTTATGGATCTTTAACTTCCACCCCAGCAGCTCTTTCACGGACTACAGGATTGGTGTTGAGGAGGCTGGCACCTACCGCATCGTCCTCAACACCGACTCGCCCGAGTTCGGTGGACTTGGAAGAGTCAAGGACGACCAGCGCTTCTTCACCACTGACTTCGCATGGAACGAGCGCAAGAACTTCGTGCAGGTTTACATTCCGACGAGATCGGCGATTGTGAGTTGCCTTCCACTCCCATCAGTATTATAATTTGGAGCCTCTATACTAACTCTTTTCTTTCACAGGTGCTGGCTCTGGAGCAGACTCTCTAAGTCTGTTGTAATTCATGTGTGATATAAATGGGCGAGAAGGACAAGACACAGACACAGAAAAAGCGGTTTGGTAGCTTCTTCTGTAAAACTTCAATTAACAACAATAGGTAATAAGTACTCCTACATACAACAAAAGATGGGAAAAGACGGCAACGAAACAAACCATGACATCTCCCAAGTCACCTTTTCATCGCTCCTCATTCATTATTCGCTTTGTGGTTTGTTTTCCGCAGTCGATATCGATCATCTAGACCCCCGCTTTCTTCGTGAAGAGGGGTCGCGAAAGGTAAAGTTTCAAGAGTGTCCGGACCCCTCATAGCTATGTAGCTGTAGCTGCATGGCATGAACTCTACGCACATCGAGTTTCCCAAAGCTGGATGTACGGGTTTAATCGGGTCGCTCGCAGCAGACGCTTTCAAGCCCCTGACCTGACCGTATGGACAACCCCTCTCTAGGTATTATTGTTCCCTTTGAACCGATGCAGGTGAATTGGTCAGGGTAGGTCCGGTGTGACTGTTGCGATTTGTCACATGCGATCGAGGAAGATTGTTGTAGGTGGTATAAGTATTTGTTGAAGGGCAGACATGAGACGTCTTTGCTTTGGAAGCATAGCCTGGCGAATCGTTTTGAAGATAAAAGCAGCGAAACCATTTAAACGGACTTGCGGTCTCAACAAGGACAAACAGCAGCATCGCTCGATCGTGGAGCAGTAAAGAAAACTGCAACGCTGCAATACATTCCCTGGACCATTCAACGACCGCATAGCATCATTAGCGTACAAACGCAAGACAACGACAGACTCCTCCGCCAAAAAGCAATATCAACAACAGCAAATAAAACATGTCCTCCCCCAAAATCACCATCCACCTCGACCCCTGCACCGTCAACTCCCGCAAAACCCTCGCCGCCCTCGACCTCCTCGGAACGCCCTACACGCTCAAGAAAGTAAACTACTTCACCGGCGAACACAAATCCCCCGAATACCTCGCCATCAACCCCTGCGGCACAGTCCCCTGCGCCGTCATCGACGACTCCCTAGTCCTGACCGAGAGCAACGCAATCATAGCCTACGCCGGCGACATCGCAGGCGACAACCCGGCGTATCCCGCCGACAAGAAGATGCGCGCGGACGTGAATCGGTGGTTGTTCTGGGAGACGTCGGTGTGGTTCCCGTCGTGCTACGTCTACCTGATCCAGAACGTCGTGAGTCCGGACGTGCTAGGCAAAGCGCCGGATCAGGCTTTGCTCGGGAAGGAAGAGCCGCGGTGGAGGGAATTGGCGGGCGTGCTGGAGCAGAGGCTGCAGAGGGGCGAGAGGAAGTGGTTGTGTGGCGGGGGGGAGCCGACGGTGGCGGATTTGGCGGTTGCGAGTAGCATGCATTTGTGGAAGAGGGAGAGGTTTCCCATTGAGGGGTTTCCGGCGTTGAGGAGGTGGATTGGGAGGGTGGAGGGGTTGGAGTGCTGGGTTAAGACGCAGGGAGATGTCGAGAAGGCGTTTGAGAAGAAGTGATGGATGGGGGACCGTTGAGGGATTTTTCTGTCTGTGAGAGATGATGTTGCGCGGGAGCGGTGTCTTTCCTGGTTTGACGAGTTGTGATGTTGTAGCTTTTGTTCTTTCGTGTTTTCGTCCTTTTCGTGCTTGGATCATGCTGGCGATGTCGGTATCAGATGCTCTCGTCATCGTGATCATACCTTTTCCTAATGACATCGAATGTTGAGATGAGCGCGGTTTGCTGTGTAAAAGGGTACTCACTGAGGTTTTCAACGAGAACAACTCTCGGCGATAGCGCTCCTCTGTATCTCTTCGCCGTGGCAGGGTACCGACGATACTGGCGCTCAGACAAAGAAGTGATGGTCGGCTCCGACTCGTGGGAGCTTGTGTGCTCAAAGCATCTGCTCTCAGCGGTAGCAGATGTCGCGAGGTATCGCGAGAGGTCGATGTAGCGCCATCATTCCGTAGTGCATGGGAGCACGTTATTTCTTAGTAGATACAGGAGATGATGAGCTGTAGCCGTGTGCCGTCTCAAGGCTCAATGAATGCGGCGGGACAGTGGCTCCTATCTGCACCTGACCACCTGTGTCTTGAATGGCCCGACGCAGGACAGTTTGATGATATCGAAGGCGCCGCGGTGAAGCCAGTACCAAATCCATTGTCGCTCAGTGAATACATCGGATTGCAAAGCGTGCAGGGCAGTATTAATTTTGATCGTGCCGAAGGTCGATGTTGCATTCTATGCGCCTCCTAAGCCGCGACTCTCAATCGCAATAAGACTTGCAAAGAGGGCTGTAGAGTGAGTGCAGCCGTGCACATCAATTCCCATTCATTGTATATCTAGGGCGTGTATATCTTTAGGTTCAGACGATGGCAGTCTGCCTGCCAACAAAACGATCCTCCCACAGCGCCTACGCTGAAACACATTCAAAAGTCCACTAACACCAATGGCTTCTTGACAACCAATTCCTCTTCTCTCACGCGTGTGTATATCTCATCTATTTGGCCTTCTTCGCGGATTCCATGCGCTGCACGGTGGCCAGTGCGTCTGCGGAGCGAACGATGCTCTGGTAAATCAGGGCTGAAAGATAGGTCAGCTCAATCCTTCGCGTGGCCTCGCTTAACGTTAAACATATTGATTGGACCAGGACTTACCTCCGGGGATCACCATCCAAATGGCGTTCATGAAAATGAAATAGAAGTAGAAGTAGAAGGGCTCAGGCCTGGAGTAGCTCAAGCCGTACACAATGTGCTCAAAGTATGCGGTGCCGTAGTACAGAACGTCTCCGTAGACCTGACCCAGGCTGACCAGGCCCTGCAGAGGGAACCTCAATGGGTGACGGAAGATCACCATTGCAGCGACAAGCATGCAGCCAGGGCCCCAAGCGATCGCGGTGATGCTCTCCATGCACAACACAAACGCATTCTGCGTCAGGTACCTGCTGTCCGAGAACGCGTACTCTTTCCACATCTGCCCGATCCACGTCTGGTGGGTCGCGATGTCCAGGACGTTCATAACGTAGTATCCCTCGAAGAACATGTGGATGCAGCCGGAGAGGATGAACCACATCGCGGTGAGGAGCTCGACATTGCTCAGATCGGGCTGCAGGCGCTTGGAGATGACGTGGGTGCTGCTGAAGAGCAGGGCGCAGGCGCCGAAGAAGATGCCGAGGATAGCGGCGACGCTGGCTTCGTTGGCGACATAGCCTGGGATGGCGGTGCCCAGAGGGTAGTAGGGGTTGGGCGGGTCGGCGAGGATGTTGGTTGCGTTGGACGCCAGGTCCATGGCGATGTTCTCCATTGAGGCAGCAGCCATTGTTGCGGGGTGGGTGGGTGGGTGGGTGTTAGGGTTGAGAGAGGGATGATGGTAACATGAATGGACAATGGATTTATGCCGGCTAGCAAAAAGAAAAGGAGCGCTGGTGGGAAGCAAGGCAGGGACAATGGCTGGCCAAGGGCTCCGTCATAGCGGTATGCACTGCCTTGCGGCCCCGTCTAGCGAAATGGTTTCGCCGCACGTGTCCCCTTGAAGGTATACACTAAACAATGGAGATCCAACGGGTCCGAACTTAGCCCTTTTACCCTTCGCCGGAAATGCGTCGCAGGCCATTGGAGGCTCCACATTCTCTCCACACTCACTTCCGCGGCGAGAACCTCACTTCACTTCAACAACTCCACTCCACTTCAACCAAAAAGCGAAGATTGGATCTGTCAAACCTGTATTATTCACCTTGATCATGGCCACTACCGCGTGAAAGAAAGCCGCCGACTCGTGTTGATCTTCGACCGCAAGTACCAAAGGCACGAACACTTTAGCAGAGTGATGCACGCATGGACTTGATCTTCAAACCCAGAGACGATTGTGCCTGTGCCTACCCAAACATGGACAACCAAAATGAGCTTGCCTGGTACTTGGCAAGCCTTTGCATCGAGAATATCTCGCTTGCGATTCTCGTGATAGCGTAAGACCCAGAATCCGATGCTTTTTCTGGGCGTCTTAATCGGACGCCGACAGGTGTTCGGCGGCTCGATCTTCGGATTCTGGATCTTCTCTCGATGATGTAATTTCGTTGGTGAGCCAGATGAAAATCAGTAACGAATGCTTCCAGTCCTTGGCCATCCTATGTTCGCCAGTGACTGACCTCCGAAGTCAACAATCAAGTGAAAGTGGCGTCGGGATCCAACACCTCATAGCAGGCAAAGCCCTTATTGTGTTCGAATGTCGCGCTCATGTCATAACAGGTGCACCAACGCAATCCTCCCAACCAGCCGGCGATAGCAATGCACCTCTAGGCGCCAACAATCCCGCGGCCATGGCAGACAACCCAGATCGCACAAGCGGAAGTCGTGATGACTGCGTCGCGGGGATGAAGCAACTACCCAAATCTCGCGAACTCTCCCTGCCATTCGACGACCGCTTTTTTTCGCTACATAGGCGGAGCCGGAACCTTCATGAACGGCGAGCAGATCCTCAGCTGGATCGAGTCCGTCTCTCCGTACCTACAAGATTGGCACGACGCATATCTGAGCCAACCGCAACTCAAGTCCTCCCACAAGCAAGCACAAGCCAGCATTGGCGCTTTCATCAAGACCACCATGGCCGCCTGCATCTCACAGCACCTCCTTGCGTCATACGATCCCGACAATGCAGTGCGCTGCCCTTTCCGCATTGTCGTACTGCTCAAGCCTTGCGGGACTCTTTCGTTCGAAGAGTACACCGCCGTGACTGCATGCTTGATCGCCCGATACGGCGTCCGCGCTGGCGCTTTTGCGGAGTGCAACGATGGCCAAGGGAGGCACTTCGCTGCTGTGATTCTGTTGTCAACAATCATAATGGATCTTGAGGAAGGAAATTGTTTCGCCACTCGATTCCTGAACAAGCAGATCTGGTCACTCATGGAAAGGCTGCAGGGTCTTTTGGTGGATGCAAATGCCGTGAGTATGGGTGAACGGGTCGCAGCGCTCGAGGCTCAGCTTCAGCAGCTGTCAGTGGGAACGATAGGCAGCGAAAGCAGTACGAATGGCACTGCGCGAATTGAGGAGGTCGAACAGAAACTCCAGGAACTCTCGATGGAGGCGGGTAAGACGTCTTGATCTGGCAGCTGATGGCAATGGTCGTGGGGACTCGGAGACAGACAATATGGACTCTTCCGGTTGGTTGTAGGGTCTTTTGTGTGTGTGAGAGAGAGAGAGAGAGAGAGAGAGAGAGAGAGAGAGAGAGAGAGAGAGAGAGAGAGAATGCATGATCAATATCGTTTGCTGCGAACGCTAGGGCACGATCAGTGGAAATTGAAACTTAGCGCCCACGCCCACGCAGTGAAGGAATGGATCCTTAGGATGTCAGTACAGTCGCGTTGCGATGACAATATTGTTTGGGTGAAATGAAATGGAGTAAGACACATTAGACAGTGGGCATATCTTACGCTATCAACATACAAAGAAAAAAACGGACAGACAAACAAGCCTCTCCACCATAACAGAACCATCCCAAACAGAAAAGGTAAGCGAGAAAATGACCTTCGACATCCACTTCATCACATCTATCCGCCCTCCACCCATTTATCCCCTCTACCTCAACCCAACCGAACTAGTCGAGCTCTCCAACCTCCTCGCAGCATACAATGCCCTCCTCGGACTCTCGCTACTAGCCGAGCTCGTCGGCCTCGCCCGGTCCGGGCTATCCCGTCGTCCACGAAAGGAACCACCGTCCCCAGCACTGTCGTCAAAATCACGATGATCATCCTGCTCTCGAAAGCGCCAGAACGATTCCGCGCTGTCGCGCATCGGGCTGGCGGGCGGCGAAGGGAATGTAGGAGAAGATAAAGGGGAGGCGATAGAAGAGTAAGAGGAGGGCAGGAGTACTGGGGCCGGTGCGCGCCTTCAGGCTGAAGACTTCTCGGGCTCGGTCTGGTCGGGAAGTTCGCCGGATTTGACGGCGTCTGAGTAGTCGATAAAGACGTGAGAATTTGATACGCTGTCAGCTCCTGAAGCGCCGGGTTGGGTGTCTTCGGGGGCAGGGCGGGTGGGTTCGCTTTGCTCGAGGTTGGCGTCTTGCCTCTCCTCTGACTCGTCCTCGGCGGGCACCTTTTCAGTTTCGGCGGTGGGCTTCTCGTCCTTGGAAGGAGAGAGGAGGCCGCCCTCCTCCGCGCTTGACTCCTCCTTCGACTCGGACTTCTTGTCTTGCTTGCGGTTGGGAGTCGCAGGTGGCTGGTTCTCCTTATCACTAGGTTCAGGAGCATCCGACTCCTCGGCGTCAGCCTTAGTGTCTTTGCTCTCGGGCTTCAGATCAACCTTGGGCGCCAGCTCGTCCTTCACATCACTGTCATTTGTCTTCTGAGGTGTGCCGGGCTGAGACTCGCCGCCAGCGCCACCCTGCTTGTTCTTCTTGTTCTTCTTTTTCGGGGACTTCTTCGGGGTTGAAGCAGCAGACACAGAATCTGCCGCATTCTCAGCGGCGTTCTGAACCTTCTGCTCAAACGATTCTATCGCTTGGCTGACCCTGCGACCCTCGAATTTGCCACCTTCCTTGACCTTCTTGACATCCTCGCGCAGCTCCTTTTGCAAGTCGCGGATCTGTCCCTTGGCCTTGGACCCGCTGTTGCGAACCTGATCCTCGGCGCGTTTGCCTGCAGCCTCGACTGCTTTCTCGGTCTCCTCCTCAGCGATGCGTGCATCTTGTGCGATAGCCTTGGCAGTCTGGGAAGCGCCGCGAGGTCTGGTTGCGCGCTTCATGTAGGCCTTGTAGAAGAACCGAGCGAAGAGGACAGTGAGAGGGAAAAGATAGAAGAGGTTCAAGTAAATCGCGAACGCTTCGCCAGAGGTGTCGATGCAGTTGACCTTGGTCCATTCGGTGCGCCACCTTGTCTCGTACACCGGACCAGCTGGGGCAGCCGCCTGAGAGATCTGCTCAATGCGCTCCTCGATGTGTTGAGATACGGGCTTGTTGTCGTGAGGAATTCCGACGCGCTCGGCGACACCCTCCTCGCCAGCGGCGCGAAGCAACCACTTCTTGAGCAATGCACCAGCAGCGGAAGTGGCAATGGGCGACTCGACGACCTTGGACACCTCAGATGTTGCTGATGCCACGGCAGAAGTAGCGCTGGCGGCGACAGACGAGACCGAGGCGAGGACCTTGTAGGGAGTTGCGATCGGGATGTCATACTGCACAAACAAGTGAAGCGCGGCGTAACTTGCGCCGAAGAGGAACTGGGCGATTTGCATAGTCGTAAGAGCGCGCTTAATGGACTTGGGAATCTTGACATCAATGGCAGCGAGGGTGAAGTAAGTGTACTGCGGAATGATTAGCTTTGCGCTGCAAATCTTGCAAGAAGAGGACTCACCATCAAAGCGTGGATGAAGCTGTTGATGAAGACGAACATCCAGATGGGCGGGCTCATGTAGCGGATACCAGCCCACATGCAAAGCATTGCGCCAGCGTGGTGGTACGTCTGAAGGGTCGCACTACGTTTGCCCTTCGCGACGATAATGAAAGTGTCAAGAACCTCGTAAAACTTGCTGAGGTAAAAGATCCAGCCCCAAAAAGCGAGTCCCTCGTTCCACAGCCTTCCAACATCAGTAGGATCAGGGTTTCCGTTCACGCCCATGTGGATGAGCGCGTTCTTCGACTCCCAGATGTTGATTGTAGTGTTGTACGTGACTGCATCGCCGAGACCTCTGGGTCCATGAATCTTGCACATCGAGTCCGCGACGCCTGCGAGGCCGTTCGCATTGTCCAAACCCGGCCAGGTGTGTACAAAAGCCCTGAACATGGCGACGAAAGTCGCGAAGCTGTAGATTGCGAGCGCGACATTGTGAAGGATGACAAACGGCTTGAAGAAGGGCTGGCGCGCGATCCACCAGGGCTTGTTGCCGCGTTGGCGGTTGATGCCGTTCAAGGCGAAGACGGTGAGGATGTAGGTGATCGCAAAGAGGAATGGCACCTCAGGGCGCATGGCCAGATTGAAGAGCCATGGCGCGATTCCGAAGGGCGCGCGAAAGGTGCGCTCTCTGATCGGCGGCGGGAGAGTCGCGGGCAGGTTGGCGGGAGGGAAGGTGAACAGCTCCCTGGGCGGGAGGGAGAAGTAGACCTGAGGGCCGGACATGATGTAAGGGATGCTGCGATTGCTGAGGCGGACTCAATGGCAGCAGGCCGGGTGGGTGTAGGTGTGTTGACTTTGCGAACGCGTGGGGAAAAAGAGGGCGACGCGTGCCGGAGCTTGCATGCGCTTGTTTGGCAAGCTAGTCGAGCTGTCTTGGGTTGAGATGAGATGAGCAGCCGCGTGACACTGCCGGCTCAGGAAGGAGCGATGCAATGCGCAAGTGAAGAGAGCCTGGAATATCGCGAGTCGCGTGGCCGGTGGCTGGTGTGAATAATCTCGCCCAGTCCGAAATCTGATCTCCAGCTTCCATTCACAAACGTCATCGTGAATGTGCAAGTGACGTAGTAGTGCGCGTGAAACCGGCCGAGGGACAGGATACTCTGCACGTGTACATGTAGGAGGTAATCCACCGAATAGGAAGAATAAGCATACCACTGAAACTCAAACACTCCTCTTGAACAAACTCAAATCAACACCAACACCTCAATCAACAAACATGGCATCCGGAGAACACGCAGCCGAAAAGGTCAAAGGCGCCATGCACCAAGGCAGTGTAAGTACCACGATCGTCCATTCATCCTCTGAATCAACACTCGATCCTAATCCAACATTCCAGGAAACCGCCGAAAGCGCCCGCCAAAACACGAACTCCTTCGTCGACAACCTTATGAGCGGCAGCAAGGCCGACTCAGCAGACACCACCGCTGGCCAAAAAGCCAACACCACAGGCGCGGTCGACGGCGAGAAGACTCTTACTGGTGGTCACGAGGACGCTAAGGGTGATACTGGTTTCAACAAGGATGCAGAGGTGATGGGAGGTGCGGCGAAGGACGGTGCAGAGAACATTGCTGAGAAGGCGAAGAGAAAGTTCTACGGTTACTAGGTGTGGGATTTTACGAATGCATGATACCCAGGTTTAGGTTTGCATAGGTTTAGAGGACAAATGGGGTTTTGATCGATCAAGCACTTCTGTTCATTTCGTAGTCATACAATGATGTATCTTCATGTCTCCCTAGAACTCCTTCTTCGGCGCATCACCACTCTCGTCACCAGCGCCATACTTCCTCACAGGCTCCTTAGCAGCGCCCTTGTCCTTCTCGAAATACTTAACCTCCTCAGAATCCATGTGCTTCATCACAGTATCCGCCTGCCACTTCTTGAAACTGAAGCCCAAGCCCTCATGGCTGTAATCCTTGTCATTCGCCTGGTCCTTGTGATACTTGACCTGGATGAAATCCGAATCAACCGTATCCGGATCCAAACTCAACGAGACGATCGCATTGACAGTCGCCGTCTTGGGGATGACCTTGAAAGTCCACGACTGCTCGTTCTTGAACTGGATCAGGTCGCGATCGTTCTTGAAGACTTCGTAGCGCTCGTTCTTGGATTCCTTGAAGAGTTTGGGCAGGGCGAACCATTGGCCAGCCATTTTGTAGCGGTCGTTGGCGTAGACAAATTGGTCATCGTAGACGCAATCACTGGTGTACCTCTCGACTCGCTTGATGGTGGGTTGGCAGGAGTAGAGGGCGATGATGTCGTCGACGAGGGCTTGGCGGGCGGGCGAGAGCTTGATGCTCTTGCTTGGATCTAGTGGATTTTAGTTAGATTCGCAAGCTACACCTCGTTTTGTCCTGCGGAATCATTTACCAGGAGTGTAATCTTCCGAAGTGGCGGTTTGGCGGACCTCGAACTGCTCGCCGGGTGCAGAAGACATTCTGGAGGTTGTTGTGAGGTTGCGGGTGGGTTTGTAGGATGTTGGTTTGTGGGCGTTGCGAAAAGCTGTTCTTGTTGGAGTGCTGAGTCTAGATAATAACATGTGATGATGGAGAAGGAATGTGGGATTGAAGCTGGAGCAAGGCAACATATATGATCCTTCGATGCCTTACCTGTGTCACGCGCAGGTGTGACGTGTAGACTCTATGGACGTGGAGTGCATCTGCGCCTCTTTCGCGTTGCTAAGCGTTTCGTGCGTCTGAACCGTCCATGAGCTCAAGAGTGCTTCTCTAAGCAACAGATGATGAATGATGATGTGAGTTGAGACCCTGGTCGCTTGCTATTTTGCCGAAAGAACATTGACGTGAGCTGTAACCCCAACTCTAACCCTGTTGGCTTCGAGCTCGCAGACAGAAACTACACCTTTCTTCAACGACACACATCCGCCAGTGGTCTATACTTTTGTCTGCTCTCTTGTAACAATTCGAGCATATAAACGGGTGCCATATGAGAAATTCTACTTCAATCGAGACCATCGCAACACACGACTCAGCTCGTTGCTATCTCACAATTATGTGAGTAGCTTCTGTATCAACAGGCGTGGTTTTATCTGAAAGATTTCGGCCACTAAGATACTAGATGCAGACAGCCTTTCGTGACAGGGTGTACTGTTGAGTTGTTCTGTGATTTCCTCGAGCATATGAATGGCTTACATTGACCATTGCTGATGAAATACCCATCCGCAGCCCTTTTGACCGCGGTTCATTGGCACACTCTAACTTGTCGGCAAGTCTTCCACAACGAAGAGTCCCGGAAATCACGACAAGTGTCTACAGCATCAACCATTCATCTTCGACTTGCTCTACGCCCGTCCCGGACAGGCTCGCTTTCCTCACTTGCGACCGAACCTGTTAACGAAACTTCGGTGCGCTCTCTTGACATTGCTCGCACGACCTGCATTGGCTCGCTTCCTGAGCTTGCAACCGACTCTGCGCTTGTCATTGCCACGGTCTCTCTTGTCGCCGCGCGCCAACACCCTCGGCCACTTCGCACCGGCTCGCTATCCTCACTTGACAAAGAAGCCTCTCGTGGATTTGGTGGGTCTTGCGCCGTTCTTCGCGCCAAGGCGCTGCGTGCCTCTTCGCTGACAGGTGCGAATGGAATATAAGAGCAATGTATGGGGCCTCCGAGTGACGTGGGCCGATTCCTTGCACGCCAAAATTCTGATAACTAATACAGGATTGGTGGTCTGCTGTATTCCTTTTCCGGTGCCACCCCTGCAGACGATACTGGCCGAGAGGTCCGACCGAAGGCGATGTCGAGTACATATCGTCAGGGACCAGGTACCAGCTCTCGAACGCTGCCCGAACTTCAGGTCTGTTCGGACGCGCCAGCTCGCTTTTGAGCAGGATCCTGAAGAAGCCGTCCGGATTCTCTTCAACATCCTCCCACACCGTCAGCATGAGCCGCGCGAAGAAGTATACCGGTTCGTCTGCTAGCTGGTCGAGGCCCGCACAGAACGTCCTGTTAGAATTAATCATCTGGCGGGCGAATCTAGACATGACGCAGAGAATGTCGCCTTCGAGACGCGGCAAAATCCCGCATACTCGACATGAGAAGCATCCGACGCCGTCGCCATGCCCAATGATAGCCTGGAATCCGACCTCCCATCGTCCTTCTCTGTCTTCATTCAAGGGATACCCCTTAAGCATCATCTGGCGAAACAGTTGGCTGCCACTGTCCGGGTTTAGCCACATGGACGCCCATTTCTTCAAGTTTGGCAAAACCGTCGCGCCCATGACGAATTGCACGAGTTCTCGCTCCGAGAGCCGATGGGAGCTGCCTGGATACTGGAGCCTGCTGAGATCGACGCGCGGTAGAATCCGTGGAGGGTGGTCGGGCATGCGGAGCACTTCTTCAATCAACATGGGCTTTGAGCTGTCCTTCTCTTTCTTCCTGTTGTACACGTACCCGTCTCTGTGCCTCGCGATCTTGACGTAGTATCTCGGTGGGTCGCCGAGTTTCATCTTGGGTCTCCGCTCTGTCAGCTTGAGATCAAGGTCTCGAGGCGCGTTGCTCCTAGCCAATGGCTCCGGCGGTTGTATCTCTTCAACATCGCTTTCCGATTCGACTCCACCATCAATGTCCATCTCAGAACCGTCGTCGTCACCACTGCCGCCGCCTTCGCCATCGCTTTCCTCGTCCGACTCAATCTTAGAATGGCGACGCTTTCGCTTGCCTTTGTCAATTTGCGTGCTGTCTCGCCTTGGTGGCGAGCTTGAAAGCAGTTGCGCTCGCATTCTGCTCTCCGCGGTTGTCTTGGCTGCTCTGTCACCTCGTTCGGCCGCCGACGGCTCATACGAAGGCCTTGCGATACATTGTCTCTGAGGCCGTCGGGCGGCCATGATGCGCGTTTGCTGGTAAGATTGTTGAGGGTGGTCTCGTGCGAAGCGTTGTTTGTGAAAGTCGTAACAGGGCGTAGGAAAAAGTAGCGATGCAGCGTGGGTGCTGCTTGTCCAGAAGCTCGAAGTGTTGTCGATTGCGTTTTTGGATGGATTGATAAGTGACTGTGCTGGGTGGCGCTGCTTATGCTTTGTTTGGGTTTTTGATTGCGACTTTCACGTGCTTTGGTAAAGTGAAGTCTGATAAGTATGAACGATCGAAGTCACATGCTCTAACTGGAATATGTATGACTCTGACGGCATGAAGAGGTATGTTGATGAAACCTGGAATGTTCTCCGGAGAGAGTGACTTGCAGGGTAGTTGCACTTGCTTTCTGAAAATATCGCAATGGATAAGTAGGTGACGACCGGTGGAGGGGCACTTTCCTAATGACGGTCGCAACATTGCCAAATACGTGAAGACTGCGCACAAGCACCCAAGACATCCGAGTGTAAGGCGCCTCTTGGCCGAAATTATTTATGGCTGGCGGAAGTGAGGTTATGTGGCTGGATTACATGGCGTCAGTCACTCGAATCTGAAATCTTGTCATTCAAACCGGTTTTTTTTTATAAGTTGATCGATTACCTGAGAAGGACTCGTAGATCCGCCAAGCTTGATGTAAGTGAAGTCATGGTTCTAGCAAATCATGTCTCCGCCGCCCGGACCCGGAATCCTTGTCATCAACTTGCAGATTAAACATATTGCCCGAGGACCGCAAACCCTCTCCATGCCTCAATTGTCGCTAGGACGAAAGGAAATTCCAATGTTCTTTTCCGGACGACCGTTAGCCCTCGAGGGAAGTCTGGCATGTTCTAGCTTCACTCCCGCATCATGCCAGGCTGAAGGAATCTCTAGAGCCATTTCGTGATGATGGTGGGGTCATTGTTCCAAGCAAGATTGGCCTTGGAGTCTTGGACAATCTCTCAGTTCGCGAAATACTCCCGCACATGACCACGGATGCGCAATTTGCACCACTCGTTTTGCTCCGGAGTGATCTGTTTCATATGCCTTCCGTTTTCATCCAAAAACCCAGCGTGCTTCCTGTCGATACGGAAGTGTAGACCATTCAGTCTTGCCAAAGCGCCTTCTTCGCTGGTGCCAGGGCTTACCAGGTAGGTCCGGAGAAGCTTCCAATGTGCATCGATTTGGTACTCGAGCGAACAACGGCGCGTTGCGGGTAGCGTGATGCTGAAGTACTTGAGGGTTCGCATAGCGCAGAGCTGTTTGTAGATAGATCCTCCGCGGTTGGTTTGAACGGGCGCCTTTTTCAGTTCAAGATGAGTGATATACTTCCTGAACTTGCCGATCATGTTGAACCAGGAGTCGAGATTCGCCGTGTTCTCGGCGACAAACCGCTGGGTGCTGTAGAGGAACTCTTTTGCTTCGTTGTGAATCGCGCGGCTAGTCAGGAGGAGGGCGTATCTGCGGGTGTCTGGAGAAGAGTATGATTGTTGTGTGGCCCAGGTCGGCCTTCTTGTGTAAATCCTGTGGTCGATCGTCGTAACGCCCGGCTCTGTGAAAACAAACTTGTAGATGCTCTGACGAAGCTCGAGGGGAAGTTGTTGAAAGGCGAAGTATGCACCGGGTACGGCGATGTAAGTCTCGTAGCCTTGATATACTCCGGGATAGTTACGGAAGACCTGTCATAATCATTAATGAACAACGCTCACATGTAGCTAGATTGAGGACAAGCTCTACCTGCTGCAGTCTGAACGGTTCGTGCGAGTACACGTCGATTGTGTGGCGGAAGCGTTTCGATTCGGCGTCATACTGCACACTATTAGCAAATCAAGTCATCTTCGCAGTAAGTATGTTGTTACCTTTGCGTCGTTCTCGTCCCTGGATACGCAGACAAGTCCTGGTTGGCTGGTGACTGCCGCCACGACTGGAGGCGTGTTGTATGTACCCGGAAGACGCGCGAAAAGGTCAGCATCAGCCCTTCGGCCATACGTAGGAGCTTTTGTTGTACGTGACATGGTGGAAAGTGGTAGTGCTAGTAGAGAAGAGGTCGTGGTGTGGAGGATGTGGAAGCCGTTGGATAAAAGACATACGAAAAGATAAGGCACTGAGCACGTGAAGCCATTGCTAATGATACTGTATGATCCCTTCAGTGAACGCCTTTGATCTTGTGATGGATACCGATGTGAAGTGAATGAAGACGGACACGTGATAAACCAACAGCTTACATGCATTCATGCGAATGAAATGTAGACGCATCATCACCGACTCACTGCTCAGCCATCAGATTTTGAAATGAATGGACACGAAGCCAAGTCATGTTAAAATAACTGAGCGAAGTCTGAGTGAGGTCGTTCAAGTACTATCGCATCACTTGCACTGTACCGATGTAAGCTTGATGTGAACAACATGAAAGACGCAGAATCTACCTGCCAAAACGCCGATATCTGCGACGAAGTACAGTGGTGTGATCGATACGTCGAGGACACAAAGAAGCGACCGATGACTGCGAGAGCATATAGTCGACGAGGGGCGTGAAGCCCAACACCAGTTCTCGCATTCTGCCACCAACCAACCAAACACCTCCCCTCAAGACGCCTCAAAACCAGCCAACCGCCCAAAATCAGCAGCCACGAAATCCCAAAGTCTCGGATATTGGGATCTCCTCACACCCCCACGCCCCTCTCCCCAAAGAAGAAACTTACGAGTATACGAAGTCGTCTCAAGCGCGCGTACCAGCAACAACAATAATAAAACAATCCAGACCAGCGAGTACCGCGAAAAATAGAGAGAAAACCAAAATAGACGAATCAAGTCTCACTTCCAGAGACAAGTACCGACTTCACAGCAGAAACAAAAAGTACGTGACGAGGCCCTACCCTACTCTATCTTCGACGCACAGTACCAGACGGCAGATAGCCCGACGCCGCTCACGAGCAGACAAGGCGCGTTTGAACTCTCTAAGCGACGTCCGAAAGAAGGCTTGCGGCTTGCCGAACGGGAGCCCGAGGGCACGGGCTCGGGGCGGTGTGATGGGGAGATTTTGTTGGCTGTTATGGACTGGGGTAGAAGAGAGCGCAAGCGCTACGGAGTCCGGGGGCTGGGAACGAAGTACGAGAGATACATGTATGTTCCGTTCAAAGAGTGAAATTTTAGGGGTCCTCGTTTAGGACGTTTGTTCTTTACGAGAGGAGAAGAGTGGGATGGAGTGAGACTTTCTCTTGCCTCTTTGCTGTGTTGAGAAGGTTCTCGGCTGCGGAGAGTCGGGGCGGATCGTTATAACGGTGGAAGTTGTTTCTATTGTTCGTTAGAGGTATATTCAGGGTTGACTATTGATGCTGTTATTGCGAGCCTCAAGGTAAGGTACGGCGCGCCTCGCGAGTCTGAATTGCTTGCATTAGACTGGACTTGGGACTGCAGGCTGAGCCGTGGAAGGCTCGCACGCGTGCTTGGGATGATGATGCGTGGGATTGGGAAGCAGGACTGAATCTCGGTTCGCAGCTCGCAGGTGATGACGGGCTTGGGTTCAGACCCAGGCGCCAGGTCGGAGGAACCAGGCTGCTTGCGGCGATTCATGGCGGACTGGCTTGCAGTTCGCAGACAGTAGCACGGAGGAATTGCTGCAGGCGGTAATTCTGTCGGCGATGAACTCCAAGACGATAGCTCTGGTGGTTTCTCCTCTCGGCACGGCTGGGCAAAGGATTCTCAGAACCACGTTTACTTCACAGCAAGGTGATTTAGACTTCGCCCTGCACAATGCACGACGGTTTGAGAGGGCGACCACGTTGTCTCGACTCCTCCCGCTGTGGCGCCATCAAGGGTTTCGGACAACGGAGCTCGGCGTCGGGGTCTTGGGAAGGATAAACGTGAATAAGAGATCGGCAGATGGCGATGGGGCTTTGAATCAGCAAGGGTAGGTCACGTAAGTTGAAGCCGTGCGTGCTGCTGTCGGGGAAGCGAAGAGGTCGGGGAGGCAGCCGACCATACAGGTCGCACTGGCTGGCCTTCCTCCACCCAGTGCCAGCCAGTGCCAGGATCAGGAGCGTCGCGGTCGTGTCACCAAGGCAGACCGGGCGAGGCGCGTTGTGTGGCCCGTTAGCGCGTGCAGGCGGGCGTTTTCGTGTGACGTGCTGACAGGACGAAGGAGCGCCAGGCCAAGATAGCTCTACATATCTGCGGGCCAGCAGCGGTGGTGTTATCCTGGGAAGGCGAATTGCCCGATTGGCGCTGGGAGGGGGCTTGTTGGTCGGTTCCGTCTGCGGCCCAGGATGACGGGCGCGTGGGTGCGTTTAGAGTGTTGGGGAGTTTTGGGATGTTGGAGATGTTCTACGGTTACATACGGCGGCACATCAGGCACTACATACTACATACTGGCTGGAGAAAGCGTGCAGATGCGGCAAGGCTTGCAACACCGGGTTGCGTGGCGTGCTTCTCAGCGCGCAGCATTCGTCGCATACACGACAGGCTCACCATGTTGCCCGTCGTGAGAAGCACGATGCTGTGATGATCATCGACAGATTGCCAGCCTCGAACGAAGCCAACAACAGAACTACGGACGATCGTCGTTTGGGAGTGGAGCAGACAGCAGACAGCTTGCGTGAAGGTTGCGAACGCCCACCGGCGCCGTTGTCGGTACGGTACGGTGCGCAAACGAGCCGCTTCGACACCCGTGCGCATCGGATATGGGTCCGAGCTAAGGTGCGAGAGTGGGGTTGGTCTTGATGGTGGTGCGGTGTGCGGCAGGAGGGCGGCGGCGACTAGGATTGCAAACGGCGCTGCTGCTGCTGCGAACGCACGGCGGGTTGCCTTAGGGGGCGAGCACTGCAGCAGCAGCATCAAACATGTCTGAGCAGCAGAGTTAGCTCGCCATCATCATCTCAGGCGCTCCCAACTCGCTGGCTGGGCTACTTCGGTTCGCAGCGAACCCTCTCCGCAGCGGTGGGTCACGTTGGCCGCGGCGGGCCACCGCGGTCGTTGGCGTGGGCGTGGCTGTAGCTCTCTGGCCCTCTCTGGCCCTTAGCGTGGGTGGCTTTTCGGTAGCAGGATGGCCTCAGCGTCGAGCCCTCTCCCATCCCATGCCAGATGCCAGACTCGCCGTCAGGTCCCAGTCAATTGGCACAGCGCGCTCGACCGCCTGACTCGCGCGCCTGCACTGCACTTCTGCTAACTGCCTCCAACCGCCGCCGCAGTGCGCGCGCGCCTCCTCGACAGCCCGCCTGTGTGTGTCCCTTCGCTTCACAACACCTCAAGTGCACCGCTGCTGTTATTTCGCCCTCAGTGCGAGCCGCAGCGCCAGGTCGCAGCCTCAACACAACCCTCACGCCGCTGCTGACCATCGCCGCACCCGCTCCTGGATCCCGTCGACCTGGTCATCGCAATCGCCGCCCAGCTGAAGCGTCAGCACCGAAGCTTGACCACGCCTGCCCAACAAGCCACGATTCTACTACTTCTCACGCCTGCTGCCCGCGTGTGCGCCATCATTTTATCTGCTGCTGCTCTCTTTCTTCCTTCGCTCTGACACTCGTTCGTTCGACTCGTTCTACCACCCGTGCCAGCACCGAACCGCTCGTCCCGCGGCAATCTCCCTTGGAATTCCTCGAGCCAGACTGTGAGTGCTATCTAGCCCCGATTCATGTCCTCCTTGCTTCCTCGCCAGCACCCTGCCTGCTGGGCCATTCCTTCGTCCCACCCACGCGGAACCTCATCCCAAGGCCATCTCCTCGGTCTTGCTTCTTCTCTTTCGCTTTGCACGTTCTGCCAAACTCTGTTGTCCACTCGCATGGGCCTGCGTCAGACCACCTCTCCTACCCAGTGCCAATACTGACGCCCAACCCTAGCTCACACTCCTGGTTTCCAAGTGTTGTCGTCCTATCTCTATCACATCCTGACGTGCCCCTCTTCCCGTCATGGAGCACAAGGACAGCATGATTATTCCCGTGCTCAACGAGACCGAGAGCTTCACCACCCGCACAACTCGCGATGGCAGAAATCTCCGCTATGAGCTCAAGGTACTCCAGCAGCCCGTACGCGCCCGCGCTTGTGGTTCTGGCTCGAAATGTACGTTTTTTCTTCTTTCTACACTCATGCAGCTCATACTGACCACCGTCAAGCATCCGCCGATCGCAGACCTGTCGACCCGCCACCCATAGTCCAGCTGAAGATCCTGGAGATGAAGCCCAATGGTGGTAGCGAGGAAATTGCAGAGGACATCACCTTCATGATGAACGCTAACTACTTCCTCTTCGCCACTTTGGAACCTGCTCGCCATATGGCCCAGGCTCGCGGCATGCCGGACCCAAACAAGCCTACCGTTCTTACCGGCACTCCGGTCGCTGGTATGGTCTACCTGGATCGTCCTAACCCGGCTGGTTACTTCATCTTCCCGGACTTGTCTGTACGACACGAAGGCTACTTCCGTCTGAGCTTCAGCCTGTACGAAGAACTCAAAAACACAGGAGACCACGACAAGATCGATAACGCGAGCCGGGCCCCATCAGCGGGTGACAACCACGTCACTCACCGCCTGGAAGTAAAGTCTCAAGTACTTCAAGTCTTCAGCGCAAAGAAGTTCCCAGGTCTTACCGAGAGCACCACGCTGAGCCGCACTGTCGCAGAACAAGGCTGTCGTGTACGCATACGCCGCGATGTCAGAATGCGTAAAACTGGAGGTCGCGAAAAGTCAGGCAAGGACTGGGACGAGTACGAAGACGAGACAGCCAACCAGCGCGCAAAGATGTCACGTACACCAGAGGTACCGCCCTACCCTCACGCACACTACCCTCTTGGTGCACCGCCTCCACCGCCTGTCATGGAGCCTAGTGTCAGGCCGCGTTCCGCCAGCAACGGGAGCCATCAATCTCTTGCTGCATCGTTGTCACGTCGGCAGTCACAGCAAGAACTTGCACAGATGTATCAGCAACAACAGCAGCAGCAACAGCATTACGGTGGAACCGCACCGCAAACGCCACAAAGCGGAATTACTCCAGCATCAGCGTACGGTCCTTCCCCAAGCCAGCAGTTCTCGCAGCCTCCCTACGTCCAACAACAGCCACAACAACAGCAGCAGCCTATGCAGCCAGCACCCGCACAATACCAGCCGCACTCATATCCCCCTCCCGCCCCACAGCACAGCAGTCAACACAACTACCAGCAACCAGCTCCTGCTTATCAGCCTCACTACGCCTCCGGTCCTTCTGAGACTAACGGTCACACACCAAGAGCAAGTGTCGACTGGAACTCTGCACCAACGCCAACAGAATACCACCGCCCATCGATTCAGCACGCACCATCGGCTCCTACACAAGCAATGCCTGCTCCTGCTCAACCGGCCCCAGCGTCGTACAGCGCCCATCCATACCAGCAAACACCAGCGCCATACCAAACACAGGCACCTCATCAACCGAACTACTATGCCCCAATCGAGGCCCAAAGTGCTCGCCCACCTCCTCTCGAGCCTATACAGCCACCGACACGCACTACGGCATCCACAACTCCGCTCTCTGCGAAGCCATACAGCTACACTCTCCCGCCTATATCACACGCTCTTGAGCCCTCATCTCCCGCCGTCCTCACACCTTCACACACCAAAAGCTACTTCCCGAACTCTTACCCCAGTCAGACCGGACCGGAGTCCCACAAACGCTCCTACGGCTCGACTTTCTCTACAGCACACCACGACATGGCACAGAAAGCTGGTGCGCGCCCAGAATCCTACGCGCACATCAGTGCACCCATATACCCGCAGTACGATGTCGACGAAGAGGACGACGACGACGACGAAGGTGTGTTAACGGCCGGCTACAAACGCGCAGATGGCCAAGTTATAACTCGAAAGTATTAGGTGAGGTTCGCCGATTCATGCAATCAAGGCGTGGAAGAGCGAGCCGCCCTATGGCTTGAGCGAGTTGCTGGGGACTTTCGTTGTTGAGGTTCCAGCGCGTAGGGCCAGGGAAACGTGGAACATCAGTCCTCATGAGGCACCGCCGATACTTGAGTTGGCCGATTATCCATTCTATTCTTTTCGAATCTCAAACCAAGCCTTCTCTTCTGGACAAGAATTCTACACCACCTCCCATCTTTCGACAGGGATCCTCTGACGTTTTAATCTCTTTTCATCGAAGATCTCCTTTTGCACTATTGGCATTTTCTCTGACGACTTTGACGGACGAAGATTTTAGTTGGCATTTTGACTTTTAGACGCCCCAGTGCAAGCATTGTAGCAATCTGGGAGTGGGCCAACGCGAGGGCTTGTAACATCTCCCTCTTGTCGCCCGCCCCATGACTGTGCTATTCTCTTCTCTTTTGTTATGTACGCAGAAATGCATTGGCGGGCTAAGCGGTCTTTTTAAACAAGATTGATAGTTCTTTCCGACATCTCATTTACTGCTTTTCTTCACATTCTATGTTCTCGTGGGAATCGGAGGCAGAGATTTTATTTCGCAAAGAGGTGCGAGTGGATTTCTGTGGCTCGGGCGTTCCCTTTTCCCCCCCATCCCCATCGTGTTGCGTTCCATATCTATCTCCTGTTCTCCGCGTGTCGAATCTCCAGTATTTTTCACCATAAGATATGTGGCGCGGATGAATGAATAAGAATCAAACAGTTTCTAGAACCCTCCTCTCGATAATCGATGTCTCAACTGCATGTCCCACAAGCTACTATTGCGAATAGCATATAACGCTTCCATCCATGTTTTTGGCATAGCAATAGGAGACTTTTCAATACCCTGTGATCCACGACACGGAGTTCACGGATTGAATCAACTTGATCGTTTTTGTACGAGCGTGCTCGCACTAGCAAGACCTATGCCTCATGTTGGTAGGATCCATGTACGCAACAGTCTGGAGCCCGATCCCGGCTCGGTGTCATTGGCGTCGTCGCCATCACAGCAGAGCTCTGGGTTACCGGCGGTGTCTCTTCTTCTTTTCCCAGCTCCCGCGGTAAGATGGATCGGTACGTACCGTGGCTTTTAGTCCGCAGGAGAGGTAAACTCTATCCATCAATCAATAGTCTATTAGTCCCAACTCCGCGTTTCTGGAGCAAAGCTTCTCCATGTAGTTGCGGGGAGCTCGGTAAGCTGTCTATGTCCTATTTCGGACGCCGAAGTAGACAGACGCTCTGACGAGATTGTGTCTGAATGAAAATCCAAGCGAGTAATCCTGTAGACGTTCTTGTATTCCATCGTATAGAGGAACTCGACATATATATACCCATCACATCCAACTCCAAGCAAGCATCATCAACTCGGCCCACCAGAATCAACCAACTGGAACCAGATCGTCCTTTATACCTCCCTCCTCCTCACTTCGTTTTCCGACTTCTCCATTCACACTTATTACTTCGGGACACTACCAACGCCGTCTCCCGGGTTGGACAAAACTAAGCATCCTCACAATGTCTCTCCTCCCCAACATCGCCATCACCACCAACCCTGCCCATGAACTCAACATCGCCGAGGCTCCTACCCCATCTCCTGCTGCAGGCGAATGTCTAATCCGCGTACGCGCCACAGGCATCTGTGGGTCTGATGTGCACTTCTGGAGGCACGGTGGGATTGGCAGCTCGAAGGTGACCTGTGAGCTGGGTTTGGGGCATGAGAGTGCGGGTGAAGTTGTTGCTTTGGGAGAAGGAGTCGAGGAGACGGGGTGGAGAGTTGGTAAGTTTCGTCCTGTTTAGTGGTTTTTTTACTTTTTCCTTTTCCCCCCAACTTTTGCTTCGGTCTTGATCAAAAGCGAGTCGGAATTGAACCACTGCGAAGAATATGAGGAAGAGGTCGCATATCAAGAGTCCCTGGCCACAAGGGAAGAATGACCAACCAACCAACAACAGCGAAAGCCAGCTCGTCGCTGCTTGGTTACATGTATATCTATCCCTACTACACAAATATCCTACATTGGACGCTTCCCGAAAGATGCAAGGTGAAGATAAGAAAAGCCCACCCTAACATTGATCGCAGGCGACCGCGTGGCCCTCGAAAATGGTATTCCCTGCTCCAAACCATCCTGCGCGGCCTGCCGCACAGGACAATACCACGGCTGTCCAGACATGGTATTTTTCTCCTCGCCGCCAGTGCACGGCACGCTGCGGCGCTACCACGCACACCCCGCAGCCTGGCTGCACAAGCTGCCAGACAACATGAGCTTCGAAGAAGGTGCACTGCTGGAGCCGTTGTCTGTGGCGTTGGCGGGTATTGAACGAGCTGGGCTGCGGCTGGGGCAAGACTGTGTTATTTGCGGCGCGGGGCCCATTGGGTTGGTGACGCTGCTTGCGGCAAATGCTTGTGGAGCCGCGCCGCTTGTAATCACAGACATTGATGCGAGCCGGTTGGAGATGGCGAAGAGGTTGGTGCCGAGGGTGAGAACGGTTAAGGTGGAAAGTGGCCGTGAGCCGGAAAAGGTGGCGGAGGATATCAAGAAGGCGTTGAGTAAGGAAACTGGGTTGGTGATGGAGTGCACTGGCGTAGAGAGTAGTATCCACAGTGCGATTTACGTGAGTTTGCTCATCGCTTGGTATTGCGGTGCCGACGTACAGCTGTGCTGACATCCAGCTGCAGGCAACTCGCTTCGGCGGCTCGGTATTCATCATTGGCGTCGGGAAGTCTTTCCAGACGATCCCGTTCATGCATGCCTCGTTCCGAGAGATCGACATCCGGTTCCAGTTCCGGTACCACGAGACCTATCCGAAGGCGATTGCGCTGGTGTCGGAAGGCTTGATCGACTTAAAGCCGTTGGTTACACATCGATTCTCGCTGGAGCAAGCGAAAGAAGCTTTCGAGGCTGCGTCTACACCTGCCGCGAAGGCCGTGAAGGTCCAGCTCCTGGACGCTTGACCACGGGTATGACGCGGCCAGATTCCACGGCGGAGTCGCGCCGTGCACTATGCGAGGATGGGTCGAGGAGCTCGACGTAGAATTTTGGGTATTTTTTGAGTACCGTTGGGTTGCTCAGCAAAGGTTTTGGTTTTGGAGAAGGGCCAGGTTTTGGAGGAGCCAGAATCATGGGTTTACTCACTTTCAGTCTGTTAGTAAATCGGCAATGGTAATCTTCTTGCGAAGGGCCTGACCTGTTTCAGGCGCCCATGCCTCAAAGCCGTCTACACTCTGCTTCAATCCGTACGTCGCGTTGCCTTCGTCCTCGTCGTCTGGTAAGAAGCGGCCGGTGTTTCCTTGCATAGACATCACCCTGTCCGCCCAACGCATCAATTTCTTAACGAGGTCTGGGAAGCCGAGCCTTGTGATGCCGCCTCGCATATCAATCATACGCCTCTGCGCAGGCCGATGGATCGCGTTTGAGGCGGCACGGTCACCGTACATACACTCGTGCAAAGCGATGCGTCCAACTGCCAGAATGAGCCCGTCAGAGCAAGACCGCTGGGGATCTCGCAATGCTTCGTTGATGGCCTTGATCGCTTGAGACTGTAACCAGAAGGAGCACTCGCGGTTGAGAGCGCCGAGTCTGATCAAGTCGCCAGAAGCGAAGAGAAGTCGTACATAGAACAATGCGGGCTCGGCCATGGCGTGCTGTGTCATGAACCACTCCCACCTTTGTCCTTGTGCCGACGTGATATCGAGCACAGGCCATGCCCGTGGCGCAAAGACCGTCATCATGTAGCGCAAGAGTCCATCATACCAAGGTTGCCAGTGTACGGGATAGCAGCTGAAAGGATCGTGTCTGCCAGGACTGATCGTTTCCGGACGCGGAACAGAAAAGTGCTTGATAATCTGCGTGGTTTTGTTTTGCTCACAAGGTCCTGGCTCGAAATTGATCTCAGAGAACGGAGACGTCGCAGTGGAGTTTGTCGTTGTGATCTTTGTGCAGCGGCGGCACTCGCAGAATTCAACCGGCTCGCCGTGGTGCGCACCAATTGCCTCGATGAACTTGTGTGTGACAGCAGGCGTGTTTGGGCAGGATGGTTTTGTGAGTTCGGTGTCGGTGTCGGACAGGAATCTAGAGCTCGTAGAGCTCGCCGTCGAGGGTGACGTAGCGCCAGCCTGCGTCTCTGAGAAGGCTGGCGGCGCAAGCAGGTCTATATTGATGTGACTGTCGCGCACACGAGAAGTGTTTCTGCTCTCGGCCACTGGTTTTGCTGTCGCCGGATTTGATTGTCTGCTGGACTCTGCAGACTTCTTTGCGTGCTCCGTCTCATTGCCATCCTGCTTCTGTGCGGCGAGCTTGCGCGCAATAGTAGCCTTCCTCGCGGCAGCACTGGACTTCGCAGCCTGCACACGCACCGCCCTCCTAGCCTCTTTACTGATGCCGGCATCAAAGGCAACGAACGAAATACCGCCTTGAGGGCGTGCGCTTCCAGAGGGTGGATTGGACCGTGCCGAGGAAGTGGCCTTTGCGCTTTTGTCGTCTCCGGCTCGTTTCGAGGAGGATTGCGACACCATCAGGACGACGTAGCCGGCTGCCTCGCAGGCAGGGATGGTTATTCGTCCTCCAGAGCAGCGGTGTAGGTCGAGGGCGGGAGAAGCACCCCAGGCATTCGCGGGATGCTTATTAGATGAGGTCAGATCGCGAGGGTTTCGATAATGGTACGATAGGGTTTCAGGGCTGGGCGAGATCTGAGGCTGAGGCAGACCGAGGCACAAAGTGGTCTTGGTTCTCTGGTAGCAAGAGGAACCTTGGGAGGAGTGAGAAGGGTCACACGTGGAAGACAGGTTTGCAGAGAGGGACCCTAGGAGAAAAAGACGGCGACTACAGCCTGGCAGGGCCAGGACCATTCCGCATGGTGTCTCAGTAGCGGACGGTTGACTACACATGCCCAAGTGCTCGAGTGGACATGCGATGGGTCGCAGGACGGGCAGGGTTTGTCTCGCCAATGATCGCACGTAAGCCCATCGAGCCAATCGCCTCCGCCCGGGGAGCTTGGTGAAGATCTTCCGCGTCCTTTAAAGATCAGCTAACACTCTGTACGACAGGCATTAGAGGATCTAGCCATGCCCTTCTGAGCCTGCATTGATTACACATGACACCTCGCCTACGCCTATATATTAACTGCGTCACAGAGGCATCCTTCATAATCTACGCCAGCATGTTAGCGGATTGTTCATACGAAGACAGCTCCGGCAATGCTACGCGAAAAAGCTGTTAGGCCTAAACCCTTTGCAGGTTCTCGAGCAAGCAACGCAATGGCCGATCTAGGCATGGACCTGTTGCACGAGTCACGCCACAGGGTGTGATTGCGCACAGAAACGTCAGAGCGAGCATCCTTTCACATCGGGTCAATCGTGGAACATTGCGTACGTGGTTTTCTAAGCTACTTTTTGACAGCTTTACTAAGCTTGATGCTGACCCGATGCCGTGGCGCTGGTGCGGCGATACTCAATCTTGTCGGTGTTGGTTTCCTATCTCACACCCGACCTCACCCTGTATAATGAAATTATTGCACCGGTGGGCTGTGTCCACGAGCCCAAACATCGGTTAACATCGGTTCTTTCTCCAATCTCAAGTTTAATCTAGTTGTATCATAACGCCGCTTCTATACCAAGACCTGCATCAAATCCCCACCAACCATTACAAACCAGGAGGCTTCTCAACCTCGTCCCCAGACATTGCCGGCGCGCCCAGATTGCTCACGCACTCCTTCTTCCAGTCCTGCGGCGTGAAGGTGTCCGCGGCCTCCTTGAAAGCAGCCAGCGTGCAGAAGCTCTCGTTGCCCACGCGGTGTCTACCGGGGACCTTGCAGAATGGAATGGTGACTGGGCGGTCGTTGTACCGCAGGCGGACATAGTAGTTGTCGAGACCGGCTTGTTCGGTGGCTGACATTTCGTTGAAAGGTTTGCGGGTGGAAGAAGATGGAGTGCTGCTCGACGTGGAAGGAGAGAAAAGCGAGTACCACCAGGTCTTCTCTTTGCTGGGCCAGACTGTGCCATTAGGAGAGGTGGATGTCGCAGATGAGGCAGGGGCGCCTGACTTGAAGAGTTCGACGGCGATAGAGCTGGTGTATGGAGGCCAGTTGTCTTTCTCGACATCAAAGGCACCGAAGGATGCAAGAGTCGCCGCAAGAGTCGTGTCGTGGCAGCCGTTCAGGCTCACCTTGAAGGTTTCACTTTGAGTGCGCTTCACCATGTTCTGGACGAGATCGCCAACCAAGCCACCGATGCCGAGCTTGCGGTACTCATTGCTCATGGTGTAGCCTGCAAACCATTCCTCGGTACAAATACGGTCCATGTTTGAGATGAGTTTCTGGTCGTAGAACTCCTTGGGTAGCTTGGTAGCGGAGCCGTGGGCCAGGGTAGCGTTGACGGTGTCCATGATACCAGTGAGTCTAGGGTGGGAATCAACGCCGATGACAGGGGAATCAGCGGGCATCCATTTTCCGATCTTCTTGTTAATGTACGCAAGCTCGGGTGAAGGATTCCAGATTTCGGCAGCGCGGTTGGCAAATGCTTTGGCGATCTCGGCGAACCGCTTGCAGCCTCCTTCATTGGGAAACAGAGTCTCGTCTGCGAATGATCTTGAAACTAACACAGGAGGTGGGAAGTCTGCAGATCGCCGAGAGGCAGGGTACAAGCCGGTGAATGCTTGCTGTGTACTCTCTTGTGCTCTAGGGATTGGCGTTGACCTTAGGTAGACGGACGATGCGTTGGCTGAATCAAGGGTCTCTGGGATGAAGCCTAGCTTTGAGACGTAGAGGTCCCGTAACCTGTGGCCGAGAGCGGTAGTTGTCTGTCGGCCTCGATCGGTCAACTCTCCTGGCTGGCAGACGGCATCAATCTCGCCGCGAGATCCCTTGGCCAACGTTGGGTTGTCCGAGTCTGATGATTCGACCTGACGCTCGAACACTTCAAGCCTTCGTCTCCATTGCATGGTATCCCAGGAACCATCGGCAGACATAATTGTAGACTTCATTTGCTGGGCTGCTGTGCAGTATGGCCAGTATGCTGGAAGGCCAGCCTAACGAGATGTGAGTAGATGGTCTCACTCATTTTGAGGGTTTACGAACATTTTTGAAACGTGAGTTGACCGGCGTACGCTCTCCATGGCGAAGGATGACCTGGACCTGTTGTAGTTCGAGATCTGAAGGGTATAGCGTGGCAAGTTCCTCGCTGGTATATGGTGCTCGAGGTGTGAGAGTGGTCATATTGTTAAAACGCTAATGAGGGAGTGGTGAAGTCTGATGAGGTCAAGTGCAAGGGACAGCAAAACAGAAGATGCGTCTATGAATACAAGCTGAGTTATTTGTAGGGCGGTGGCTTTCCTGAGGCGGATGATGAGTCGTCCTGCAGCGCAAGGTTGAGCCAGCGGGATGGTTGCTTTCAGGCACGCGCCGATCAAGCTTTCCGCCTCGGTTCATCACCATCCGCCGCGACGCCGACAGGGCCAAACTTCTCCGTGCTTGTTCGAAGAATACCACAGGAAGTTTTAATCACAACACCCGCACCTCGCTGCTAGACCAAATCGCACTGGCTATGAGCAAGCCCTTCGTCTGCACAGGATGCCGCATACGCCTCGCCATTCGTCCTCGGCAAACTTCTGGACGTGACCTTGGCCTTCAACATCGCGACTTTTCCCAATCCGTCGCCCTAAGTCAGACGGACCCGACGGCTAGATCATTCGGACATATTGCAGACCAGAGAGAAGATGTACGACGACGGAGGATATATGAGGAGGGAGTTGCTGAGATTGGACGTGGTCGCCCTGAGCGTCCAGCGGCAGGACGATACTACGGGCAACCATTGAAGCCGCAGCATTTGTTACAAGAGCTGGATGAAACACAGCGCTCTGCCCAGGGACGCCAATTGAAGATTCGCAGAACGACTCGCCGCGAAGTCAATGATCAGTCGATCATCAGTCGATCCATTGGAGCGATGGTCACGAAATTCCGGGGCCATGTTCTCAAGTCCGAGTTGGCGGCAGCATGGGACGTCTTGAATCAACTGAGAACAATGTGGCTGGACACAGGAAATGTACATATATCTCCACGGCCCGAGACAATGAAGCGTCTGCATCAACTGATGCGTCGTATCGTTGGTGATTTCACAAGAAATCTTGGTGCAAAGGACACAAGCCAATCAGGCACATCACTACCTTCGCCTTGGGAATTTGTGCAGGTGGCTAGAGATATTGGCCTGTTGGTTCCTGCGCTGAGAGCTGAGTTGCTTTGGCGCCTGGGAAATTCGCTCGCGATAAAGATGCAACATGATGGCGAATTAGGCCAGAAGGATCGGGACATTGCTTTTCACCAGCTTACTCTCATATGGCATGATACTCTGCGATCAAAGTTGCAACATCACCCAACACCCCAAGATCAGTTTTCAGCAGGTTCATCCATGCAATGGTCTTTCCTACCACCGCTGGAGTCGATTCCAAGGACAAGCTCAGGGCCGCTTGTGCGCTTTGACGAAGTCATCAATATGATTCTTCCAACCGATAAATTCAACATCATCCTCGAAACCCACGCGGACTACCAGAGTGCTCTGTTCGTCACGCTTGACCTTCTCAAGCGCGAGTCACTTGAGGCCATTTCTGATCCGGAGGACAGCAGCATGTACAACCAGCCTTGGAAGCCAATGGTAGATTTCTTCAAGAATATTCTTTCGCAAGTCGTCAAACCAGATGTTCCGCCGGCTATCCGAATGAGGCTTACCCAGGCTGAAGATCCCACCTTGTCGTACTACGAAGCCATGGTCAGACGGTTTGACTTGGCCAACATTCCGCCAATCAGGACAGACAGAAGCAAAGCGAGTAGCGACGAACGCCTTAGCATGAAGAAACGAGCAGAGCTTGACCTGCAACAAAAGAAAGAGGTTGAATCACCAGTTCAGCCCTTGAAACAGGAAGAGGTTATACAGCCAGGTGTTCGCGCTACCGAGACTGCATCACCCGACGAGGCTGTGCCCGCCATGAGTTCGGCCCCTGCAATAGACAGAGAGTCACTTTTGAAGGCTGGATTCAGCGTCAGCGAACTGTTCAGCATGGACCCGGAAGTCCACCGTTTGGTTCTCAAGTGGACGAGACTGCTGGGTCGCTCCATTGAAACTAGTAATCTCTTACGCGCAGAGCAGTGCTGGAAAGAAGTTCGCCGGTACAATGCGGAGCAAGCGGGCTCATCTTCGCTACCGCTTTTCCTCTATGAACATTTCATGCTTACGTTCTTGGCCCTGCGACAGCCCAGGCTCGCTGTAGAGACGTGGAGTACGGTTCTGGAAGCTGGCTTGCAACCCACTGTGAAGTCATGGACGGTAATGATGCGAGGATGCGCTCGTGCGAATGACCCAGACACAATGGAAAAATTCTGGACGCGGATGAGAGATCAAGGCGTTCAGCCCGACAGACATGCCTGGAGTGTTCGGTTGTTCTGTCTCATTAAGGCCGAGAGAATCAACAAGGCATTTTCCGACTTGCAAGCCATGGGCCAAGAATGGATCGCAGCAGTGAGAGCCGAGCAAAGAAGCGCGATTCCGGGTGCCTTCAGAAAGGAGCGAGCAGCTGTCAAGCTCCCGGAGATTGATCTTACCCAGTGGAACGAAGACGTCAACGGAGTCCCACGGCCGAGTCTAGTCGTGTTGAACTCCGTCGTCTCCTCGCTGGCAAACAAGTCCGACGAACACATCCCACGAGCCCTCGCTTGGGGCCGTGACTTTGCCATCGACCTTGACCTTACCACTTTCAACGCTCTCTTGAACGTGGCCATGCGTCATGGTCAAACAGAAAAGGCGTTCTCTATTCTTCAACATATGAAGACTCGCTCGATCAAGCCCAACAGCACAACCATCACAGTCGTCCTCACCGCACTCTTCCAGTCCGACTACTTCACACACCTACTCCCAGAAGAGCAGATCGAGAAACTCTTCACCATGATCTCAGTCATCGAGTCCTCGTCCCCAACAGCCAAGCTCGACGCAAAAGGCTACGCCCTCGCCATCGATCGCATGCTCAGACAACACGAAAACGCAGCCGCCGCTCGTGCCCTCCTCGAACACATGTCTGCCCGCGGCCTCCAACCCACAACCCACATCTACACAATTCTCATGTCCTCTTACTTCAACGCTGACCCTCCCGATTTCGCCGCTGCTGAAGCCCTCTGGTCACGCCTGCAGAGCGAAAACGCCGGCCACGGCGCCGCTCTCGACACAATTTTCTACGACCGCATGGTTGAGGGATACGCGCGCCACCACGCCCACGTCGGCATCGCGCCCATGATGCAGTTCCTCGAGCGCATGTCCGTCGAAGGCAAGAGGCCTGGGTGGGTCATGTTGGAGGCTGTGGCTCGTGCATTGGTCGAGCGCGACGAGTGGGGAATGCTTCATGGGCTGGTTGATGATATCAGATATTCGAAGGGTATGGTCAGAGTTGGTGTGAGGGGTCTTGTAGGCCAAAACGAGTTTTGGCGGTATATTCTGTCGACAGGAGTTTTGAACAGGGATGGTATCACGAGTGAGCAGCAGCTGAGGAAGGGTTGGGGCGAGAGCTCGTTTGCGAGCTTGCAGGGTTTTGGGCGGTCGTAAGGGGTGTTGATCTTGGTGAAGGATGATGTGTATGATATAATCGTGTACGATATGCGGCCATGTATGTATAGTTGTGTGCCACGACGATGTTCCTTTGCAAGGGGACATTTCGCGTGTTGTGTATAATACAATATTGTTCAGAATGACCTCCTCAACAAAATGCGCAGCATTCCGCGATAATCCAAGACCTTTCCTTGCTCTGTTTTGCTCCGAAATCACGCCTGCGCTCGCTCTTCGACCTCTTCCAACTTCTTCTCGAAGTCGATTCGACGCGCAGGGGGCGGAGCATGAGAGCACTTGCGGGCTCGCCCGGCTGTAGTCTCTTGTTGGTTTCTCCACGGCTCGCTCGCTGCCCGCGATCGCCGGACTGGGCTGTCGATCGAGTTTGAAATACCAATTGCCAACCCGTCTCTCAATGGCGGGCTCCTGGGAGTGGCGTTTCGCACAGGTGACTGCCATTGCCACTGGACATGTGAAGATGAGGCAGGTCGGCTCTGCTCTTGACGAGGCGACAGAGACGTTTCGATACGGGCTTCGAGCCACTGGACTTTGCTGCGGAGCGTGAGGGCTTTTCTTTTGAGGCGATTCTCGCGCGTGCTTGCTGGGATTTGGGGACTCGTGTCTTCTAGCTCGTGCGGACCAAGAGCCGATGCTTCGCACCTTTTGAGGAGGATCCATTCGTTGTTCTCGTAATGAGGCTCGTAAATGCTATTTTCTCTTGCCGTGTATTCGGCTGTCATGCTTCGTCGTCTGGTGTCCATGCAACAGCGACATAGAGGACGCAGGGTGGCTAGCGATGCCGCGGTGATGCATAGTCCCGCTTCGATAATTGACCAGATTGTAATATCGACGCCGACCGCGAAGAAGTCGAGGCTGTAGCTGAGGCCGCGTATGTACGAGAGGCGGACGATACTGACAGCACTACCCGCGCAGCCCATAAGTAAGATTAAACAAGCACTGACTTTGGCGGGAAGAGGCATGCATGCCTTCCGAATCATAAAGATTGGCAGAACGGCAAGGATGAAGTCTGAGCCGGCATTGACGAGGCCAGCTGTTATGTTGATGGCGAAGCGAGTTTCAGGCGTGCCACCGCATTTGCGTTGCAATGCATTGACGAGGAAGTGTGACGGCAGGCCGCAGGAGAACAGGACTGCGAAGAAGTAACATGTGCCGTAGATGGTTGCGATGCCGACGGTGATATAGACGGTCAGTCTTTGCCAACGTGATACGATGATTCTTAGGTAGAATATCCCTAAGGATATCTTTAGGATAACCATCGTTGCGGTATGCAGGGAGAAAGTGGCCAATATGAGCTGAAGTATTAGCGTCAGTGACATTATTCGGCAGTAAGGCTCCTCGTTCAAGGAGATCTGATTTTCAATCACATACCGAAGCAATCTTCGATTTGAAAGCGAAGTCTTCCAAAGCAAGATGCGAGTTGCCAAAGCCCCAAGATACCAACACCAGGTTGAAGCTCGCATATATCGTGTATGTGATCTATGTGCATTGAAGTATCAGTGAATCAGATGCCACGGTCCGTGATCATGCGAGTACTTACCATGGCAAGCGTCATAACGACATCGTCTCGTCCGTAGTTCCAAGTCATTACGGTTCGCACCCAGGTGCGGGCCATGACAGCCATGAAGGCTATGGCAAGGAAAGCTATTGTGACAGCTTGGATATGGGTGGCACGTGAATGAACTGCCGCTTCGTTGGCTAGTGAATACATCTCCCCAAGCTATATTGCAAACTTAAGGTTCCAAGGGTTGGTCGAAGGCTGGAGGTTTGCCCCGAATGATCTGGCAGCTCGATTCACGATGGAGAGTGTATTGCGAGTGCTGCTTCGGCGGCAAGGAAGTAGGTCGGCAAGGGTGAGGAAAGCAATGACACGATGTACAAAAGGAACGAATAGAGCCATCCTTCTCGCCAGGCTAGGAGCCCAGAAGCAGTAGGATCTCTGAGCTTGACCAAGGATTGTCCAACCTTACATTACAGTACAATGTGGACGCGATGGGTCGGTCACCTGCATAAGTGCGTCGCACTCGGATTGCTTACCAGGAAACGAGAGCCCAACTCTAACGATATGTTTCAGCCTTATTGATGACACGGAGAGCTGCACTTACTCTCCTGTGGGTGCCTTCTCGTCGAAAAGAGCTGCAATGCCTCGCAAGCCATTGCACTTTTGTTCGTGACTTGCCAGCGGTGGACACAGACGATTGGATAATCAACCAGGCCGGTGAGGGTGCAAGAGGAGGCGAGGCCTCGTGAAGATATTGCACGGTCAGTATGGCTGTAGCCACGCTTCCGATAATCCACCACCAAGGAGAAGGCGCTGGCTATTGCGCGACAGGCCGCTTCCAGCTACTCGGTATTGCGCGATATCCATATCGTCTTCATGCTAGATCTAGCCATGACCTAGACGGGTCTGATCCATTTAGCGATGCCTCTTGGAGCCACAAGTAGGCACATATACACCAGGGCGGCTATACAGCAAATCTCCTCGGGATCGGTTGGGCCGAAGTCGATATGAATCTTGACATGGCCCCTGGTCTTCACAAATGGCCGCTGGATCCGGCGGGGTGTGATTGTCATGCACTGTGTCCAGAATGCGGAATGGCATGGAGAGGATGCAGTCTCGGATGTTCTTGGTGCAGATGTGCTGACGATGTTTCAAATCTCAGCCGAGACGCGCTTTCCGCACAGACGCGTTCTTCCACACGCCCACCTGAATAATTGCACTACGAATCACAATTGACCGCCTCCACGGCGGAGTGGATGCTTGCCATGCGCATCAGGTGAGCAGGCTCGGCAAGAGGAAGTTCAAGCGTTTGCACGACAAGATGCCCACCTCTACCCGCCGCCAGGCAGCTTCGCGCAATCAGCGGTACAGCGAAGTGAGCGCAGGTGCTCTTAGCGACGATCTAGCCGGACCAGAGGGCCAGCATGGAGAACATGAAGAGGAGGACGGCCGGGAATACGAGGAAGAAGAAACGATTGACGACGGAGAGGGGGAGTTGAACGAAGGATACGACGGCTTCGAAGCCAATGGTGTGTTCATGAAACCGCCCATTGCCGACAACATCGGCTGACATACATATGTAGAAGAAGAAGAGCTACAAGACCCCACCCCATTTCCTCCACCAGGTCTCAAGGAAATATCGTCTCTCGCCTCTTGGACCGTCACCACTGCCAAACCTGGCTCTGGTGTTGCAGCACTCCGCAGCCCAGACCTCTCCCACTACTGGCAATCCGACGGCCCACAGCCTCATCTCTTGACCCTACATTTCTTCAAACTGGTCTCGATCTCGCTCATCCGCATATTCCTCGACTTCGAATCCGACGAGAGCTACACGCCGACCAAGATCCAATTCCTGGCTGGCATGGGAGGGCATGATGTGCAGGAATTCGCAGAAATGAGCTTCGAGCAGCCAACAGGCTGGATCGACGTTGACTTCTCCAACGTCGGGCCTGTGGAGCAAGATGAGAATGAAGACGACGAGAACATCCATAGGGACATTGACTGGAGCAAACGGCCTGTTCTGAGGGCTTTTGTCGTGCAAGTGCGGATCTTGGAGAATCACCAGAATGGAAAGGACACGCATCTGAGAGCAGTGCAGGTCTTTGCTAGGGATGAGGCAGTTGGCGTGCAGCGAGGTGGTGGAGCTGCTGCTTCTGCTCTGAGCGCAAGGAGTGCCAATGCCGCTCTGCCGCTGCGTACTTTTGCGCCTGCTAAGAAGGAGGCGAACAACATCGTGTTGGCGGACTGGATGCTGGAGCCAGACCTTCGTTGAAGCGTCGTCAATCTGAGAGCACATTATCTGACATCAATGATTGTCAGCCTTATCTCTACACAAGCTATCCGACCCATTGCTCCTTGGAGCTGTCATACGATTGGAAAGTCTAAACAGCAACACGCATGCACTGCTGGACCTCTACACGCCGAGATACTTGTTATCTAACCGGGAGGCGATGTCATCAATGCGAGAGCTCAATGCGAGCTCCCCCAACATTCTGACACCAGAGCATCCATCAACATGTTTGGTGTCGAACTTCTGCTCACATAAGGGCCATTCAGTGCGACGAACAGCAGCACGCAACGCACAACAGATCCGGCTGTGCCGACGCCAACGATGTTTAGTGGGAGAAGAAGATGCTCTCAGTGGAGGCGTGAATTTAGCGCGCTCCACCTACCTTCGGCAAAATGGACTGCATCGCTGAAAGAGGCGCAGTCGATTCGACCCTCGCAAGAGCACGAATAATCCTCAGCGAAACGCGAAGATGAAGGTACCGCCAATGGCAGCGCAAACGAGCTCGGTTCGCGCTCAGTATTATGCCGTTGTGGGTAGTCTTTTAAGGTCGGATCTCGGCGATGCAGAGTACTCGGACGCAAGTACCTCCCGGCACTCGGCCAGCTCCCACGTACCCCTTGCGACCGACAAGCGTCTCTACCTCCCCATGTCCGTAGATGCATAAACGACTGACGGAATTGCGAACGACCTGTCACAAATTACCTCATAAATTTAACATTCTGAACGACGTCAGGCTGCTCGCCCCACCCATATAGGGCTGTCGGACTGGTCCTCCGGCTGGTCCTCCGTTACGCGCGCTAAATCCTTCTCAGTCATTCCATCGCACCTCACTTTGTCTCATTGTTGTCCTACACTCGTGACTCTGCTGTCTTAGATGAAATATAAGAAAGCCAACTACATCGCACAATTTTGATTCCGCTTGATCTTACGGTTCATCTGTAGCATTCGCATAGGTCTATCGAGATCAGCACCAAGGGCAAATATTAAGCCTGACTTCCCAAACAAGGCATAGGGAAATCTATTGCGAAACAAACCCGCCTCTTGGGCTTTACCTTTGACCCAGCTCGAGGTTCACAAGCAAGACCGCAAAGATGGAAGGTACGTGTGACTTCCAAGCGCATGCTAGGCTCACGATTGCCTTCATGTACATTTCGCCTGCGCCAAAGTGCACCTTGATGAAACACGGGATACCAACAGGTTACAACCCTTATCAAAACACGCCTGCTTGATAATACTGCTTTGCCACCAACACTCGCTAACAAAAGCTCATTAGAAGCGACACGCGACGCCACTCCGGTGACAAACCACGCCGACCTGGCCGCCATGATCTCCACCAACTCAGATTTCGTCGACTTCATCCTCCCACTACATGAGCGCCTAACCTTGTACGACCGCACAAGCTCGCCTTCCCACCAAGCTAAGAACGACGCCACCGATCCCGCCAAAGGAATCCCTCAAGGTTTCATCGACGCCATGTCAGTGCGCGAATCAGTCTTTGTCCACGAGCAAGGCGTACCTCTTGAAAACGAACTCGACTTCGACGACCGCCGCTGCTTCACATGGACAGCCTACGCTTCAGTGCCAGGCCATATTCAACCCGCGATCGAAGGCAGCGCCCACCCTATGAGAAAGCAAAGCACTAGCACGAAACTCGCCATCGGCACAATCCGACTAATCCCGCCACCCAACACAACCAACCACCCCTTCGACAAGCACAGGAACATCGACGGCACCCCCTACTCTGGCAATGGCTCAAAAATCAAATCCTCCTTCCACGATGGCCGCGAACCCTTCGTCATGCTCGGCCGCCTCGCCATCCTGAAGGAATTCCGCAAAGTCGGCGTCTCCAAACTCCTGATCGACTCGGCCCTCACAATGGCTCACGACTACCCTCAGATCATCTCCGAACCGCCTGCCTCAGCTGTACGAGAAGATCTGCACGCTCACCTGGGCCTGACGCTCGACACGAGCACGGAGTGGAACGGTCTTGTGTTGATTCACGCGCAGATAGGGCTGCAGAAGTTTTGGGCGCGGTATGGATTTGAGGTCGACGAGGCGATGGGCATTTGGGACGAGGAGGGTATGGACCATGTGGCGATGTGGAAGAGGATCGATCTGAAGCGGGCGAGCAAGGCGACGGCGCCGTATAGTTACACCGAGGAGCCGAAGAGGTTTAGAGGGAGTGTTTCGTGATCGACGACGAATTGTGTGGATTCTCTTGCCCGCAGTCGAGTTCTTCCTTGGTTAGGCCGGGTCAGATTGGCGGCTAAATAGGTTGTTTTACCTTCATTCTTTGCTCTTTCTCTTTCTCTTCCACGCGCATCCTAAGAAGCAGGCAGAGAAGCCAGGCTGGATGGATGGATGAATGATACCCAAGATAGATAAAACTACATAACCACAAATGAACAGGTAAAAGAAAGACAGTCAGTATCATCTTCATTGTGTAGCATCACTGCTATCATGATACCCAGATAGGTTGAATTAATCGAACGTCTAGGTAGGAGGTGGGAGTCCTCATGCGACGTCAAGCTCGAGAAATTCCAAAAGATCATTTATACATACATCAACATAATAGCCCAGCAATGTGATAACGCTACTTTTATATACGTTACAGTATCGGATCAACGGTTCAGACATGGATATCTCAAGAGCAATTTTTTTTTACTCAGGTGCGTTGATAGTGTTCGAATGCCACTTTCATGATCAAGGCTAGAGTTGGTGCTAACTTCTTGTGTAAAGTATCTTGTCGACTCAGCGTGGGAGTTCTCAACTCTCAGCAGGATGACCAACAGCCATATCCAAGCAGACTAACGGGCGAATGACCGAGTCGAAACCAGCACCATACATGCTCAAGAAGCCGCCAACAGTGTCGGTCAGTCACTCCGTGTCATCCTCTCCATCAATCACAACCACCGGCCCACACTTCTCGCACCTCTGCCTCCCCATCTGCGCCCTGTGAGTGAAGAACAGTCAGCCAAATAAGTCTGCATAGGAAGAGCAAAAAATTCAAGTGAACACTCACCTCGCCTCCCTCTCCCTCTCGACCAAAGCCTCCAGCCCGGCAATCTTCTTATCCCTCGCCTTCAGCACCTCGAACCACTTCTCCACCACATGCGGCGGCAAATCGTAGCCTCTGAGGAAGTCGGCCGACACGTCGTCGGGCCGGGTCGCGCCGGCAAGGCGGATCAGGCGGTCTTGAAGGGTTGTTCTGCTGGTTTTCAGGGAGCGGATCTCGGCGCGGAGAGAGCGGAGGTTGGTTTGGGTGTGGGCGAGCATCGCAGTTGGGTCATCGAGGGGTGAGGCAGGCGCAGGCGGGAGGTTCTGGGTTTGGAGGGTCAAGGTTGGGCGTGGAGCGTTGGGGACGGGCTGGTTCTGCGGGTTGTTGATGGTGGATGGGGCTTGCTGCTGCTGCTGCTGCTGCTGCTGCTGTACGAGTGCGGCCTGCCTCTGGGCTGCGTTGGGTTGCTGGCGAGGTAACAGTGACGCAGGGACAGAGAGATTGCGCTTCTTAAGAGGCTGGAGCTCTCTGTTGAGACCTTGGTTGACGGCATTTGCTTTCTCCAGCTCATTGATGAGGTAGTTGACATTGCCATCAAGACGGGCGTTGGCCTGGTCCAGACCTTGAATGTGCTCTATGAGGCCGTGCTCGCGTTGACCTGCACCCTCGTGAAGTTGAATGATGTGGCGCTCGGCCATGAAGATCTGCTGTTCGAGGGTTTGGACGCGGATGTTTGCATCGTAGAGAGCGCAGGTGTGGGCGCTATCGTCTGGAGTGCCGTCTGGAGGGAGGACGGGCGTCTTCGATGGACTGTTGCTGCTGCTCGACATGCTGGTGTTCTTTGCTAGGTGGGAAGTGGTAGGCTTCGGGGTAAACTGGGCTGAGTGTTCTTGGGTTTGGACGGCGGGCGCCTGTTCCTCGAGGTCTTCATGCTTCGAGAACTCAGGCTCATTCTTTAAAGAATCGACTCGCTCGGCATTCGGCATCATTGCTGTTTACTGTGCTGAAGTGTTGGTGTCTTGGTGATGGTGGAGTGCGTAGTCGACTGGAATAAATAGTGGGAGACCGAAGCTCGATAAATTCACGGAAGCACGTGCAATCCCCGGAGTCACACGTGCGGTCATGGCTTGTGAGCAAACGAAGAGCACGTATGTGAGAGTGAGAGCGAAAGCGAAAGCACGTGCCAAGTGCCATGTGACAGAGAAGTATACACAAGTAATGGGTCAACCGAACTGCACCAGATACTCTTCATCCCATCTCTTACAAAGCCAAGTTGTAAGTGTAGTCGTCCTCCATATTCTGGCTGACCCAAAGGATGACCGAGCTGCGAGGTATGTCAGTGAAAGCCCTCCAACTTAAAGCCTCGCCCAATCTTTCCTCCCCGAGATGCCGAGCAACATACCTCAACATAACCAACCCATTCGCCAACACATTCGCCACGCCCATCCACAACGCCGGCCAACTAGCATCATTAACCACATACTTCAACACCATAACGCAAACGCCGCCCGCAAGCCCACCAGCCATAGCCGCAAAACCCATGAACAGCACCACGCGCGCCTTCCACGCCACGCCGTCGCCGCTGTAGCTGAAACCGTCGCCCGAGAGGCGGGTTTTGTCTATGCTGTTAATGACGAGCATGCCGAGGGCGGAGAAGATGCCCGGGATCCAGTCGACGAAGGTGATGTGGAAGGTAGAGCCGTTGATGGTTTTGGAGTAGCTGGCAGCGTCGATGAGGATGAAGAGGGCAATTGAGAACTATAGTGGGAGGGGTTGTCAGTGCTTGAAAGTGGTAATATTGTAGGCGATGTTGCATACCAGGCCGCCGGCTAGGTAGACGCCTGCTGTGCGCGTGTTGGCGCTGTTGAGCCATTGCGGCTTGGGGAAGCGGAAAAGGCGTTCGTTGTCCATTTTCGAAGAGACTCAAGGGTTTGAATGATCTGGCAGCAGTTCGAGATCGGTTGCTGATTGATTTGGCTGTCGCGTGAGGTCGGGTATGGCTCTCTCGAAGCGTGGCTGGCTAGAGCTGGAGCTGGGAAGCCGTTCGCGAGGCTCTGCGGGTAATGCCGTCGCTGACGTCGAAGCCAGGTTCTCCATCGATCACATGAAAATCAACAGAACTCCTGGTGTTTGTGAATGCCAATACCAATTGACATGTGATTGCAGAGAGAACACTTCTTCGAGCCAGTCAAAGACCATTATTCTCCATTCTATACCACACAACGGCCGTAAGTACTCGCATGGACAATAATGCAAGCCTCGGCATCGCCGGCCTTACTTCCAATTCCGCTCATCATGAATTGCGTATGCACATGCACATATCTTTCTTTTCTCAGCAACCTCCCTTACATACACATACCAACCCTCGTTTCTCCTCCTCTTCCCTCCCAAGCCTACCACCCACCATGGCCTTCACCTACTGGCCGGGCTCCTGCAGCATAAACTACACCCACTCCCCAGAACCCCTCACCCTCCCCACCAAAACAGGTCCCTCGCGCGCCCTCCCCGAACTAATCAAAGATGTCGTCCCGCCCTGCAACCTCAACCCATTTTTGCCCAACGGCCACCTGCAAACTTTCTGGACAGCAATGAAATTCGACGGGCCTCCAATCCACTACAAGCGCCGCACTTTCGCTGCTTCTCAGGACACGTTCCCAGGCCACTTCACCGTCGACTTCGTCACGTCTGCTCCACCGCCAGTAAAAGATGGTGTAAAAGATAAGGAAGGGAATCAAGCGCATGACCAAGGGTTTACTGAGGATCCTATGGGAGTAGGACACCACTACCTCCCACCTCGCACGACGTACTTCTCGCCCGCCGAGTTCGAAGCGCTGGGCGCCGAAGACGACGAGAAGCCGCTTCTTATCTGTCTGCACGGCCTCAGTGGTGGTTCGTACGAAACGTACTTGAGGCATGTCGTTGCGCCTCTCGTGGAACCGAGCGCGGCGGGTGAGAAGGCGGGTGGCATTAGTGGCGGTGAGTGGGAGGCGCTGGTGGTGAATTCGCGAGGCTGCGCGGGGAGCAAGATCACTAACAGCATGTTGTACAACGCTCGCGCGACATGGGATTTGCGACAGACAGTGAAGTGGGCGAGGGAGAAGTGGCCGCGCAGACGCATGTTTGGAGTAGGCTTCTCGCTTGGAGCGAACATTTTGACAACGGTAGGTGCTCCTTCTCACTTATTATTCTGTAGCGGCATTGGGCAGCAGAAATGCAAATCTACAACTCCAAATGCTCTCGAAACACATGTCGAATATAACCAGTGATCTGATTCCATTTCGCAAATCTAGTATCTAGGCGAAGAAGGCTCCTCCTGCCCTCTATCCGCAGCCCTCATAATCTCCAACCCATGGAAACTCGAAGTCGCCTCGCTGTCTTTGCAACGCTCCTGGCTCGGCATGAACGTCTACAGCAAAGCGATGGGCAAATCCATGCGCGACCTCTACGACACCCACAAAGAGCAGATCACCGCAAACAAAGCCATCACCACCGAGAAGATGCACTCGATCCAGTACCTGCATGAGTTCGATCGCGAGTTCCAGTGCGCGACTTGGGGTTATCCGACTGAGGGAGCGTATTACAGAGATGCAACGAGCGCGGATTCGGTGTTTGCCATTCGAATTCCGACGATGTGTTTGCACGCGAGAGACGATCCGATTGCGTGCGATGAGGCGGTGCCGTATGAGGAGATTCGGCAAACGCCTTGGGTAGTGATGTGTGCGACGAGCGGTGGTGGGCATTTGAGTTGGTTTGAGCTGGGCGGTGGGAGGTGGCATTCGAAGCCGGTGAGCTTTTGTTTTCTTCTTCCTGATATCCTTGGACTTATGGCGCTGACTTGTTCCCCAGGCGGTAAACTTCCTGAACGCCATGGCGAAGGATGTTGATTTTGACAAGTTTGAGCCGCCGGTTATGCCGGCCAAGGGACCCCAGGGCGGACACAAGACGCCGTTCGCGTTTGATCCGATGAGGAGGAAGGCGCATGTCGAGGGCAGCGACCAGTAGATAGGTATTAGACCACTCTCCTAGGCGAGGGGCGGCTTAGAGCTTCAAAGAAAATAGACCATAGAGCTTCACTCAATCACGAGATCAGCCGAAGCTCACTCGCTTCTTGCCAGGCTTCTTCTTGTCCAGAGGTGGATCATTACCAAATCCCTTGAAGACACCGTTCTTCATAGACTTCCTCGACTCGGGAGCGTCTTCACCTTCATCGTGAGCAGCAGCACCACGCTTCTTCTTCTCAGTCTGCTTAATGCTCTCCTTGCGACCCTCGAAGGTCTCCTTCTTGCTCTGCGCTCTCTTTTCGGCCTCGGCCTTCTTCGCTTCCCTCAACTCCTCCAGATGCCTCGCCTTCTGCATCTTGCTCTCAATGTTGCCGTCCTTCTCAGCCATGACCATGGCCATGATGGCAGCCATGCCCTCGTTGTCGTCGACGAAGTTCTTGCCCTTCTTCATATTGGGCGGCTTAGTGACACCTTCGGGAGTGATGCCGTTCAATTCAGGAATGCCGAGCTCCTTCGCGGTGTAGACCTTTTTCTTCTTCTTGTTGGCGTCGCGCTGGGAGCTGACGGACTTGCTCTTCTTCTGCTCGCCGCTGACCTGGCCTTGGGGCTTTTTCGCGGAGGAGCTGCCTTTTCTGATCTTGCTCGAGGTGCCGCTAGTTTTGGAGGGCCCAACACTTTTGGAAGGGCCACTCTTGCCACTCCTCATGGGAGCCTTGTTGCTCTTTGTGGTAGGTGCGGGAGCCATTGCGTTGGATGTGAATGATTGAATGGAAGAGGGAAGAAGAGGGCGAGAAGGCAAGGCAATGCGACATGGAAATTTGGGCGCTCCCTCTCCGTCGAACTTTTTGAGTTCGGCCTCGGCTTGCGCCACAAGCACTTGCAGGTGTGGCTGAAGACAGCGCGCGTCTGGGGCGCGCGAACGTCGGGTGTCACTTTGGGGAGGACGTGATATGCCGCATATATGACAGCTCGCAAAGGGAAGACAAGGGCGATCGGAGAGTGGACGTGTCGCTGAGATGCCGCCTTTCTATGACGGTAGCGGGTACCAGCAGGCCGGCTACGGCCAGCCTGCTTATCTTCCACCCGGCCAGCAGCAGATGCATCACTTTCAAAACGGCGCCTTGCCGATTCAAAATCAGCAGCAGCAACAGCAGGCGCAACCCGGCGTGCCTTCCATGAGCATGCCGAATCAGCAGAATGTCCAAGGCCAGCCACAGTGGCACAATTATTCTCAACCCAATTACAACAACTACTCCCAGCATTTCGTCCCGCCGCCACAGTACCAGAACTTCCAAGTGCCTCCCCAGCAAACGCCGCAATACCAACAGTCGTCCCCCTTGCAGCAATTCGCCGCCGGACAGCTGCAGGATCCAAGACATCAGCAGCAACAGCAACAGCGGCAGCAATACTGGCAGCAACCTGCTCAAGCCCCGAACAATGTGAACCCATACCAGCCTATCCAAAGCCAACGGCAATCTTATTCTCAACCTCAGCCACTCCAGACGAATGGGCAGCCCTTCCAGCCAGTCCAGCAGAACTTCAGGCAAACGCTCCCCTCTTCACCCGTGCTTCCAACTCCTACAAGTCGAGGCCAGACAAACTATACGCCACTGAATGAACACAGGCAGTCGCAACAATTTCCCCGCCCTTCACATTACGAAAACCCTCAATCGACGTCAGACTCGCAACGCCAACAAAGCGTGTCATCGCGGCCTTTGCAAGCGACTCCGGCAACACATCAACATCACCAACAGGATCGCCAGCAACAATACCGACGCACTTCTTCGCAATCATCACAGCAGCTACAGCAACAGTATCGTCCGTCTGTGCCAACGAACGGGACATTCCAGCCAACGCCTTCAAGTCAGCCCGTGCAAACGCCACGAAAGACCTCACAGCCCTCTCACGCCCCAAACTCAACACCAAACTCACGAACACTCACACATGTACACATACCACCATATCGTCCCGAAGAAATGGCTCCAAGAGTGACTCCGCAGGAGAGAACTGCCAAGCGCAGACGTTCCAACGAAGGACAAGCCATCCATGTTAGCCAACCACAGAAGCAACAGCCTCATCCGACTCCAAAAGCATACGTGCAAATCCCCAAGCCTCCAGAGTCTTCGCCATTGACCGATCTGGTATCCTCACAAGTGCCACCTCCAACGCCATCTCCTGATGTCGACTATCAGTCTGTTCTGCTTTCCCTGTCCGACGAGTACGTGACGGCTGCACATGGAATGAGTGCACACCTGTGCTCGCCAGATGCCACCGAGGAAGAGCTGTCCCATTACCACAAGCTTATTGCCACTGCTTTGGGCTGTCTCGAGTCTGTGATCTTGAACTATCGGCCGACCGATGCGCGAAAAGAAGCAAGAGTGCGGCTGAGGTTTGCAAGCCTGCTCTTCGAAGAGACCGAAGACACTGTTGCTACCGAAGAATCTCTGAGCAAAAGCATCGCATTTTGTGAACGCAACAGGCTCACCGATACAAAATATGCCATGCATCACCTGCTGGTTCGTGTCATCTTCAAGACCAATCCAAAAGCAGCAACGCGAACATTGGAGAAGCTGATCGAAGAAGTCGAAACTATGGGTGCAACCCAGTGGATATACGCCTTGCGTTTCCTGCGCGTATCATTAAGCATGCAATCAGGCGCTGTTTCCGATGCTTCAGTCGTCTTGCGGCATCTTGCGGCGCTGAGTGAACGTGCAGACAGCGATGGCCTGAGTGCTGTTCAAATCGTTGCAGCAGTACTAGAATCTCTGGTACATCTTCAGTCTGGCGATCGCATGGCTGCTGAACAGGCTTCGCGATCACTGACATGTGCGCGAACTTATCAACTAGAGACTGTAATGGCCCAGATTCCTCAGCTCCGGACCACCATGGAGATGGTCGATCTCGCTTGCATTTTCCTTCAGCCGATCTTGCCAGATCAGACCAGCCAGAGGATGCAACAGTTCCACCACAATTTGGATCAAAGAACGAAAGGACCGGGCTGGCCAGATGACGGTAGCTTTGTACTTCCACTCGGTGTACCAGCCAACAGTGATATTGAGGCGGACACGGGAGGCATTCTCCGGAGATCACAGACTGGAGACGTCACACTGGCATTCATGTGGCTTTCTAGGAGAGAGCTCTACATGATGGGGTACCTGCTTAGTGGCCTTGCGTTCATGAGCAAGAACGGCGAGGATAGGAAGTCTGAAACCTATTTGGCGGAGGGCCTCAAGCTCACCATGAAAACGGCAGCCACTGAACATCCGCCCACATCGATCAGGATGGCAGAATCTACCAATATCATGCAGCAGCGTGCGAGTGTCATGATGAAGCTACTTCAAGTGTTTGCCTACTGCGCGCGAGCAGATTGGGCGGTAGCCTTGCCAGTCATTCACTCCCTCCAAGATGAGCTGACACGGATGCCGTATCTCCAAGACGAGTACACCAAGTGCTCACTGCTATTCCTTCACGGCGCTTGCAAGCAAGGCATGGGTGAATTGGTCCCTGCGCTTGAAATCTACAGATCACCCGAACTGTCCATCCAGTCCAACCTGCAAAAGACCGTCACTCCTATCAAAGACCTCCAGATTCTCGCTGCGCTGAGCAGCGTCTCGATCCTGCGCCTTATATCGACCGACTCCAGTGTTCCTGAAACGATGCTCGCCGACATTGCACCTTACTGCGAGTCCCACCCAAACAAGTCGATTACCGCCGCCTACCACCTCCTCCAAGCCCACCTGCCCGACCCAAGCATGACCATCATCAAGGTAAAACAGAGTCTTCAAGCTGCCCTCAAGCCAGCTCAGGGTGTTAAGAACATCCGGATCATGGCTGTCATCATGAACACGATGACAACGCGCTTCTTCGATGGCATCGTGGGCAAGCAAGCCATTAATGGCAACATCGCCGGCAAAGCTCTTTCCAACAGGTCCAAGGATCCGTTGTGGATGAGTGTGAGCGAAGGAATGTATAGGGATACGCTGCTCCGTGTGGGAGATGTCAACGGTGCCGCGAAGGCAGATCATGATTTCAGGAGCTACATGGCCAAAGTGCCCGCCGCTGTTCAGAGCAAGCTGCTGGACAAAAGCAACGGTGCTCACTGAGAGAGAGGGCGTTCAATGGTGAACACACTTGTGTTTTTTCCCTGTAGGTGTTGGAGCAAAGGAACCCCTTCGCTGCTTTGTGCCGCCTGAAGCCTGCGCACACTCTCGCTACTATGACATTACAGTTAGCCTAAAACCTCGCTAGTACCAACGAAGCCTGCTCGCTCTTTTCCTCATCCGCTTTTCCTGCTCACTTTGTTTCCCTCCAATCTTTTCAAGTCGAGTCAGACTCTTCCCGCTCTCCTTGCAACGCCCACCAAGCGGCGGAATTCCGCCCCTCGTCACGTGCTAGCCTCCACCGGTGGAAGTGAGGCTTGCCTTTCACATGCTTGGACACTGCATGTCGTGCGGTGGATATGCAGCTAATAGTTGCACCCGTTTGTTGGTTGGCGGTACGCTTAAGGGCTGGGATCGGCAAGGGTTTGGGAGAGGTCGTGTGCTGTGCTGGTTTTGCTTCTCTTTGCGCTCTATACTCGCGGCGACAGCGGCAGATACTTTAACGACCTGCGTTGGCTTGACTCTCATGACCAGCTAGGCGACTGCGGTGGACGACGTCCTGCTCATTTGAACCCTAGCTGCCATCGCTTGCCCATCCCTCATAACTACGGCGACGGTCATCATCACAACAACAACAACAGCAACAACAACAAGAAGAAGCCACAACAACAAATACAAATGCAACGCACACTAGCTTTCGGTCAACGCTTTTCTCGAGTCTGGCATGGTACCTAGCAAGTAGCGTCTGACACCACGGTTTCATTAGCATTCGCTCACCACTCACTCCATCGCATTGGTCTCTATCGAGAGCCCCAACGCAATAATTCGCAGCATCATCCCTCCTAAATCTGGCCATCATGGCCATACAAAACAAAACCCAAGCAGAGATCAGAGTGCTGAAACAGATGCTCTTCCGTCAGCGAGCTCAGTCGGATGCTATCCAGAGTCGGATCGACGAGCTGGAGAGAGCGAGTCAGGCTGCTCTCGCGACTCGCTATGAAACCAGCATCTCGGACAGGCCGAAAGCAACAGGGAGAGGGAGGGCCCGAAGACATATTGTCTACAGTGACGATGATGACGATGACGAGGACGAAATCCCGAGGTATGTGCATCCTGCTTTCGCCGGGCTTTGCTCAAGGGTATTACTGGCTGACTGACTGACTGACTGACTTGATTTCGCAGGCCTGTTCAGGTCAAGATGGAGCAGGCCGCAAGGGCTGCTGCAAAAGACGACAATATCAGCGGTCAAGCTGGACACAAGAGAAAGCGAGCAGCAACCGATCTCGACGTCTCAGATCTCAATGCGAGTCTTCCGGACGTGGACACAGCAGCCGACAACGACGACGAAGTAACATCGCACCGCCTAAACGTCAAGGCCCTCAAAGCGAGCAATGGACGTCAAAGAAGAAGACCTCCATACCCCTTCAAGCCACTTCCTCAGAAACAGCTGCCCACGCCCGAACATGCGTTTCCAAAGCGTGCGCCGACGAGTTCGTTCCAGCGGCCGACTATTTCGATCGAATCGGCGTCAATGCAGCAGCAAGATGCAACACCATCGCGGTCATCGACAGCTAGCAGCTCAACAGACGACATTACGAAGTCTATCCAAGCCAAGCTCCAGCGCATGGACGACGGGCTGTCCGAGCGGGAGCGCTTTCACGCCACGGGCGCTGCTACTTTGAAGGCGAGCTTCAAGGTCCGCAAGGCGAACGCAGCAGAGCAGCAAGTTCTTGCCTCTGAGCCTGAAGATGAAGAAGAGTTAGGGCTCAGCGACGAAGAAGAAGAAAACACAGCTCGTCACTACCACGCAGAGACTAACAACACTTCCTCAACTACCAACAACAGCGCCACTCCAACACCCTCGCCCTCACACAGAAGCCACGAAGCCGAGAAGAAAAAGAAGCCGAAGTTCAAAACCGCTGTAACGGCCTTCTTCCCCTTCAAGTTCATCGTCTCCTACTCCAACAAAGACAAAACCGAATTCAGCTTCCACGACTCCAAAGACCTAGAAGAACACATGTCTGACTTCTGGCACCGCTTGTCCGAGCTCGTCATAAGCTGGGAGTCGCAAGCCGGGGCGTTCTGGCAATGGGAGGTAGAAAGGAGGCGAGGCGTGAGAGTCTGCGTCTCAAGAGCGCTGGCGAAGAAGCGGACGAAGTGGAGGGTTGGAGATGATGGGTTCTTTGCTTGCAACGACTGCGCGGGCAGTGCGTTGCCTTGCTTTACGTGGGTGTGCGACGAGGAGGAGGCAGGAAATGGGGAGTTCTGGTGTTTGCCGGTGCATGGCGTTGACCGTTATGCGCCGCTGGTCAAGGGGAAGGAAATTCGGAGGTGGATCAATGAGGGTCGTGAACGTGATGGTGATGGCGATGACAGTGGGAGCGACTTTGGCGTGGGCGGGTTCGGCGACAATGGCGCGTTCGTGCCTAGTGAGTCTGAGGATGGAGACGAGGACGATGAGGATGAAGACGAGGGCGAGAGTGAGAGCGGGGATGACGATGATGGTGTTTGCGACGAAGAGGTATAGGAATAAGCCTGCTGCGGGAACAGAACGGCAGTCAATGATGCAGGTTCGTTGGGTGAGAAGACTGCGAATAAGACGCTCACAGCGCAGCATCGAGAGACTATCGCTTCGGCTAAAATGGGAGGTTCATGGGAACTGAAGGACATGGCGAATATCAGTAGAGAAAGGAAGCTACGTAGCTGTACAAGATTGCTTCTAGTAGTTCCTGCAAACAACAAAACGCCGTGGCTCAGGAGCTTGCCTCTCTCCCAAAACATTGATCACAAACGGCGTGCTACGAGCAAGCTAGAACTCTTCTTGCTCTCGGAAGAACATGGTAAAGCTGATGATGGTGCCGTAGATGAGCAAGCCGCCGACAATGCTCATAACCATAGCCTCGATACGGATCTGTTCGGTGTGTGCAAGGACTATAGGGAGAGCTGTTGGAAAAGTCATGTCAGCATATGATGTCTCGTCAATAGCTCGCTGGCTGAGCTATACGCCTGAATGCGCGATGCTCAAGAGGAGTGTCCGACATACCCATTCCCATGATCACAAAGAATCCCGTCAAGAAGCGCCCTAATTCCACGATACTGCTGCTTCCAGAGTCCATGAAGTCATCGTTCGACTGGGCTTTGCTGCATATCCAGTTGGGCACGGGTGCGAGGACGTAGGTTGCTACGACGAGCAGGGTGAGGAAGTTGTGGTATAGGGCGGAGGAGAGGATGACGAGGATGAAGCCGATGGCGAGGATCTGGTTGTATGGTGTTAGTGGTAAATCTTCGAAGCTGTTCCTTTACAGGATACATACAAAGGACAAGACAATGATGGTCTTGACGCCGGCCATGGTTGCGGTTGGCTGGTCGCTGTCGCCGAGGAGTAGGCGTTGTTGGAGGGTGTCAGACGCCGCTATACGACACAGATGGTCGAGACTATGCGATCGCAATAGTCGGGCTGTGAGGTGCGGTCGTGATAGGCAATGGCGAGTGGAAGGTCGCGTTCAAGGCAGTTGTTCGATGCCTTGATGTCGGTCCACGCGAGCGCCCGCATGAGGCTGGAGGAAGCTTGGACCCGTTTGGGAGCCAGCAGCAGCGACCTCATCATTCGCGTCGACTAGCCGCCTGGAGAGCGAGAACAGAGCAGAGCAGTCCAACAAACAACACCACCTCACTCAATACAACCTCACCTCATCTTGTCGCAATAACAACATACACCCTCACTGACCCGACACCCACCATACATTTGACAAGATGTTCAGAAACAACTACGACAACGACTCCGTCACATTGTGAGCCCGTCTGCTATCTTCATATACAGTGAACAACCCGGCTAACAAGCCCAACACAGCTCTCCCCAAGGCCGCATCTTCCAGGTCGAGTATGCACAAGAAGCCGTGAAGCAGGGTTCCGTCGTCGTCGGCATCGTCAGCAAAACCCACGCCGTCCTCGCCGCCATCAAGGCAAGTTGCATCAATCACCACTTCATTCATGCCAACCCGTCTAACATCCCTCCCAGCGCAACGCAGAAGAGCTCTCATCATACCAGAAGAAGGTCATCCCCATCGACACCCACTATGGCGTCGCTCTCGCCGGTCTCGCCTCCGACGCCCGTGTTCTCTCCAACTTCATGCGCCAACAGTCCCTCTCCTCGCGCCTGACCTACGACCGCCCCATCCTCCTCTCAGACATCACCTCGCGCATCGCAGACCGCGCCCAGACAAACACCCAACAGTACGGCCGCCGACCTTACGGTGTCGGCCTTCTGATCGCCGGCGTCGACGCTAGAGGGCCTCACCTCTTCGAATTCCAGCCCAGCGGTGTGACACAGGAGATGGTGGCCTGCGGTATTGGCGCCAGGAGCCAAATGGCGCGGACGTACCTGGAGAGGAACATCGACGAGTTCGAGGGCAGTTCAAGGGAGGAGCTGATCAAGCATGCGCTCCGATCGCTGAAGGAGAGTCTGTCGCAGGACAAGGAGCTCACCGTGGACAACACCAGCTTGGGTGTGAGCGGCATCGGCGAGGACTTCAAGCTCTACGAGGGCCAGGACATCGCAGAGTACCTCGAGACGACCTTCGAGAACAAGGAGCAGGAGCAGAGCGGAGAAGGCATGGAGGTTGATGATTCATGAACAGGTTCGGCAGGATAAGCGGTGAGAATACAGCATGACGCGGCATTTGCGGCGCGTCTGTAAGAGCATGGTATTCGAAGTGTACACTATACAGAATCAGTGAGTATGGGGTACCAACAAGTTGCTCCAGCCTCAATATGGATTGATGACCTAATCACAACATTCGACACGTTCAACATGCCTTAATAGGTTTTACATCCTCCACCATAGCGCAGATATGACTGGCTCGCGTACGATATCTGCTGATCGATATCGATCAAAGCACGATCAAAGATATCATCGAGCACTAAGCTTTTTGAGATAGCTCACTTGATCAGATACGACTTGAGCCAACCATACGAGCACGAAAGGTACAGAAAAGAGAGAGGAAATTGAAGACATCGACTAAAATTATTGCTTCCACCTTGACTCTGCCTTCGCCTCTGCGCTCTCTTGACACTTACAGTTACCAGTGCCGGACACTTCTCACCGAACACCCCGCGGTATCACCAGCATCCATAGCCACGATTACAGCACCGGAAAGGCTTTACTGGGATTCTTCTAGTAGCATTCTCATCTTACCAGCGAAACTATCATTGCACAACAAGCTTTTGCGTAGCTGCAACAGACCAGCAGCATCGTTATCCTTTCTCCTGCAACCCGTCCTCGCTAGCCAAAGGCGTTATCGAAACATATATACATGTCCATCGCATTCGACACAGCTACATTACATACACCGCACAGTATGTCTCAACCAAAGGTCGCTGCAACCAACCGCGCCCGCCCTAACGAGGGCACCATGGGACCAGCAAAGAAAGCATCAGGACGCGACAGCCATCCCGTCCTAAAGGCTGCAATGCGTACGTTCGACCTAGAAGCAGAAAAGGCAACGCCATCACCATCCTCAAGACCACGAAAAGAGCAACGTTCCCACTCTTCCGTGGCTGATATCGAAGACCTTCCATCTTGCTGCAACGGCAGCAGCACCACCACCACCACCAAGAAGCGCAAGAGAGCCGAAGAAACAACGCCTCCTCTTCCTCCTCCTCTCCCTTCTACCAAAAGACGCATCGCTACGCCTATTTCCCGACGACCGCAGCCGCAGCAAGCGCAGCTTTCCGATCCTTCCGAGCCAGAAAGCAACTCACAGGCCATCGAGAATAATAAGCAGTCGCTTCCTTCAACTCCTCCTCCACCAGCACACAGACCAGTGCGCTACTACACCCCCGAACCGTCCTCCGGTCTGAGACTCGACTACACGTCCCATGGCCAACGCTACTACCAGATCACCCCAACGTCGCCACCGCATATCGTGCACGTGACTGGATGGTCCGTCAACTTGCCTCGCCAGCCCAGCGAGCGAGAAGAGCAGGCGATCGGTTCCGCACCTCTGCCGTGAAGACCTACATTCCTTCTCGAGCAGCTGCCACAAGACCTGGCTGCGAGGCGGGAGAGAGTAAGGGCGCGTCTTGCTTAGCGTGCTGTGCGGAATTCTGAGGGGTTAGGCCCATTTTGGTCTGTCTGAACGCGGATTCGTACGTTCTTCGCAGCGTATTACGGTGATGGCGGAGGAGAGGGTGGAGTATGAGAGAGGGCTGTGCGGTAGCAGGCATGAGGAGGGAGGGAATGAGGCGAGAGTGTGTGAGTGAGGACGGGGCGTTTGGGGAGCCTCTAGGAAGTTTATCCGCGGTTCGTTCTCTTTTCTTGTTTTTCTAAAAGAAACCGATCTGGCGTCCATGGCAGTTGGGGCCAGAAACATATCGATTTCCCCAACAGCCATGGAAAATGTTATATGGCCGAGCGAACGCGCACTTATGGGCGCAATGGCTTGGATATCACAGGCCTTTTTGCCTCGATTGAAAAGAGAGAGAGAGGGAGAGAGTTTGTGGTTACATTTTAAATTCAGTGGCCCTATTCGAGACTTTACCACTACCATCTCAATATCATGTCTTCAAATCCTTATCTCCTCCAAATTCTCCCCCAAATACCTCCCAACCCCTTCCCTAAACCTATCTTCCATAACCCCATTTTCCAACGCTCCAAACTCACACAATTGTCGGGACTCGCTCTCCCACTGCGGCCAATCAACAAGATATCCCTTCTCGACACCCTTGTTAGGATCCATATGATTAGCGAAATTCAGATAATAATTCTGAGTCGTCCTCGTTGGCAACAACAAGCCAGGCAAAAGCCCAAAGCTGTGCAAGAGATCACTACCATGGAAAGTCCCCATGACGGGGGTGCCGTGGAAGTACGTTGCGAGGTAGGACCAGGTTGGCATTTGGGGCGAGACGTGCTCGAGGTAGACGCGGCGGGTTAGAGTGAAGGGGTGGTCTCCTAGAAAGGCGGCGAGGCGTTTGAACTGTGGGTAGATGTTGTTTAGGATTTTCGTTTTGAAGGGCGAGCCGGCGGGTTGGCCTTGGAGGGGTTTGTTCGGGTACTCGGCTAGGAGGGCGGAGATGTGGTGCTCGATTTGCGGGCTCGGCTTGGTGCCGTTTGCGGCGAAGTAGCTTACTAGGTAGGCTTTGAGTTTGGCGTCGGTGGTGAGGTCGATTGTTGCGAGGCCGAAGAGTGTGCCTTCGTCTTGCTGGTCGCCGATTATGATGGGCATTTTGCTGAAGCGGCCTTCTTTGAGAGGAATCTCGGGCGACTCGGGGAAGAAATTGTTGTTTGGGTCTGGGCGAGGGAGATAGGAGAGGTCGAGAGAGCGGTGGCCGAGAAGGTGAGGGACGGAGGTTGAGGCTTGTAGGAACTTGGAAGGGCTGAGCCCGCGGAGGCATGTGAGGGTGTCATCGTCTGGAGAGCAGCCGGCGTTGGCTACGACCTTGTCATAGATTGCCTGGGCTTTTGCAGCCGTGACGGGCTGTGCGGGCACGAAGGATCCAGAATTCATGATGCCAGCTCGGAAAAGAGGCTTGCCCTTATAGGTGTTGTCGCCGCCGTTGATGATAGTATGGTCCATGACAGAGATTGAGCCTGCTGATTCACCCCAAAGGGTGACCTTAGAGGGATCTCCGCCAAAGGCTTCGATGTTGTCGGCCACCCACTCGAGAGCAAGACGCTGATCTCTCAGGCCAAGGTTCGTCGAACCTTCAGCCGCGAGCTCTTTGCCAGCCATAAAGCCATAGCCGCCGACGCTGAAGTTGATGTTAGCTCTGTTAGTGATCGTTCTTCCACGCAGATATATTAGCGTACCGATAATTGACAGCAACAAAGATCACAGGTTCTCCGTTCGCAATAGAGTTTTGCACAATACTCGTGCCATCATAAAGCTGCGTCCCTCCAAGCTCGAAACCACCGCCAAAAATCCAAAAGAGAACCGGCAGCTTGGCGTCCGAGCTCACATTCGCCGGACGCTGCACATTGACCGTCAAGCAGTCCTCATCCTGATCCGTCACCTTCTGAAGAAGAGGCGTATTGAGCAAAGTTCCTAGGACATCAGAAAGCAGCTTTTCGGACCTGACCTGCGCGTAGAACTGAGGGCACGCAGCCGGGACACCAATGGCGTCAATGGTGCCGTAGGAAGAGTTCAATGGCTGAGGTGGTTTGAGACGTAGTTGTCCGACCGGAGGCTGCGCGAATGGAATTCCTTTGAAAGAATCCACGCCCAGTAGCGAAAGGCCTCGGACTGTGCCGTCGTTGGTCGTGACCGAAGGACCAAGTGTGCGTTCTTCCAGGGGCAGAGCAGAGGCGCTGACTGCCAATAGGCAGCCCAGCAAGAAGTAAAACATTATACGCAAAACAGCGATGTAGATCAAAGAGCGACGATGATAAAGAGTGATTAGGGCTCCGACCCTACCTTTAGAGACGCGCAGAAATGCGCTGTAAGAGATCTCATGCCTACCTACCTTTGTCCGTGTACCTCAAGACAGGCGTGTGGCCGCCGTCGTCGATCTTACAAGGATGCAACCTTGCTAGCAAAGCATTGTGCTTAATGACAAGGATGAAAGACTACTCTGGATTGGTCGCTGTAGCGAGGACGACTGACTCGCAGTGAATAACCGTCTTTCGAGCTGTCGCTAAATCTCCCAGAACATATCTTCGAGAGTCCGCGTGCAACTTCAAGGTTTGAAGGTGAATCCACGATGTCGTGGACTGGAAACGCCGCGTGAGGTGATAATTGAGGCAGGAGTTTTTATGAAGAGAGAAGTCAAGTCAAGTGCCAAATGGACTGTGTGTCGTGAAGTCGCGTCCAGCCAATAAGAAGCCAAGTTGCCGAAACTAACCCAATTACCTCTCACACTCCCAAACCACGTGCGTGCGTGCCATGCTCTCAATTTAGAAAAGCATCAGAAGCAAACCGAAACGTCTATAGTCACATGGTGCAGTAATCTGTACCTACGTACCTCTATTCCTAGACACCAGGCCCAGTTCTCGAGCATATTGGCGTTCGCATTGCAAAAGCACAATCGGAGCCTTTTTTTTAAGTCAGTATAGATCAGTAGTCGAATGCTCACACGCATGACAAAATCAAGAAGTCGGAAACGAAGGTTGAAGTTTTGAGTATTCAAGTTGTTTTGATGCTTTTTTTTCTCTTTCGTAAATTACAGCTCAGCCCTGAGTACCTCCAGTGCAAGATTTGCAGCTACCCTGCTCTTCCATTTTTTCTCTCCACCAAAGAGAACAGAGAAAAAGTCGCACCACATCTATCATCTTTCTTGTGAATCGAAGCTTTTAAAGTGTCGGTGTAAGAGAAAAGAACCGAAGACTTCCGCGCCCCATGCTCCTACCCTCCGCCCTGAACGCCGCGCTGGAGCGCACCAAATCGATGAAAAAATTGGAGAAGGTGGTCTATGAAGCCTCTCGTCCGTGCGGGTCGAGGCGGCGGGACAGAACCTATCTGCCGGTAGCGAGCGATAGGCAGCCAAGCCACTTGTCGGTTGCAATATGCCGAGGCCATATCCTTGCTCTGCAATGTGGACGAGCGCGGCTCTTGTTCGCAATAGATGAAGGTGAGCGTGAACGCATCAAACGTTGGAAGCGAGCGTGCGAAGCGTAGAGAAAAGACCAACGTCAAGAAAGAACAGTCGAATCAATCCCAGCCCGCTTACAATTCATACCACTGCCTCTGAAGGTGAGGAGGGAGGTCCGCCTTCTTCTCAGTGCCCTCGGCAAGCTTGTTAGGCTGCACACCGTGGCCGTTGCGGTTACGGTAGAACAGGACGTTCTTGTTCTCACCCTCGGCGCCGTCGTTGGGCTCGACCCACTGGCACCAGCGGGCGGTCTTGTACATGGCGCGGAGGAAGCCCCAGCTGCCGTCCTCGACGTCGGCGCGGTAGTGCTGGCCCATGACGGGCTTGATGGCCTCGGTGGCCTCGTCGGCGTGGTAGAAGGGGATGGTGGAGATGTAGTGGTGCAGGACGTGGGTCTCAATGATGCCGTGGAAGATCTGGCGGCCGATGAAGCCGAACTCGCGGTCGATGGTGGCGGCGGCGCCACGGGCGAAGTTCCAAGTCTCACCGGTGTAGTGGGGGAGGGAGGGGTCGGTGTGCTGGAGGTAGGTGATGGCAACTGTGGGAGATTTGTTAGTCAATGTGTCTGGATCAATTTTTCTGCAGTTTACAAAGAAACTTACCGAGCCAGTGGTGGACCCAGAACCAGGGAACGATGTACCAAACGAAGACAGCCTGGAAGCCGTATGCCTTGCCGACAAGAGTCAGAACAGAGAGAGTGATGGCAAGACCAAGGTCACTGAGGAGGATCAACTTCTCGTCCTTGCGCTCGTACAGAGGGCTGTTGGTGAAGAAGTGGCTGACACCACCGCCGAAACCGTTGTACCTGCCCTCACCCTTGCCCTCGACCTGCTTGGAGTGGTTGTTGTGGCCAGTGACATTGAAGAAGAGGTACATGGGCCAACCAGCAAGCTGCTGGCCGAGCATGTGGAAAGCAGTGTAGACGGGAGTCTCCTCAAGGAGCTCGTGCATCTCGTGGATAGCGGCGCCGGTGCGGGTAGCGAAGACTTCGCGAGTCTTAGGCACGAAGACCATGTCACGCTCCATGTTGCCGGTGGCCTTGTGGTGCTTGCCGTGGCTGATCTTCCAGGAGAAGTAGGGGACGAGGAGAGCAGAGTGGCAGAACCAACCCACGGAGTCGTTCAGGGTCTTGCTGTCAGAGAAAGACTGGTGACCGCACTCGTGGGCCAGAACCCAGAGACCAGTACCGACGAGACCCTGGACGACGGTGTAGAGCGCCCAGAGAGCCCAACGCAGACCGTACGAAGGAATGTACTCGGGAGTGACGAACTTGTTGGTCAAGTAGAAGACACCAGCCAAGGTGACAATGTCACGGGCGACGTAGTAGAGACCAGTGGCAGCAGAGCGCTCGAAGCAGTGCTTGGGAATGGCATCTCTGATATCCTTGATTGTGTAGTTCGGGATCTCGAAATCGTTGCCATATCCATCGATCAACTTCTTGGATGCGGGCTTCTTCTGCTGGTAGGCGTCTTCGGAGGCGAGCGAGGAGAGCGAGGTGGAGGACGCAGAGGCGGTGGGAGAGCCCTCGGGGCTGGCAACTGCGGTGGAGGGAGCAGAGTCGGCGGTCTGAGTACGCCTGACGGCGCCTCTCTGCGGGAGGGCAGTGGTGCTCATCGTGCCGGTCGATTGGACTGGCGGTTCAGAGGGATAGAATGTGCGACTGGCCTGAGAGAAGTAGGCCAAATCGGTACAATCGACTAGGCGATTGCTTTAGAGCTTCAGTAGCTGTGCCCGGGCGAGAGGAATGGTTGAGGAGGTGGGAGGAGCTTGGCGGTTGGGATGCCGGGTGCAGGGAGGGTGCAGCAACGAAGGATGGGACACACTCGTGGGCTGAATGTACGGAGGATGAGAAGGAGAGAAAAACAAGGCGGACGATGCCGAAGAAAAGGACAGAATACAGGGCTTGGGAGGAGTGGCGGCGAGCGATATTCGGGCGGTCTGTAGCCTCCATTTTTCGACCAACGACGAGCGATCCATCCCGACCAGTGGGCTAGCGCCGTGCAGACACGCACGGCCAACATGGGGGAGAGAAACTCTGGCCGCGCACGTTATGGCGGGCATTACCTATCCATTGGCTGCAGAGTGCCTCGGGAATGTGTAATTGAACGACTGCTCCGTCTAATTTATCCATCAAAATTTGTTTAATCCAGCGTGCCCGGCGGCAGCACTCGTCGGCGCGTTTCGTGTGGTGTGGTGGGATTTGTTGACAGACAGCACGCACCAAGGGGACTGCGCTGCGCTGAGAGATCTACAGGTCCCTTGCACGCTTGCTGTCCCCATCGCAGAGAAGAGCCGCCGGCCTGTCTCTGCCAAGCCGAAATCAAAAAAGAAGACCCTGGCCGAAGAGATCTCGCTGCTCGCTCTGTCTCTGCAAGCCGTCGAGTCGTGCCCGCACAAACGCCGCCGCGCCGCCTCAACATCAAACCTCACCGCGTCCCCACCGCCTTCGCCTCGCCAGAAACTGGTCCCGATGTTCGCCCCCTAGCACCCCTAGCACCCATCGCAGATTCCTTCCACCCGCCTTCCAGAGCGCTCTCCTTCTTTTTCCCCGGTCAGTGCGCGCGGAACATATAGGACCCTGCTTGTGTAGTCTGTCTTTAACCCGTCGTGAGTCGTGCACCACTGTTTTGTCGTCGTGGCTCGCCTGCTGTGCGAAACGGCAGGTCGCAGCCTACCCTGAATAGCGCTGGCCATGCTATTGATCGGCCGCCGGTCGAGCTCAGCGGCATGACGAGGCCTGCACGCCTGTCTTCGTGGCTTGTCTTACCTCGTGGCTTGTCTTACCTCGTGGCTGTGGACAGCTGGCAGTCATGTGCTGTTATTGGATGATGCGACTACCTATCTACTTTGTCTCCCAGAGCTTGTACATGTGTACGTACATATGGAGCAGCTGTCGGGGACTTCACTTGCATGTGATAGAGACATGTGAATTCGCAAAGATCCAATCGTTGTTACGCATGTAGCTGTATGGTGGAGACAGGCAGCTCGATTGGCGCTGAGATAGAGACCCAGACGAGGGGTTCTGGCATGTGAATTGCCCATAATGCGCCCAAGAAGCAAACATCAAAGATCAGATGATGTCTATCGGATCAAGACAACACCCCATTCTCCAGATTCTGCTAATGACATAGCTCCGATCATCCCACAATAGAGACTGGGCGCCGAGGCACGAAAAAGAGGCTTCAGAGGACTGGGAGAGCGAAGCTGAACACCAGGCCAGGAACCCGGCGACGGCCGAACGCATCTACAAAATCGCATGTGAAGAAGCGCCACGTTCTGAGGTTATCGGCGCAGTATGACGAAGTCCGGTGCATGGCGTGCCTTCGCTGCCTTGTTGCGTGGTAAACCTTTTGTGGTATTCCCGGTGTGGTGAGGGGAGGGAGAATGTGGTCTGATGTGATCTAAGCACCTTGATATGATGTGATGTGAGATGTGAAATTATCGTCAGGCGGACTCCGAACCGCAGACACATGGCAGGGCTGACAACGGTTCTCTGCATGCGGCCACCTACGCTGTGGGTGAGAGGACTTGAGTGATGGAAAGCGGTTAGGCAGCCAGAGCTTCTAGAAACTTGGGAGGTGTCGGTGCGTACATAGGGCAAGATGTTTGGCCTTGTCTTATTACCTTGATGGCTGAAGTTGCTTCTTCGTGGATTTGAGGCGGGCCGTGAAGACGAATTGTTGGTAGATTATTTTATTTGTTCTTTCCTTTCGATTCTCGTTGTAGAATCTTCGCATAAGCTGCCGTTGAAATCGCTGCTGCTGTCTACACTCTCCATCCCTTCTCGCATCCTTGAAACCCACGCTCCCGATGCTATTGTTCATGTTGAAATCATTAGTCGTATACACCTCCATCTCCTGCAAGATTGATCTTAGCCTTCACCACCAATACTGACGCTCATCATCGCATTTAAGCACGGTCGGGCCACAGCTCCCTAGCAACCTCCTTCACAAGCGCCAGCTTAGCGAACATCTTCTCCTCAGTCATACCCTCAGCACCAACAGCAACACTAGCAAAGCCGCACTGCGGGCTAATGCCAATGTTCTCCATGGCCTCCTTCTCGCTCCTGCCCTGGCCCTGAGCAATGATCTTCGCCGCCTCCAGCACCTTCTGCTTGATCGTCTCCTTGTCCTCGAGCTCCGGCTCCTTGGTCGTCACCACGCCGAGCACGACGTTCTTGTGCTGCGGCAGGAAGCGCAGCGGCTCAAAGCCGCCCGAGCGCGGGTTGTCGTACTCAAGGTAGAAGGTGTCGTAGTTGAGCGTCTTGAAGAAGCGCTCGGCGATCTTCTCGTACGAGCCCTCGCTGAAGTGCATGCTCTTGCTGAAGTTGCCGCGGCAGATGTGCAGGCCCACGTGCAGGTCGTCCGGGCGCCCGACGAGGGTGTCGTTGTGCGCTTGCAGGTACATGTCGAAGAGGGCGTCGGGGTCCTCGCCGTCGGACTTGAGGCCTGCCAGCATGTCGTCGGAGCAGAAGTAGGCAAGCGTGGGGTCGTCGATCTGGATGTTGCGGAGGCCGTCGTCGTAAAGGGTCTTGAACTCCTTGCGGTAGGCGTCGGCCAGGTCGGCGAAGAAGTCCTTGTCGTTGGAGTAGGCCTCCTTGCTGTAGCACTTTCCGGGCGCCAGGCGAAGGTGGAAGTAGCAAGGCGGAGGCATGGTGAACTTGCACTCGCCAACCTTGTCGGCCGGGACGGTGCTCTTGAGCTGGCGCCAGTTCTCGAGGTACGGGCTCTGGTTGTACTTGATCTTGCCCTCACAGACAACGGCCATGGGGTAGTTCTTGCCGGCTTTCTTGAGGGCGGCGATGGGAGGGGCGCTCAGGCGGGCGAGATCCCACGGCACGTTCTCGATCTCGCGCATGCCCTCGAGCTTCTCGAAGAAGCCCGAGAAGTAGTACTTGCGGTCGAACTCGCCATTGCTGATGGCGCGGACGTTGTTGTCGAGCTGCTTCTGGACAATGTCGGAGATGGCGGCGGACTGGGTCTTCTTGAGCTCGTCCTGGGTGATCTCGCCCTTGGAGACCTTGTCCTGTGCAGAGGAGACGGATGAGGGACGGATGAGGGAACCGATGTGGTCAGCGTGGAAGGGGAGCTTGGTGACGGGCATGGTTGCGGTATAGAGATGGTATTGATAAGGCAAGAGAAGGGAGCTGGATGTGTAGGGAAACAGGCGCTGCCTTGGTATATCTTTCGAAGAATGAAAGGCTGTCTCGTCCGATATAGGCGAAAGATTAATTAGAAGAAACGGAGTCTCGTTCGGTCCCCTACCTTCCCGTCTGGCCTTCGGTCAGTGTCATTCGGCAGTCATAGGCCTCCTCGGCGCCACGCTGGATTTCCTCTTCGCAACCGGCCGGTCGCGTAGACCTTAGAGCGACGATAGCCAGCGCTGGGCCGGGCACAAACTGTTTTCGAACTGCCGGCCGTCTCGTCGAGTGGAGCGAAGAAAGGTATCGGCAGCTGAAGCACCCCGCTACGCCCCTTCGCTCGCGTACTTTTGGGTGTTGTTTGGACGCTTTTCTGCGGCGGCGGGGTCGAAAGAGGCAGGTTCCACTGTTTAAGGTTCACGAGGCTGGCGTCCGGCATGTGGGCAGCCAGACATACCGATAGGGTCCTCAGCCTTGGCCTGGTTGGACTTCCGGCATACGGCGATGTATAGTGAGATCCAGTATAATCTTCTATGTGATGAATCTCTGGAGCCTGTGGTAGATAGCCAGCTTTTTGCGTGGCACATGTTGTCACACGCTCCAGGTCGAAAGCAGGCGAGGGCTATGGGTCTCGGCTCGTCTAGACCGTGGCAATGATTGCCCTAGTCCTTCGTAGTCATGCAACTATTGTTGAAGCCCGAGTGGATCTTTCGTTGAAGAAATTGCGATAGCAACAATATAGATGACCACTTTCTTTACGGTATTGCTACCCGAAGAGGGCCGCACATGTGGTACTGCATTGAAGATTGATTCAAATTTGCCATCGAAAATGATCGATCCTGAGTCGGGTGTTCGTTTCGAAAAAGCTGTCGCGTTCGTACAGAAACGCATCAGGTCTTCTTGCAATTGATGTTGCGACTATTCTTCCAGATGCAAGAAGTTGCACTCCGTCTAGAAAGTCGCGAGGAGTGCTCAAAGAGTAGTAATCGACATTCACATTTGATGCGCGTACATCTAATTTGGGGTCAGGGTTTGGGTATGTAAAACACTGTTGATCTGAGCCACACTCATCGTAAGTCGGGGCAGCTGCAGCTGAAGACACACATCAAATCTACTGCGTTCCACTTAATATTCTGCATATCACCGCAAGATTTCTGCTGGACACATGGCTTCATTGAGGGCCACAAAAAAAGGTATCAGCCCAGATTGGACCGAGACTCTGAGCAATTATCTGTAAGAATCGATTTATATTGTAGATATGGCCTGCGGGATCGTGACCGTTAGAGCCATGATGAAGAGCATACTCGTCATGCATGACTAGTGTACTGCTATTGACCAAACTCCACGCACTCCACGCACCTAGCACATAGGCAGTTGCTCGAAATATTATATCGGAGCCGGCATGAGCGTGACAGTCATAAGGTACCAAGCATCGTTAATGCTCTACGAGTGTCCACCTTAGCTCATAAGCCGGACGTTGTCGTAGTAGAGGATCCCGGTATTCCTATAGAGCGAGCTGGTCAGACTTAGAGCTACGCTTAAGAGGGAGAAGCATGGGCTCTGAGATTATTGGGCAGGATTGGGAGATGCTGTCTCGCGGTACAACTCGATGTCCGTACTCATATCTATAGAGAAAGCCAATTTGTACCTCGCACGCAATTTTCAAGGCTCATTGTTATGCTTTGCGGTACCCACCTTGAGAGCCCGTGATCTTATGCCCCTAAGGACTCTGCCTAAATTCGCTCTGGCGAGGAGGGCCACTGGATAATGATTCCTGCAGGCTGATGGAATCGTTTGTCGCCGTTGTTGTTGAAACTGATCTCTTGCACGCGATGATTGACAAGGCTTTATGCTGCCGTGATCAAGGTGGCGGCAGAGGCCACACGAAGTGGTAATCCAATGGGACGTAAGACCATTGACGCCTTCGACCTGCAGACGCGTCAAAGAGTCGTTGGCTCGCTTTCTCGCAGAGTCAAATATGCAAACGGCACTCTTGATAAATGCTATGCAAGCGCCATGTCGCTCGGAGGTCGTATCCCTGTCTGTTCCAGGTCTTGGTATGAGATCGTTGGAACTGGGCGGCCGTCCAAGCAAAGGTATAGACTAGGCCCTCCGGCGGAGGGCGCAAAAAACATAGGGCCTTGGCGCCATGACACCTCCAGTCCGTGCTCTTCACTACTTTGAAGACGCGCAACCACGTCCTGTCAAACCTCCATCCCCACTGGACTGTCAGGGCGTTTAATAACTCGAGATGATTCGAGAGGCTTTCGAAACACAGAGCCACAGACTTTGGCATTATTGCGAATCCGCCATCTAACTCCCCATCACCACAAACCTCAAAGAAGCTTGATGGATGATCCAACAGTGACCTCCCCACTAGGAATGTCTCTCAAATGACAATTTCTGACCAGGACGGCTCTCATCAATATCCTTTCCCCAAAACTAGCATATGTTCGACCTAGTCGCTCGCCCGGAATCCTGCATACGGCACAGCATCCGCAACCTGCCCCTGGCCCTGTTAGCGCAGTTTGCTGTCCAATCTCCGCGGTAACGCGGTTCTGAGAAACGCATGAGACCCAGGAGCGCAACTCAGCGGCTACAGAATGTCTACCTCAGGCCCTAGCGACCATGTCAACCACCTTCGTCGATAATACCAAGCAGCATTACAGTAGTAGCCTCCAACCACATTGCCAGATATTGCGTTAATAATGCTTGATGACCAAGGCAGCAGCGTACAGGGATACGAATCCTTCGCATTATATTAATGATATCATTTCAGTGGGAACGTAGCATCTCGCGTGCTACTTTCTAAGTCAGGCATGATGGTCACGATGCGTCTTTTAGGCAGGCGGTCGACACTGTATCCTACAGAACTACTCTGGAGACCATCAGCCGCCCGACCGCTTGGAGGCATTTTCGGTCTATTCGCTCTTGAGAGACCACTGCGGCATTCTGGATTATTATAATGGTCTGGCAAAACTATGTGCATGATATTCGCGAAGCACTTGGGGATGGACTCCGTGGCGATTTCTTCAGCCACCTTCCTGCGAAAAACTTGATTATACGACAAAGAGTATATGCCATTCTGTTCGCTTCCTTGTGTGGCAGTATACTGGTCATTAGGTAAGATCACCGGCGCATAGCGATTTGTTAGAATGGTACTGACCTAAGGATCCAAAGTCTGCATGGATTCTCCGAACCTTCTCGGGGTTTTACAGCTATCTGGGAGAGCGTCAGTACGGGAGAAAAGGGGAATGTAACCACACCTGTGTGTGATGTATTGCCTGGCTGGCGCGATCGCATTCCAAGCCACGTTCTCGCTGACGATGATGCGTTACCTTCTGCAAGACTGGGCATCGCTGATGTAATGGCAACGCACGATCAACAAGGCTGCGTGCCTGCCAAAGAACGTCTTGGTCCATTTGGTCATTCTGCTGGCCAGGGAGCCCAGCAAAATCCGCCAACATGGAATGCGATCCAATGGGGGTCGATGCAGCACGAGTGTGCTGCGAAACATCATGACCAAATTGCCGCCGGCGCGGCCATACCGCAGCGAAAACTAAGGGTCGCTTCTCCAGACGCGAACAAAGACTACATACCACGAGACGATCTAACGCGCTCGACTGGTCGAATTGCAGTCGTACTGAGGACTTGGGGCGACTATGAATACTACGACAACCAGCGTGCTTGGCTACGCGCCATGATAACAGAGCTTTCCTTAGATACCGGAGGTCGATATCACGTGTTCTTACTCGTAAACGTCAAGGACAAGACGCTTGATCTTTCGAACGACGAAACATATGCCCAAACTATGACAACGAGCGTGCCTTATGAATTCCAAGACATGGCTCTCCTTTACAACGAGCCACTACTCGAAGAGTGGTACCCCAAGGTCAGCGAACACGGTGCCCAAGACCAGATGTATCAGGCTTTGCAGGTCTTCAGCCATACATTTCCCGAATTCGACTACGTGTGGCAGCTCGAGATGGATGTCCGCTTTACCGGCAACGTCGCCAGTATGTTGAGCAGCGCTGCTGCCTGGGCCAAGAAGCAGCCGCGAAGGAATCTGTGGGAGCGCAACGCCCGCTGGTACATTCCTAGTCGATGGTCCGATTATACTTCATTTTCTGCTCAGGTTGACCACGAGTTCGACGACGACAGCGGTGTCTGGGGCCCTCATCCATACGCCAAATTCTTCGTACATCCACAAGGCCCAGAGCCTCCCGCCAGAAGCGATCTGCAATGGGGAGTTGGTGAAGAAGCTGAATTGATCAACCTCGCCCCGTTGATCGACCCGGTAACCACCAAGTGGACGTACGAGCAGGCTGTGCACAATTTTACAAGCCCGGTTCTCAGCCTGCCTCGCCGAATGGCAATTGTTAGTATGACCCGAACGTCACGCCGCTTGTTGCGCTTGATTTCCGCCGAACAGCGAGCCAAAGGTTCCTGGATCGTGAGTGAAGCTACTCCAGAGACCTGGTCGCTCTTGCACGGTCTGAAGGCTGTGTACGTGCCTCATCTACTTGCATTTACTTCGGTAACCTTACAAGGCCCGCCTGAAGCAATGGCATCAGAGCTGGAGGACTTGTTGCATCGAGGACCGCCGTGGTCTCTTGCTGGCGGGGAGCACGCAAGCATACTCTGGTGCGACGACGTGGGTCTGCCGGAGCAGCGTTGGCTTGATGCTACGTACTTTTACTGGGCCGGACAGGCGCCTCAGACGTGGTGGAATTACACTAACGGGACTTGCACGTACCCTTTGGTGCTTCACCCGGTCAAAACTGATTGATTTGTACAGGCTGAGTTGCTTGGTTAGAGCAGAAAATTAGTAAATTGCATGTAAGGTTGTATTACTTGATGACTATGTAAAGTATGGAAGCGACAGAAAGGACCCCATTTTTCTAACAGATATATACAAATTATTGATAAGAAGGCAATACACGATCCGAAGCTAGTGTTGACCATCTGCCTTTCTGCGATGCAACGTTCACTGTCTTATTTCTGTGATCCGAGCTCATGCGTATGACTGCCTGCGAGCTCATGTCGAACCGGGTCCGAAGTCAACTCCACAGAGTCCGGCTGCCCGAGTCCAGTCTTTCTGATTCCCCCTCCATAAAATGAATGTTGGTCAACAGTAGAGGATACTCCGTACTCCTCCACAGTCTCGTCATGTTGCTGGCGGTAGCTGCCTGGATTCGATCGACCGCTCGAGTTACGTCGTCGCCAGAACCAGAACAGTGCTCCTGCTAACGTGGCTGCAGCGAGAAGTCCCACACCAGCCCCAATTCCAATCAAGCCACCTTGTGAGAGTCCACTAGAGGCTTCCTCTGCTGCAGGAGCGCTTGTCTCGGACGCGCCTGCCGATACAGACGTGCTTGACAGGCTCAGGATTGTTGTGGGGCTTGGTGACAAGCGTGATGATGAAGATGTGATCGTACTCGACGTGGTAGAAGATTGCAAAGATTCTGTGATCGATTGAAACGCTGTGACGGTGGTGCCTCGTGAGGTCTGGCAGGCGTAAGACTTGAAAGAATAAGTGCCCCCGGACGTGTATTCTTGGCCATAAAGGATCAGTGTGCTGCAGTAGGGTGCGTCCGAACCACTGTGAATACATCGTTAGCGATCGTGATTTTCGTGCACGCAACCAAGTGTACTTATAGGCAAGGCGCAACATACCAGTAAAAGTCCTCACCAGACAGCAAGACACCCTCGTTATCGTTCGGGTTGTTGTTTGAGCCGTAATCTGTACACGCCGACACGTATCCGCAGCCTATGTCGCCGTTACCAGGCGTGCAGCATCCAAAATTCGGTGCCGAGTAAGGCTCAGTGTAATAGGAGCAGTACAAGCCCTGACCGCATGTCACGGGAGAGGACCACTCGCCATTAGTGTAACCGCATGTCTGTGAATTTATGACTGGACGCCCAGGAACTTGGGATCGAGGTCGAAGGGGAGGAGAGGTCGTTATTGCTGGTCCCATCAAGACATGGTTGCTCCCGGAATATGATGTTGTGACAGCGACAGCGGAGGATACGTGGTTAACGACAAGTGCGGGAAGAATCAATGACTTTGCCCATATCGCCATTAGAGAGTTGTGGATGTGCAAAGGACCGCTGAGAGCCCGTAACCAAGAGTTAAGTGACACACCAAGTGATCGGTATCTCGGTGTAGTGATGCGATGCCTCACATCAATAGCATAGACTTTGAAAACGGAGAGGTCAAAAAGTGACTCCAGGCGCGCATGTTCATCGTGCCAGGCAAAGCTGACTTTAGAGTCCAGATTCGATCGGTACTGCTATCCGAAATGTGTTGGCACGGGTCGATAATCATACTTCCAAACTTGACTGGCTCGCTAGAATGAATCAAATGAATTGTCATGTCGTTAATAATGCCCTAGTATGCTCCATCCTTGCAGCCTGCCGGCCTACGGCAGTGTTGAGCCATCCTTCGAGGAGCTAGGGCCAATCCTGAAGAGCCTCGGCGCGCGCAGAAACCCCAGCCGTCGTAGCGAGTCCGATGGACCAACGTTCGAGGCGGATGTGCTTTGACGAAACTCGATCCATGGCGTGGTTTATCGTGCTCAGACATGTAGGAGCAGGAGAGTCGGCATGTTTAATATATTTGACTTCGGCACCTGCCTGTTGCTCCTTGGAGGCATTATCTTTCGAGAATATAGATCGAAAGTGATCATATAGGCTTTATCTCCTGCGGGACGCTGATGACGAAGTTGCCTCTCACCAATCTTCTTTCTCTCTGAGCGCTTAATACGCCAGTGATGAGAGGAGTTGGAGGTACGGAGGTTGGACATACCTGCAGACCCACTTTCGGCTCACCTTGGCGGCGCCTCTGCGGATGACGGCCCGACACAGTGTCCTTCCCCGACGCAGTAACAGCCATCCATTCATTCTCTTATACATGAAACAATAGACTGCTACTTCCACCTTCGCGTAAGATTTCAATGATGGCCCATAGTCTTGTGCATCAAAGGTGCTATCGTATTGATCTTGGCTGAACTTGTTTGTGTTTCGATTCACCATTTTCTCCTTGCCTTTTTCCAAAGGTCGTCGCGTGTACACACAACACCTTCACACTACTGGTCCAACGCCAGTCTTCAGCAACAAGATGGCGACATCCGAACAGCAATATACCGCGACCATTGTGTATGGCTACACATGGGACGTCAACATGGTATCAACACAAACCCTAAGCTATACAACCACCTACACAAATTCCCCAGGTTCTTACCACCTGTATACCATCGTCGGCAACGTCGACCTTTCGAAGTCCGAGACTGTCGGATTCGACTTTACTCTGACACCTCCGGGAGGACTGCTGACTTTGTCCGAGCTGGCGACCGTGGCAACACACCGCCCTACGCGTACGCCTCCGTCCAAACCCATTGGCTCGACATTGGACGAAAGTACTAGGGACGGACTTGGTGCGACTCACGCTCCTGCACCAAACCAGCACACCAGCAGCTGGCATTTGATATGCAACAGCAGCTTTTCTGTGCAAACGGCGCTTGTTAGTGTATTGTTTGCGTTACTTTTCTTTGGCATTCATCGACGTTGGAAGAGCGCACAGAACAGAGGTTTTATCCGTGAGAACCTCGCGCATTTCAAAGAGCGTCCGTGAGCGTTTCCATGGAATGTTCGATCGCTTTTGGGACAGGCACCAAAAGTCCGATGAAATAGCCAAACGATAGCGTCTTCATACTTGATGGATAACTTTCTTTACTAGTCGTTAACGCAAGAGGAAACGCACGCCTTCATGGCACATATGCAATCATTGATGATAAATAGAAACGAAGGGTACAACCCTACATGTCGATCATGGTGGTGCGTTACATGTATGATGTGATGACTGGACCCCAATTTAATGTATCAATGTGTCATTGTCTTCATGGGGGATGGTTATCGAGGAGCGCTATGGATTTGCTTTTTTTTTGGAACAAGGATTGCTGTAATGCTCTCAGAGCTGATTTTTTTTTTCCACTACATCAGCATCAGACTCTTTCTCTTTTCGGTTGGCTCGCCAATATATCGCCATGATAACCAAGGTCAAAGCAACACTTGCAGCATACAGCCCCATGATGGAAGCAAACGCATTCCGGTAATATGGCGCATCGCTGCTCCGGAACAGCTGCTGGCCTGACGACCCGCCTAGGTTCGAACCCATCACCACAAGAGCCAGTCCGATGCTGCGACTTGTCCTACTGCGTGCGTTGATGCTCAGCCAAGCATCGTTCAAGCCTTGGGCAAGAGCGTTGCCGCCGCTCAATAGCATGAATAGGGCATACTTCACCCATTTCTTGTCATTTAGCGATCCGAAGAGCGATCCGGAGAAGATGATCGACCAAGAGAATGCAACGACGCACCAGGGACCCCGCCATCCGGTTTTGTCTGACGCGAAAGAGATCATGAAGTTCAAGATGATCACAAGGAAGCTGCTTACTGAGTTCAGAAGATTGGCGTCAATCTTGCTGAAGCCTAATGACTTGATGACCGTCGGCCCGTAGAGTTGCAAACCACCTTTTGGGCGCCATTGCGACAATGTTGAAACACATGTGCAACCACAGCCGGGGTTCGAGAAGCGCTCCGATGATGGTGGCCTTGGTCATTTGCGCTCGAGTGTCATTGGGGTTACCAAGTACACCGAGACGAGTACCCATCACCTCCCTGTCTCGAGCGCTAAAGAGTTCCCAGTTTCCGATGATTGGCTTTGTACGGACAGGAGACTCTGGAAGAGCCACCAACATGAGTGGTAGCACACAGGAGGTCAACGCACTCTCGACAATGAACAACCATTGCCACCCTGAGATACCCTGAAGACCACCCATCTGCAGAACACCGGCAGCGATCAGCGACCCTGTAGCGGTAGCAAAGTGATTTCCGAAGTAAAAGACCGCGGTACGCAAGGCAAGCTCCTCACGCTTGTAGAACAAGGCGAGCATGTACTGTGCGCCTGGGATACATCCTGCCTCAAAGATACCGAGTAGAAGCCTTGTAACGTAGAAAGAAGGCTTATCATGAACCCAAGCCTGACCGAGCGCGATTGATCCCCATGACCAGACTTGGGCAGGCAGCCAGGTCCTGCAACCAATCTTCTGCAGGAGCAGGTTTGAAGGAATCTCCGCCACGATGATGCCGATGAGCTGCAACTGGTTTTCAAGATTTACTTCGTCGCTTGTGATTTCTAGATCTTCCTGTAGAGTATCGGTAAGGGCGTTCGAGATGTTTGTTGCGGTCTAGCTGCAACATGAAGGATCCAAGGAGTAGCAGCGGCATTAGGATGCAATCAAGCCTGTTTGGCCGTCCATTAGCGACACGTCATTGAAGATACCATTCAGAAATCCAAGGCTTACTTTCTCACGACACGCCTCTCATCGGCACGTGATACGGTTTCTTCATCCACCGCAATATCTCCAACCTCCATCTCCTTCGTCGGAGGCAATGATGGCTCCACAATCTCGGGGCTCAATAGGCCTTGTGGGAATCAGAAGTGACTCGGATGCTCAGTGCTCGAGATTGTCTTGTTTCTTCGCTGAGATCGGCCAGTGTGGTTGCCAGTGAATTTTATGATAGCCCTTTTGTAGGCATCACGAAGATAAGCAGGCCAAACGCCTAGCATTTGGCTATGCCTCTCGAATCACATCACCGTCTTATCTTATGTGCAATGCCGTATCTTCTATTGCGTGACGTGCGATAAGTCTATCTTGTTTGGCTTGTGTAGTTATCCGATTGGTTTTCGGAGCCTCCGTCGGCAGTGAGCGACGGCGTTGAGCGCGAGATTTCACGCCATGAGAAAGCTCGCGCGCGGCATCTGGGAAACCTACAGCCATTGATGACCATCGTAGATATCATTCAAATTGTCTACTAAAGTGAAGAGGTATTTCATTCCATTGTCTATCTAGCTTTGAAAGCAAGAAGATACATCATCAACCATGTCCAAGGATCCTAACAAGCCGAACATCGTCTTAGTGCTGGCAGACAATCTGGGATGGGGTGAATTGGGTTGCTACGGAGGAGGAATACTGAGAGGAGCAGCTACGCCACGAATCGATGCACTGGCGAAAGAAGGCCTGTTGCTTCATAACTTCAATGTCGAAAGCGACTGCGTACCAACACGCTCTGCGCTGATGACTGGACGCCATCCTATCCGCACAGGCTGCCGGCAATCTGTACCCCCGGGGTTCCCTCAAGGCCTTCAACCATGGGAAGGTACTCTACCAGAACGCCTTAAAGCCCAGGATTATGCCAAAGCACATCATGGTAAATGGCATCTAGGCGACGTTCCGGGTCGGTATCCTTCCGATCGAGGCTTCGATCAGTGGTATGGAATTCCTCGAACGACAGACGAAAGCCAGTTTACCTCGGCGATTGGATTCGAGCCCGAAGAGGTCAACGAGATGCCTTACATCATGAAGGGCACTGCTGGAAAGCCGTCTGAGAATGTACACCTCTACGACTTGGAGAAACGCCGAGAGATCGACGAGCTGCTTGTCGAGGAATCAAAAACTTGGCTTTCGAGGCAAGCCGAACAAGGCAAGGCATTCTTCTTGTACCATACCCTGGTCCATCTGCATTTTCCTACGCTTCCTCACAAAGACTTTGCCTGCAAGACTGGTAACGGCGATTTCGCCGACTCGATGGCCGAGGTGGATTATCGTGTCGGCCAACTCGTCGACCACACAGACAAGCTCGGATTGCGGGACAACACCGTGTTCATCTTTGCATCAGACAACGGACCAGAATTCCGCCCGCCTTATCGAGGCACTGCAGGGCCATGGATAGGCACCTACCATACGGCAATGGAAGGCAGTCTGCGTGTGCCTTGCATTATTCGATGGCCGTCTCATGTGCCCGAAGGGAAAACATCAAATGACATCGTTCACGTCACCGACTTGTTCTCCACTATATGCGAGATTGCCGGGGCCCAAGTTCCAGACGACCGGCCCATTGACGGCATAAGTCAAGTCAAATTCTTGAAGAATCCCGAGGAGTCCAGATCCGAACGACGCGGATTTCTGTTCTACATCAAAGACGAGCTGCGGGCAATCAAGTAGAAGGACTGGAAGCTCCATCTGGTGTGGGAGCCGAAGGTGAATCACTCCTCAGGGAAGCTCGAGTCCCCGTATCTTTTCACCCTGGTGCGTGATCCAAAGGAGGAAACGGATATTCTGGCCTACAACACTTGGGTGCTACAGCCAATCAGGAGGATGCAGGGAGAATTTATGCGCAGTCTGAAATCCAGTTCCGCACCTCCCGATCCTTGGAAAGAGTACTGAACGTACTGCCCATTGACCAGCGAGATTCGATGTAAAGACTACAATTGTCGGCCAAGAGAAAGATTGCACGGATTTGTTCGTGTGTGCCGGAAATGAGTAGCTTTCTTCACCCAGTGCCGCGCAGTCTGCGGCAGATAAAATGAACTCGGCCCTTCACACCACTCGCAGTGAGTCTTCGATGTCATTATTGCTGTAAAATATGTCGGCCAGATCCAGGCTATACGACTGATCTCCAGTGTTGTTTTCGATGTTGAGGAGGCTGGACGTTCTTGCTGTTACGAGGTCGCGAGATTGTGAATGGAATATTTCTGCGGCGAGATCATCGAAGGAGTCTCTCAGGCGCGCGCCGGCAGGGTATCGCTCGGCCATTCCCCACAGCACTGCCGAACAGACGGTGATCAGGTGTCTCACCTCTCCCATGTCCACTGTTACGTCTGAGTTCGCCGTGAAAACTTTCACGCAGTGTATCAGTGCTCGACCACACAAATAGAGATTGTGGAGAGTCCGCCAGTAAAATCGTAGTCTGCTTTCCTTGAAAGTCTTCTTGTACGTTGAGATGCTACGGGCGGCGTGTTTCAGGAGTGTCGATGTCTCATCTTTCGACAGACAGACCAGCTGAATTGATGGACTGAAGAGGCGCACTACGGCGACCTCGAAGAATCCATCGACGATGTCTGGAGATACGAGTTTGGTAGGCTGGACGAAGACTGGACATTGGTCCTTCCATGACAGCAAATGAGCAAATATCCATGACCTCCATTGCTCCAACTCCTGCAGTGAGCGCTTGGCCTGAGTGAGTTGCAATCGGTATCGTTGGATCTCCGACTCAAGTTGACGCATGCGAAGTATATGGATCGCTAGTGCCTGCATATGGTCGTTCTTGCTGTTGGTTGGCAGTGAGGTCTTGATATCATCGTCGGCCAACTTGACCGGGATCGATAGTACTGAGCTTGAGTTACGCTCGAAATTGTAGAGCGTCCAGAACAACCATTGTCTGCGCTCCGATGAAGTATCACCGTGAGTTCCTGGACTGTTGATGTGATATTCGTTCGCCGGCGCGAGGTGCAGTTCCAAAGAAATGGCCAAGTTCATGGCTGTACCAAGAAATCTCAGATAGGCGGCCAGGTCAGAGGCGAACATTGTGTACTGGATCATCAGCAGCAGTGATTCGATTTCCTTGAGGTCTCCAGTGCAAAATGCCAGCGGTTGATCGTCGCATATCGTACTGGCGATCCCGAAGTATCGTTCTGCCCGACGCGGTCGAATACGTAGGGTCTGTGCAGTTCCGCAGTCGCACGGCTATGGCAAGAACGGTGCACAGTGTGAAAGCAGCCTTTGGTCTTGATAACAGTACATCCATACCTTTTTCATAAAGCCCATGGACCGCATGCTCGAACCTGTATTGGTCGAGGAACGGAGAGAAAAAGTTGGAGTGTTCAAAGTAAGAATCAATCAGAACCTGACACTCTGCCTCGGAAGGCGTTGCAAAATGTCGAAATGTCGAAGGCCGCTTGCAGGATTGGCCAGCAGGACAAGATAGTGATTTGCGCGCACAATTACAAAGAGATGTCTGATCGGGTAGTGTCCCGCATACCATGCGGTTGGTGTCCAGCTCGTCCCTCCGCCCATTGGAGTTGTCAAGATCTCGTGGTGATGGCGCATTGGACACTTCCGTGGAGCCTTCTTTGAGAAGTCTGCGTTCCAGAGCAGCCACTTTGTCTTCGAGCTCCTTGACATATCTGACTCGTGTCAGCGCCCTTCGACCAATATCAAGCTGGTACATACCTTCTGGAAGTAGTGTGACCTGTAGAATCAGAGCTGACGCAACTCGCCCCTACTCTGCAGCAATTGGAGCAGGCTGGAAGCTCCTGATCGCATCGTTGTTTGCGTTGTTTGCATCGAGTACGAGCCGTCACGTTGCTGCGTCTAACGTTGGTACGCGGACGACTCGCCATGGATGAATGTTTGCTCGACGAGGCTGTATGGTTGAGGTGACTCCTCCAGTCTCAAACAAAGATTCGTCTCAGGTTATGTTGAGTAAATCGGAGCTCCCGGTGCCTTTCGGCCTATATGTGCCCTGATTGTCAATCTGCGTGAAGCAAAATAGTATTATAGATGGAGTCGCTTGTCGCATCACCTTCGGAGACTCTCGACTCCCTCCTAAATCTCAGAAGCATTTGATATCCTGGCAGTAGAGGATACAACCCTATGAACCACCCCTACGCTCTTACATAAGCCAGCTGTGTGATGTGATGTAATAGCTGGACCCCAATTTGATCCCAGAGAGCCGAGGCAACTTGCTGTCTTCGACCTCACCAAACACCCCCTCGGGTAACAGAACAATGGCTGTCAGACCAGCTTCGTAGAAACATACAGCCTTGTAAGGATATATCTCTTTTACTCGATACATATCTTGCATTCCATCCGTTCATCCATTCACCATGTCAGCCGAAGCGGACGTCAAGCTCCACAACTTCAAGGGAATCTTCTCGTTAGACGGCAAGGTCGCGGTCGTGACCGGCGGCTCACGAGGTCTTGGTCTCCACGCTGCTTCGGGGTATGCCTCCACTGGCTGTTTTCTAGCAGCACTATACTCACATCCCACAGTCTCATCCAAGCCGGCTGCTCGAAAGTCTTCATCACCTCTCGCAAAGCCTCCGCTTGCGAGGAAGCATGCGCCGCTCTGAACGCCCTGCCTTTCCAGGGTAAAGCGATCTCTGTCCCAGCTGATATCGCCAAAGCCTCTGAGGTCGAGCGGCTGGTTGCTGAAGTCAGCAAACACACTGATCATGTCGACATTCTGTTTGCGAACGCTGGCGCTTCATGGGGAGCGTCGTTTGACAAGACCCCGGAGAGCTCGTTCGACAAAGTCATGAACTTGAACGTCAAGAGTGTCTTCCTCAGTGTGCAGAAGTATGCATCCCTTTCTTGCACGCAATTCAGCCTCTCGCCTTGCTAACATATCGACAGATTCGCACCACTCCTCCGCAAACGCGCCTCCCTCGAAGACCCCTCCCGTGTCGTAGTCACCGCCTCAGTCGCAGCCCTCGGCCTCGGTTCTCTCGGCGAGAACGCAACCTTCGCATACAGCGCCTCCAAAGCCGCCGTGCTACACCTTACCCGTAACCTGGCCGTCGACCTGGCACCGCAAGGAATCCTCTGCAACGCGATCGCGCCGGGCTTCTTCCCGACCAAGATGGCAAATGGCTTGATGGAGCTGCAGGGTGGCACAAAGCAGTTGGCAGAGGACACGCCTAATAAGAGATTGGGAACTGCAGAAGACATTGCGGCGGCTGTTGTGTATGTTTGCTCGAGAGCAGGTGGACACATGAACGGTGGGTACATTGTGTTGGATGGTGGGAGTGTGCTTGCGAGGGGCAAGTTGTAGCGTACGGAGTAAGTTTGTTGTACAATCATACGATTCACGCCCTGTGCTTTGCTCGACTTTGCATTCAATGGGGGTTGTCAAATCCTCGGATGGGATCATTCCTTCAAACCCTCTTTCTCTCGCCTGACACGACCGCCTCTGGGCTGGCAGACAGACCTTCGTCGTCCTCCCTCTCCGACGGGACAGTGTACCAGACCTCCGTATCCTTGCCGCTTCCTGTCGCTAGGAGGCCAAGACTCTTCGCAAGTTCCTTCGGATCCATGCGATCGCTGCTTACCAAGGTCTGGGAGAGCGGCGGCAAGGATTCAATGCGATGTCCATACTCTTTGACATGGACACGAGTCTTACGCTCTGCAATGAAGTCGTCAGCTCGGTGTTCAACTTCGTATTCGTTCAAATCATGGGTCCAGCAGCTTACTCTTCTTTTGTTGCTGCTCAGGCGCCTGATCTTCGCTCTCTGGCTCGTGGGTTCGCTTGCGCTCTGACAGGTCGTTCGGGTCAGTCTCATTCTCTCTTCCACTCGATAAGGTCAGATACTCACTGCTACCCGATGCCTCTGCTTTCTCTTCTTTAACGAAGGTCCCTCCCGTCATGCTGGGCTGCACGACTTCTGAAATGCTGTCGCAGTCTTCTGCCTGCTCTGCCATGGACCCGATGGCCCTGCTTTTGCCTTGCTGCTCTGGTAGAGATGTGGCGTCACGGAACTTACTTCTTCTTTTCTGCTTTTCGATGCGTCTGCCGTCCACTACATGTGCGGTTCGGACTGTTTTGGCGAGTTAGCGAGGTGGTGCGTCGAGAGAGAGAGAGAGAGGAACATTGCGCCTTACTGATGGTGAAGTAGACTCTTGGAGGTAGCTCGATCATGTCTGGGCGAGGCTGTCGGTGCAGCAAGAAGACACAAACGCTGCTGAGGGCGACGAGTGAGGAAGGAGCGACCGGCAAGGAGTCAAGTCGGCTAGGCTTCCACATAAGGGAGCACATGCCAACGAAGATATGCTGCTATGGCTTGTGACGAGCATGGCTGAGGCAGCTGTCGGCCTGGCACTTACATAGCACAGCATGGCATGAGGAAACATTCTGGCGCTGACTGCATTCAAGAATAGGTAGCATTCGCAAGAAACCCATCATCCTATGCTAGCAGATGTACCAAGCATCGCAATCGCCTACCACCGATCTGCCATGAGAGCAATGTCAACCTCTCCAGCCCCATTTGAATGGTGGATGTTCCACAACCCGATCTGCAACTAACAATATCACTGAACAACATTCCTTGCAAGTCTGATGTCACTGCATCCAGACTGTTGCATTTATTGGAAAACAATCTCAGAGGTTAGTTCTCCACTTGACGAACCTGATCACATTTTCGATCTTCCTATTGAAGTGTTCCACCATCGAGTTATGCTTGGCTTTCAAGTCCTTCACCTGCTTCTCCAGACGTTTCACCCTCTGCTAGAGTGCCAGGATGGCATCGCCAGGCTACTTGTCCCTCGTAGCGCAGCTCGCGATGCACTTGCAACACTAGGATAGACCTCCACCAGCTTTGTTAGAGACTGGACTTGAGGAGCACTAGGAGACCGCATGAACATCGAACACCTCGCGATAAAAAGCGATCGCACCTAGCACAGTCCTACCCAGGCCTGCTTGGTCGCGGTGGCGAGGGCACGAGAGACGAGTTCCCCACCCCTCAGCAGTGTCTTCCAATTCAGCCAGGCGAATGGTGCCATCTTCGGCCGTCTCGATAATGCCACCGAAAACATCGATCCACTCGCCGAGGAGGCGGCTGCAACGCGTGTCGCAGCCAACCTCAAGTCCAAGACAGGTGAAGCGGCCGGCCCTGTGTGGATCGCTGATTCTGAGAGCACGCAGCATGATGATGGCTTTGTGGTTGAGGTTGTACGTTTCCGCAACGCTGTTGAGAGATGATGAGGGCGATGCGAGCTTTGGGACGTGAATGGAGACCATGATGAGTAGCGTGTGTGCTTGATTCGCTGTATGCCTGTTCTGCATTGTTGTTAGCAGCGAAAGACTATATGTGGACTGTGGAAATTGACCTTGATGAAATCTGCGGGCTTGCAAATGATCTGGCACAGGATTCTCGGTCGGTGTTGTTGATTGAAGTTCTCGAAGGCGAGATTGAAGCGCGCCGGCTTGAGGACAGCGCCGGCTCTCTTGCTTTGGTGAAATCGCGAGTGATGGAAAGAGGGAAGCAGGATCACAAGTGCTGCACAGATAGATAAATTAACATGATTATACGCTCAAACGCTACCCCTGACGAATGGAGCTCATGTTCCAGGCGACAGCTGAGCAAACGGAGAGCTCCAAACATCAAGACAGTAGCTCGACGGACACTTGCATGAGTGTGAGTCGCGAGCTCGATGCTGAAACCAATGGTAAATTGCATTTGTGCTCGTAGCCGGTGGTTGGTGCCGAATTCGCCATCCGCATAGAATAAGTCCATTTGGTTGGCTAAACGTGCTCTGAACAGGTAATGGCGGCGGTTCGATAAAGTGCAAGACAGTACTTCTCCACATCTTCAACGGAGACTTGCAGTAGTTCACTGACTGGGACAGCAGCTCGCACGACGTCTCGGTCTATGAAGTTGCGAAAAGAGTAATAGATAGATCATCCAATAGGTGGTGGCCAGTGGACCACAGCACAAATAGCTCACCAGAACATGAGAAGGCTTTGCGAGTCAGTGTACCAGGCAGGTGGGCTCTTATGTTCTGGTGCGCCTTGGCTTTCACGAAGGCTTGCACGGGAAGCAGGCGAGCATTCAAAGTAGCGGTCTGCGTGGCACTGGAGAGTCGGTTGCAGATGCATGACTATCCGTGCCTCGTGCATAGCGACGAGCGCGTGCATGATTGCGATAGTGGGCGATCTGCGATTGATGTTAGACGATTCTCCGAAACTCAAACTTTTGGGGAGTTGCGGTACTTACAGCATACAGTGCATTCGCGAATCTTGGTCCACTTGGGACCTAGATCTCGACTAACCTGGGTGTAGGTCGTAATCCAGGCGGCTTTGTAGTACAATAAGCCGCTCCAGTTGGCTCCCTTAGCCACGGCCATGGCGTGCTGGAAAGCGGCGCGGTCTTCCTTGTCCGGCTTCCGATTCCACTTGTGGGAGGATGAGATATGCAGTGTGCCCAGTGGATCTTTCCAATCTAGCTGTCGAGACTTTTGCAGAAGAGACTTTAGATGGTCAGGTACGGTGCTGTCATCGAAGACAAAAGCGAATTGGATAGTGCTCGAGTGCTCCGGGCAGAAGCGGTTGTTTGAGGAGCATTTGCAGGTCGACTCGATAGGGACTCTCGCCGTAACATGGCGTACTGACTTCAAAGGAGCCGAGCTGTCGGCGCCGACAATTTGCTTGGTTGCGATGCTGTATTCCATGTCTGTCCAGTTCAGCAGTAGCTTCGGAGTTCCTGCGCGGGGACGCATGATCTGGTCGAGGCGTCGCTGTAGCGCTGCTCTGTACTCGCAGTTGAACTCGAAGCATGAGTTGCCAAAGCTATTCGCGGTGAAGAAGCGCTCAGTTGGAGCTCTTCCTGCACTGGCGAAGTTGATGCAGACACCGATATTGGCATCGGCGGCCAGGCAGTCGAATAAGTCGTCGCAGAACATTCTTGACATTCTCGGGTCCCGTAGGGTGGCAGTTGTAGTGAGCGATGTTGTAGAGCTATCGCTGTGTGATGACACTACCTGGCCGTCTGGCTGGTGAGAAGGAGTTGTTGTGGCTTCTTCAGCGGCCGACAGTGTTACTTGACCGTGTTCCTGGAGGTGATGTGATTGGTTTTCCAAGTCTCCTGTGGCGCTTTCATCGTCATCTACTGTAGCAGCGTCGTTGCGCAAACGCAGAGCGAGACCAGTATGATGAGCCATCGTGCTTCTAGGTGCAGATCAACTGCACGACAAGATAGAGAGAATGGCCGAATATGTAGGGGCATGCAGAGATGAATTTCCACAAAGAAATCACATTTGTGAAGCTTCTGCTTAAATTCGCCGTAGAAGTCCATTAGCATTAGGCTCATGTTATTCCATATATGTCCAGCAACGAAGAAAACTTAAAAACAACATTTTGGCCGCAATGCTTGCGTAATCGCCAATCCGATCGTGCGGTTGGCTTGTCGGCTGCACTGTGACTACAAATTGGAGCCAGCTATTCGGAAGAGGATAAGCCACGATTGCAACTTTTTATCATACTGTACCTACCTTAGTGCGTGCATGTCGTGGGGCGCGTGGAAGTACTCGTGGGGAGTGTCGTCCAGCCTGATGGCTATGCAGAAGCAAGCCGACACTATCAGCAATAAACAGTGCGTACGATTTCGACGGGTCTGAATGCATTCGCAAACCAAAGTATCCAGGCTGCATTAAGTGTCAGCGTCAAGCACAGTAGCCCTTTCCTTAACTCTGTAAGAAGCTCGGCGTCACTTGCCGCGTCGTCGCATCTTTCTACACTCGATTAGCAGTTTCGTGGCCTCTTGTATTCCGGCAGTATTCTCATTTTCTCTTGCGCTTTCTTCTTATGCTTTCGGCACAACTGTCAAGGTACTCACTGGAGCGCGGAATTGCCGTCAGCCGTCTCAAATCAGCATGAAAATCGCTCGACGCGAAGGAAATGAACCACAGCAGTCGATTTGCGTGGGCGACCGTCTATGAGATTCCGACCGAATCTCAAATTGCAGCTGCAGTCGCAGTGAGGGTGAGGTCAGCTGCAGCACCCAAGAGCGACACCGGACAATCTTTGTTACGGCCACACAACTCGCGGTATCGCTCAATGCTGGACGACTTGATCGAAGCCGTGGGTCGCTTGATCACCGTCAGATGTGGTAGTAGTGCGACCAGGTCCAAGTCGCAGGTGGGCGATGCGCATGCGACCCCTAGTGTTCATGTTGGCGTAAATCTTCCTTGTGATGCTCTGTTCGAGGAAGATGCATGAGTGCCTTTGAAGCGGATGCAAGCCTCCAACGCAACCACGCAAATGCACGCCGTTCGCACAACAGTATCATCACCGAGACAACCCGAACATAGCATCATCGTACTATTAGCAACACGCATGCAGTGTGTAAGCAGTCCGCGGTTCTGGGCAAGATCAACATGTCGGGTCAGTGGAAGGTGGCCGAAAGCTGCTGTCAACACAAGCTCACGTCTTGAAACGTTGAGGCGTCCTTTGGCTTCGTCGCAACCACGGATGTCGAATAGCCTCATCCTTGACAGCTCGGGCTGTCGCTCTGGCAATCGAGTTCTTGCGACGATGATGCATGAGCTAGGAGGCCTACACGGCGAATGCGACCGAAGTGCTGCATGCATGAGATTTAGATTCGAGGTAACATCTCCGAGTCAACATGAATACCAAGCTTCTCTCCTGCAAGTGTGAGGTCAGCGTTTTGGGCCAGTTCTTGCCGGCTCACATCGGCCCTGAGGTACAGTTGGGAGGTACAATTGACAAACAATAATATCACGTCATTCACCATTGATCGTGGGGATAATAGCGTGCGCGAATGCTCATATGAGCCATATGCGGACGTTTCTTTCCGATCCAAAGACGGCAGCGAGTAGCCTCCATCGGCGATATCGCCGTGGCACAACATTGCGTGGTTCGCCGCGAGAAAGTCGGCTTGCGACTTTGCCAAGTAATACCATGCGATTTAGAGTTCTGGTCTCCTGTCTATCGAGCGGGGCTGGGATGCAAGCCATTCGCCTCAACAGCCAAGCCAAGACAGGAACACGAGAGGGCTGTTTTGTTGCTGCTGGTCATGCTGCTCTGCGGCGTCGACCTGTCGAGCTCCCCTGCCACCATCTACCAGCCAGCTCGACAAGAGCTTTCATGCGCTGTAAAACGCATCATGGGTTTTCGCGCAAGGCATGATGCTCTGTGCGCAGCAGCAGGATTTGTCGCGGTGCAGATCGCTTCGTCTAGTCGTCTGGTATCCCCAGACCCGTCCTTCCTCAACGGGTTCGCCTCTGCTAGTCTATCCTGGGGTCCGGGGAGATGCGGCGGGCATCTTGATCGTTTCTGGTGGGCAGCTTGGAGCTCGATTGACTTCCAAGCGTTCTCGTGTTCCTGCAGCAGGGCAGAGAGGACCGAACCACTCGCGACGAATGTACCTGCAGGTACTAGGAAAGCTTACAGGGGAGGTCCAGCGAAGTACGGCACGTTGCTCTCGGCAACATGAACCGCGAAAACTTCCTACCACTTGCAGCGTAAGTGGCTTGGTCGAGGAGAGATTCGTCCAGCTGTGCGAATGTTGGAAAAGCACCTCCAAGAGGTCTATGAACAGGCCAGCGAAGGCGTTATAACGGTCTTCAGTGCTCACAGGCTGGCGTCAACGGCTTCCGCTCGAATGGGCACCGAGACAAAACGGAGAGCCCGCTGCGATCTGCAAGCGATGGTGTTCTATTCTTGACCTCCACTTGTTTTTGTGCGCTAACGCTGGTGACATCTGGGGATATTGCGGGTGCGGCGAACATCGGCGACGTCCTACCATCTTCCATTTTCCAGAAAACAAGCGCTGGGCGGCAGCGATGGTTCCACGAGCGCATGTGTGCCGTGCAAAATGCGCCTCCACCGGCCACCACGACAACGAGGATGCCGGCATACGACCACGTTCTCCCAGACGACCACCAGCACCTGCAGCGGCACAAGTTGCCTGTCGTCACGCGCGCAAAACGCCAAACCTGCCTGTTCCTGGGCGGCTGCTCGTCTTCTGCGTCCCAAGCGCTAGCCTACCCGTTCGCGCGCGAGGTAGTATTCAACCTTGTTCTCATATTCCGCTGTCGCTTTTACGTTGTTTGGCTAGGATCGCTTGCCCACCACGGCAGGTCATCAACCCAGAATCCATCTCACCACGCAAGTGATTGGCTCGACTCATGCATCCGCCGTTGATCGCTATTGAAGGTTGCTGCAGCCATTCACGTCACGCACCAGAGTACCTTTCCCTCCCCGCCGCAACACACTTCTCATTGTACACGCAGGCTGGGACGTGCATTAGTCCGATGCGATCCTCCTCGCGAGGCCTCCATCTGGTCGATATATCAATGGCCTCCCATGCGGCTGAAAGGTCTTTCCTTCTCCTTCCAAACCCATCACAGTTGAGACTCTCTCGTTAAGGTCTCACTGTTCTCTCGTTGTCGGATCAAAGCAATACAATCTTATCCAATCATCTGCGTCTTGTGAAATATCAAGATGCTTTCCAAGGTTGTCGTACTCAGCCTTGCGGCTGCTGCGCTCGCCACCAGTGATCCTCCTACTTCTTACGGTGGCGGTGGATCACCTGCTCCCTATGAGGATGACAGCAAGAAGGGTGACGACCATGGCGACAAGCACTCGTCGTCCGTCGTCCCGCCACCCGCATACTCTGCCCCTTCTGCCTACGAGCCGAGCACGCCGGTGGAACCAACTGAGCCTGCTCCATACCCGTCGTCGACCACTCCGGTGATTTATACTCATCCGATCGAGTCTTCGACTAAAGTGGAGCCTGTCACCACGTCGTCCAGTGTCCCCGCTGAACCGTCGAAATACGAGCCCAGCAGCGACGCTCCCGAGCCCAGTAAATATGAGCCCACTAGCAGTGCTGCCGAGCCCAGTAAATATGAGCCAACCAGCGAAGTTCCGGAGCCCAGCAAGTATCCCGGCAAGCCCGATGATAAACCCGGCCACGATGACAAGCCGGGCCACGACGACAAGCCAGGCCACGACGACAAGCCGGGTCACGAAGACAAGCCGGGCAACGACGATGATAAGGACCATCCTTCTCCGCCTCCAAAGGAATATCCGCACCCGGAAGAGCCACCCAAGGAGCCCGAGGAGCCGCCAAAAGAGCCCGAGCAGCCGCCAGAGGAGTATCCTCACCCGGAAGAGCCACCCAAGGAGCCCGAAAAGCCAGCACCTTACCCTAGCGATAACACCACCGTCCCTGAGATTTACCCAACAGCTCCACCAAAAGACGAGACTGTGACTATCGGCACCACCGTCTACACGACTTACTGCCCTGCCACTTCGGTTGTGACATCTGGCCATGAAGAGATCACTTCTACTTACATGACCTACTCGACTCTCACTTCGACCTACTCTGCCACTGCCAGCGTCACTCAGACCAAGCCCGTCGAGACCAAGCCCGTCGAGACCAAGCCCGTCGAGTCGAGCCCTCTTGCTCCTGAGAAGCCAAGCACGATCTACTCCACGGCAAAGGTCACTGTTACCAGCTGTGCACCCGATGTTACCGACTGCCCGGCCGAGAGCACTGTTGTCAAGACTACCGAGGTGCCAATCGTCACCTCTTCTCCTATCGTTGAATCTACTGCTCCGTCGGTTGACGTCCCGCCGGTCGAATCTACTCCTCCTGCTGCGCCTGTGACTAGCAAGGCGCCGCCACCAAAGGAGACACCAATTTCGCCGATCCCTGCGCCCGAACCAAAGCCAGAGCCGAAGCCAGAACCAGTCCCAGAGCAGCCTCAACCCCAGCCTCCTGCGGAATCGCACGAAGTTCCTCCCGTTCCCCTGCCTTCGCCGCAAAGCCCGCCAAGTGAAGACCAACCTCCGGCACCTCCAGCACCTCAGCCAGAGCCTTCTACTCCCGCTTCGCCTCAAGTGCCGCCGCAAGAGCCCGCCCAACCTCAGGAACCTGCCCCAGAAGTGCCCTCAGCGCCTGTATCCCCGCCTCCGGCACCAGAAAGCCCAGCGGAAAGCCCAGCGGCGCCTGTCCCGACCACTTTGCAGCCCAGTCCGGCTCCTTCGAGCGAGGCGCCTTTCCCTGCCGGCAACGAGACTTCCCCAGTTGCTCCAAGCGGCACCACTCCCGCGGCCCCGGCCGAGCAGACCGTCAACTCTGGCGTGGGCAAGACAGCATCTCTTGCTTTGGTCTTTGGCGCCGTCGCCATGATCGCATTCTTCTAGATCACCAGCTTGGTGGAGTAGCAGATTGATCTGTCCAAGAGCTCTCGGGCAATCGAGGAACCGGCTTGGCGTATCAACGCAAGAAACAAGTGAACTTCGAAGCTGTAAATAGCTTTTCTTGATTGAGAAGTGTTCGTCAACTTGAGTAAATTTTGTAATGATTAACGGAACGAGGGAAAGAGCCTGGAAAGGCTGGGTAATGGGTCTCTACGACATCACGATCCTTGAAACGCAATATTGGAGGAAATATGAAATCGTGGGAAACAGAGGGCCAACAAGAGCCAAGTCGAAGTGATGGAAAACTCGAAGTAATGGTCTAGCGATACTCTTCAGATAAACAGAATCAATGAAATAAGTACAAGCAACTTGTATCACAGTTCTTGTGGTGGTCTCATCTGCTTTGTGGATAAACCAGATTTCGAGCATGCCATCGAGAAACAAATCCTTCGGCAATTTTAGCAATTCAATATACGGCAAAAGAGTGGCGTGAGAAGTCAAGTGGGGAGCTTCCGGTAGTAACTTTCAGACGCCTATCGAGCTTAGGTTCTTTTCTTTGTTTCTGCTCTTGGTTTGAGTCTTGACATCCCTTTCTATCAGATTGGCGCTTATGTGGCTGTCTTTGCATCAAACCCCAATCGCAGCCCAAGATGTGTCCTTGCAACCATGCAAGTTGACACCCAAAGACCAAGAGTTGGCTAAGCGGCGCAGCATAGCTTAGCTGATTAATTGTGGGTGTGAACTTGCAGCTCAGTCAGCAGCAGTAGACTACATGTGGAAGTACTTCTCGTTCCGCATGTCACTTGCAGTACAAGCAAGTCTCCCAATCTTGCGCCTTGCGAATGCGAGCCCCTACAAAGCTACTTTCGACTGTCATGGAGAAGCGATTACCAAGCGGCGTGGACCATGTACCAACTCTACCATGCTATTGACTAAACTCGCTCAGATCTCCTCGATCTGTGGAGTCTTATATAGTTGAGCTCACACCTTCCGGGCAGCTGGTCATCTACTCCAACTGCAACACTGATCCTTCTCAGCAGCCTTTCGACAACGTATACACCTAAATCAAACCTCCATACTCACATTACCACACATTAGATCAAGCACTATGACCAAGCTTATTGTAGTCTGTGGTGCTACAGGCGGCCTTGGTGGCGGCGTCGCCCGCCAGATGCTGAAAGAAGGCTGGCATGTCCGGGGCATAACACGAAATAAGGATTCCCCTGGGGCGAAAGCTCTCGTGGAGGCTGGCGCTGAACTTGCATCTGCCAGCTACGATGATGTGAAGTCTTTGGAAACAGCTTTTGAAGTGAGTCGAATAGAATGAGAGTGACCTTTTGACGGAGAAGCTCACACTACAAAGGGCGCCAACGCCGTCTTTGGCGTGACCAACTTCTTCGAATACATGCTGGAGAAGGGCGCCATGGCAGCCGCGAAGAGGGAGACTCAACAGCTCGTGAACATAGCCACTGCGGCAAACAAGATCTCAAGTCTTGAGCACTTGGTTTTGCACACTTTGCCGTCTGGTGAGAAGCTGGGTGGAAAACAGCATTATGTGCCGCACATGGACGTCAGTATCGCCCAAGATGTCTGACATCTGCGATCTATGAAATACTCACAGTTGTTTAGAGCAAAGATCAAGCTGCCGACGATATCAAATCGCAATTCCCCGAGCTGGCTGAAAAGACCACATTCGTCTGGGTCGGCTTGTTCACGAGCAACTTCTGGTCTGTCCCAACGATGAAGCCTGTCGAAATTGTAAGTAAATCAGCCCGTCCTTGCTTGCTCTCGTTGCTAATTCATACCACAGCCCAACAGCTATGGCTCTCACATCTACATCCAGCCAACCAGCGGCGAAACCCACTTGTACTACGCTGGCGACGGCGACTACAACACCGGCATTTTTGTCTCCGCCATCATCGCCAAACCCGAGATTTCCATGCCAGCCAGATACGCATTTGTCTACACTGAGCAAGGCCCATTCCGGGACTACTTGCAGGCTTGGTGCGATGTCACTGGTCGACGTGCCACGCACGTCCATGTGCCACAACCCGAATACGAGGCCATCTGGGGCAAGGACTTCGGAGAGGAAATGGCGTTGATGTTCAAGGCATTTGAGCCGGAGACCGACTGGGGCAAGGCGCACAATCCGGACGTGATAACTGCGAATGATCTAGGAATCCCAGGGAGCGAGCTTGTTGGGCTCAAGGCTACGCTTGAGAGGGAGAAACACAGACTATGAGATTCAAGAATCGAAGCAGGGGTTGGCTTTCGTGTATTCTGCCGCCCCCCGGGTTATGTCTTCCTCTTCAAATATTCCTTCTGATTGAGCTGATCAGTTCAACATTGCGTGACTACTATCTCTCCTTGACCGCCTTGTACCTCTAGAGAGAGTCTCCGATCTTTCCCAACAATACCCTTCTCGACTTCTCCAATACTAACCTTCCCTTCTCCACCCACTGGGAGCGCGGGCACATGTACAACACCCTTCGTACCTCTCGGCACATCCCACCTCAACACATACCGCTCGCCGCCTTCCGCAATCTCCCACTTCGCCGAGAACTTACCCAACTTCGTACTGAACCCTCCCTCCGCAAACTCCAAGTCTCCAAACTGTGGCGCCAGTTCCCACCTGCTCCCTAGCCTCTCCGCGACCTGCAGTCCAACAACGTAGTTCGTCAGCGCAGACGTCGGACCCGACGACCACCCATGTGCATGCGACACGTACGTCGCATCGTAGGCGTAGCCGCGGTAGTTGCGGTATGCCCAAGAGCCGTTGGTTAGGTAGCCTTCTATCACTGTGCTTCCTGTGCCGTTTGGGTGATTCAGATACCAGCCCCAGGAACGGCGGATTAGCTCGAGCGCGCGGTCTGTGTGGCCTGTAGCGAAGTGTCCTTGGACTTCGAAGGATGAAATGAAAGGTGAGATGTTCTGTGGGAGTTCCGGCGCTTCGGCGCCGATAGGGGTCCAGTTCTTGGTGAGGCTTGAGGAGATATTGGCGGCCGTGGATGAGTTAGAACTGTCCTCGCTTGTTAGACCGAATAGCAGGGCCATACTGTTGGCGTCTTGAGGATGGAGAGACGTGGCTGTTGCGTTGTCGCGGAAGCTGCCGGTGGAGGAGTCGTAGAGATGAGTGTATATGTTACTTGAAAGCTTCTTGGCTCTTGCTTGGTAGGTTCTGCTGAGCGACGGAAGGCTTTGCCATTCGGCCAGCTTCGCACCTGTATCCAGGGTGTGGTACAAGATCATGTTTGCTTCGCTGTTGTTTCCACCTTGCGTGACGCGAGCCCAGTCCCGGGTACCAGTGACATTGAGAAGCCCCAGGGGCTGAAGGACTTTGTCGTAGGTGTATTCCAAGGCCCTCTCGTATCTCGCCCAGTTGGCATCCAGGAATTTAGTGTCATTGGTGTACAAGATGTAGTAGTACATCCCAATCAATGTCCACATGTGATAAGTGTCACTGTCCTGCTGCAGAAGTGGTGGTCCAGCTTCCGGGAGTGACCCATCGGCGTTCTGGTGATCATACATGGTCTGCAAGGCAGTCCGGACGAAGTCGATGTCTCCGATGCTATAAAATGCCGATGGTACCGCGATTGCCATGTCGCCGGGCCATACAGCGCGATCCCTCTTGGCTCCGTCGACAATTGTTGTTGATCCGTTGGCGAGAGACCCGCTGTTTGCCCATCCCGAGCTCAGGGTAGGTACTTGGCGGCCCGTGTCGACGGGTACAGCATTAGTCTGGAGAGTGTACGCTCCCGAGTACCATATTCTGTTCAGTTGTTCGTCGCTGGAATGGAAATATCCCTGATAGGCGCGGAGATTGGACCAGGTTGGATGGAACGATAGCTCCAAAGAGATATCGTTGATGTCGAGGATGGTCGTCTCGTTTTCATGCGTCAGCAAGAACAAGGTCAAGTAGCGAAAGCCTCCACGCATGTATTTGTCTTCCATTTGATAGCTATGATTTCCTGCAGACTCGAAAAGAGAATACAATGCGCCATCATCGCAAACAAAATCGCCGTTTCCAAGTGCAAATTTCCCGTTGCTGGAGTCTGATTGCATGCCGATGTAGTCTTTCGCTTCAGTGAATGCGAGTCCCAGCGATCCAGATCCGCCAGTTGTCGTGTATTGCACATCGATGATTCCTCCGACCTCCACACCAAAGTCGAACACCAAAGCACTGGCGTTTCCGGTGAGAGAAGAACCCCCAGGGTAAGACGATATGACTGAGCCATCATCCAATGATAAAACATTGAGCGGCGACACTGTCCGTGTCACTGGTGCGAATATATTCTGATCCCATGGCCCAGGAAAAGCTGCCTCGGTAGTAATGCTGCAGGGCGTATCTCGCCAGCATGCCTCCGCACGTGCACCCACTGCGGTCACGAGGAGGCACGTAAGCGCGTCGACAACGAAGATTGTAGCCATTGTTTGGGTGTCGAGCGGCTAAGGGTGTCACTTGCACAATCCAGGGCATATTTGTAGGGTCGGTGCGGAGATCCCTCTTCGCTATATCTTCGCCCGAGACTAGAGGATCGACGTGAGGTAGGCTTCGACTGTATGTAGATTTCTCCGCAGGGATGATGTAGGATCTTGCTGCATCCTGAGATACTAATGCACTATGTCAAGAAGCAGCCATTCTTTGTGGCCGACTAATCAACATCCTGTTCATGTAGGCTGCCACATTTGGTGAGCGCTGCTCAAGCGCGCCAACAGGCCCGTTTGAACACACACTTGCACCACACGCACATGCTTGGTTGCTCACTATTTCTGCCAGCTGCAGTCCAGGATGGTGTACACGATGTTATGGTCATGCCACTTCTTCAGGCTGCATGTGGCCGTCCCATCGGATGGTCTTCAGGTTGCGCGTGAGCAGCGAGAATCGCTTCGGCTGCTGAAACGAGTTCTTCCGTTTCGGTCTGGAACAGTCCGAAAACAACAAATTCCGCTCCCTCCTATGTATTGTACCAGAACCGGTGCTCGTCTTCCATCAGGGACCCTCTTGCCTCTATACACTTTCGCAGACCCTCACATTATTCCAGTCTAGACATGCTCTCTCCCAGCGGGGCATAGCTGGTCGCGTGAGGATGTACTACCAGAAACACTAATTTCCTGCAAGGGCAAGGAGCGATAGCTTCACGAATCCTACACTTCGTATTTACGCGACGAGGCGTCGCATCAACCAATCTCATCGCCCGCTGCCCTGCCTATCACCTATAGCGTCAACCCACTTCGACAGTTACAGCACGGCAAATGAGGGTCTGCTGGTACCTGGTGACCAAATTGTCACTTTTGCATGTCGCTTGTCAAGTGCGGCTGAAGAGGACCACCCGCGTAGCTTTAGCAGAAATTACCGTTCGCTCTTCGAAACGAAACACGAGAGTGTAGAGCGGATCGCTTCTTCCCCTGGCCGAATCATGGAAGACAAACTGGCCTTAGCCCTAAAGCTACTCCTATCAGAAGGCTTGTGGCGTCCCTGGAGGCCGATTATCCGGACAAGCTTGTCGCGACCAAGCTTTCTCCCACATGGCCTGCCTTTTGTGGCTTGCAGCATTATTGACAAGATTCAATAATCCAATGTAGACGAACACGGAAGATCTCATGACCGATGAATGCTTCCCGTCGCGGCCTGGCATTCATTTCGATGGGAAACATAAATATCAGTGTGGTCTTGACGTAGGCTTTGGCGTGTTACCATCCTTCGTTGCGTCCTCTTTGTTCTTGGTTCCATCTACCATGTCACTCATTCGAAACTTGGGCCTCGTAGCGCTTGTTGCGGCAGCCGCACTCACTGACATCGCAAATGCTGCCGTCGGCGGCAGCAGTGTCAAGAGCACCATCCTTGTTCTCGCACCCGAAGGAGATTCCTCATACTCTGCGACGTCAGGATTTGATGCCTATGGCATACCATACAATCTCGTGTCTGTACCTCAAGGCGGCGTGGCTTTGCCGACACTGAACTCAACGGCAAAGGCTGGCAACTACGGCGGCATCTTGATCCTGAGCGATGTGTCATACGATTACAGCGGCGACTACCACAGCGCGCTCACTCAGGACCAGTACAACACTCTTTATGCCTACCAAGTCGCATTCGGTGTGAGGATGGTCCGTCTCGACACCTACCCGGACAACACATCCGGCACCGCTGCTGTCGCAGCCTCTGATGGATCTGAAGGATGTTGCGGCGACAACGTTGAGCAATTGATGTCTTTCACCAACGTCACGGGCTTCCCAACCGCGAACTTCAAGTCGGGAGCCACAGTTAGCACCAAGAATTTGTACCATTACCCGGCCAAGATCACCGACTCGAAGACGACATGGAAAATCGCACAGTTTGCCGCCTCGGGAAACTTCAAGTCGACCAGTGTCGCCGGAGTGATCAACAACTTCAGCGGCCGTGAGCAGATGGCTCTCTTCATTGGATTTGCGACTGAATGGTCTTCCACGTCCAACTATCTGCAGCATGCGTACATCCACTGGGTCACCCGTGGATTGTTCGTCGGTGCTAGAAAAACCTACCTCGGAACCCAGATCGACGACATGCACCTTGTTACAGATATCTACTACCCTCAAGGCAAGAAGTATAGAGTCGTGCCGGCCGATGTCTCCGCTCACATCAGCTGGATGAAGAGCGTAAACACCCGCCTGCCAAGCGGCTCGAACTACTTCGTCGAAATCGGACACAACGGCAATGGCGATATCATCAACTCTACCAACATTGGCTACGATTTGGACAACGATCCATGCGTTCCGGTCGATGCCATATACTACGAGCCCAATTTCGATGGCTCTGATCTCGAGTTCATGAAGCCAATTGGCAGCGGCATCGACGTGTGGCCGCAATCCCCAGCACAATACAGCTGGAGTCTTGCGTGCTGCAAGCTCGACAAGCTTGCGACTTGGTTCATGACACCCGCCAACCGTGATGCATTTGCTCACATGTCCCACACCTTCACGCATCTCAACCTGAACAACGCAACATACAGCGACGCCAGTAAGGAGATCTTCTTCAACCAAGCCTGGATGAAGCAGGTTGGCCTCGATGCCGGAAAATTCTCGCCCGCAGGTCTGATTCCTCCTGCCATTACCGGAATGCACAATGGCGATGTCATCAAAGCATGGTTGGACAATGGCATCAAGAATGTTGTAGGAGACAATAGTCGTCCGGTCCTGCTGAATCAGGACAACGTCCATCACCTTCTCCACTCTACCGTGGAGTCGAACGGTTACGCAGGTCTCAACATCACGCCCCGCTGGCCTACCGCTATCTACTTCGACTGCGATACCCAAGCCTGTACCACCCAGGAATGGACAGACACATCCGCCGGCACAGGCAAATTCGCCGACCTTCTTGCCTTTGAAAAGGATACCACTTCCCGCTACCTCTTCGGCCTCAGACATGATCCGTACATGTTTCACCAGGCGAACATGCGCGCTACCGGTGTCACAGCATACAAGGTCGGCTCCCAGAGCGTCAACTCGCTGCTCCAAATCTGGGTGGAGACAGTCATCCAGGAACTCGTCCGCTTGACTAACTGGCCAGTGATCACTCTCAAACACGACGACATCGCACAAGTCTTCCTTGACCGCGAGGCACGTGATTCGTGCAGCCCAAGCCTGACTTACTCCTATGCTGCTGATGGAAAGACCATCTCGGGCGCTACCCTATCTACCGCCAATGGCAACACTTGCAGTGTTCCTGTGCCGGTCACTTTCCCGGGCACCGCCACCGTGAGCAGTGGAAGCGCGAGCAGCGACTCCGTTGGCTCCGAGCCTCTGATAATGTGGGCAACCATGTCTGGCTCGCCAGTGACATTCAGCCTTGGAAAGGCTGTGAGTGTTCTGTAGGTACTTATATTCTGTTCGGGGAAATCAAAAGTTTCATTTCTTACACCGACCCACGATTGAACAATCCGATACTTTATACATGAGGTATCATTACTTTTGCTTAGCTGAGCGCCCAAGCAGCGATCGAGCCCGCTCACCAACCTTCATCAAGCTTCTGGTAATCCCAACATTCTGTAAGATGTCAGCGAGTTGGCCTTTGAGGTGACTCATTTGGATAAACGAGGGAGGTGGGGAGGGAGACTCACGCTGGAACGCCAAATCCTTGCCAAAGTAAATCCCCATCAGCTCTTCCGAGCACTTCGTGCCACCCTCAGGATCGTAGATCACAGCCTTCTTGCCCACCGCAAGACCAATCATGGGAGGGTACTTGGGCCACTCTTTCAAAGCGGTTGGCACGCCGTATTGCTCTGATAAGATCTGCTGGAAGATGTTGTCGGCGGCGCGAGTGCCCATGGCGATGGCCGCGCCGCAGCGTTTGATGCCCGGCCAAGCGACGAGATCACCGATTGCTAGATGGTGGGCGTTGTATTGGTGTGAGGGAAGGAAATTGAGGCTGTGAGGCGGTTAGAAAAGTTGATGGCACCTTGGGGGATGTGGTGGACTTACTAGTTGTCGATCTTGACGAGGCCGTCGGAGTCAAGCGCCGCTTTGGGAAGATATGAAGTAGCTGGGACGCTTCGTGAAATAGCACTGATCACTTGGCTAGCGACCAGATGGGAACCGTCCTGCAACGTTAAGGTCTGTAAGGCCTTTCCGTCTGGGCCAACGCTCGCAGTGGTGGCGGTGACTCTCTCGGAGAGCAAGACTTCGACGCCAGCGTCGCGCAAAGCCTCGAGTGCCATCTCTTTGGTCTTGTCAGGTAAGGGCTCAGAAGAGAGTAATCTGTCTCGTGAGTGAACGAGTGTGACCTTGGTATCAGGATGGCAGAGCTTAGCCTCGGCAGCCATCTCGATTCCAACTGCACCGCCTCCAATCACAACAGTACCATGGCTAGCAGTCTTCACACATTCGATGTGATCTGCGGTCTCAGCTAGGTACTTCGCCTTCGTAAGGCTCTGAGGCACAACAGGCCAGACTCTCCGTAGGCCGGTGGCAGCGACGAAGAAGTCATAACGCTGTTCGAGTATATCCTCACTACCCGTGAGCTTTATGGTCGCTACTCTGTTATCTGGGTCGACATTCGATAGCCTTCCTTGCGTTATTTTGATGTTGGGATGCTGTAGTGCGGCGATGTCGTCGAATCGTCTCCACGCCTTGGCCGCGTACTCAGGTGATGAAAGGGCGAGCGGCGAACCGATTGTGTGATCTGTTCATGTCAGCCAACGATTCAGTGTAGCCATCAGCTCGGATTCGCAGAGAGCCAGGGCGTACAATAGCCATCGCGTTCGTCAACGATGTGAATCTCGATAGCAATGCCATCACGCGCCTCTTCAGCAGGCACCTTGTCAGGGTCAAGACGCGCAGAACGACCGAGTGATAAGTCAAGCAGATTAATGGCAGCTGACACGCCACCGTAGGCGCCACCTGCTATCAAGACGCGGTAGCGTTGGCGTTCTGGAAGAGAGCCCATGGTGTCGAGATGGGAACGATTAGATTATCAGATTTGGAGAAATCAGATCGATCAGATAACAGGGGCTTTTTGCGGCTCTTATCTGCATCATGTGGTCGATCTATAGTAATAGACGACCATAGAGCCCGATCTCGGAAATTTGAACCAAGACAGGAAGCGAGAGGGCTGACTCCTTGGCAAGAAGACGCGATCGTACGAGCTCCGTTTGAGCCGTGCAATTGGCTGTCTGAGCACGTTTAACAACCGAGTGACTGCACGCACGAACTGTCTACAAATACATGCCCTTCGCTATCACATCAACCACTGCCTTACGGAACGCCATCCAGCTAGCTTCGTGTTCTCCGCCGCGCGTAGCTTCTGCAATCTTCTTCTTTGCGTCCAAGCACCAATCTATAGCCTCTGAGAAACTCTCACCAAGCTCCGCACTTGACAGCGCTCTACCCTCCTCGCTCCACCAGCGCTGGACCCGTTGATTCGGTTTGCCTCGTTTGCGAGCTGGATCGGACTCGAATATCTTGTCAATCGTCCGCCAACCGCTTATCTCCATCAAAACGACGCCGAGAGCATAGATGTCATGTTCGCTTCGAAAGGTTTCGGTGGGCTGACCTTGCCGAAATGGATGGCGGTATAAATTGGCAACCACATCGTGATCGGCCAACTTGTTCGTTCTGGCATTTTCAGGGCGAGCAATCCCCCATCCAGCCAAGTATGGCACTGTGAGTTCCCTTCGGAGGGGATACCTCGCATTGGGCGAACTGGTCAGGACCACTCCTTTGCTCCATATGTTCTTGTGCACCCATCGTGAGCGATGGATATTCTGCACCGTCTTGGCGAGAGCATGGGCAATGAAATATCTGTTCCCAAGACTGGGTTTTCCGCCATTTGCAGGTGCTGTGCGGTTGATCATGTCGTAAAGCGTCGTGATGGTCGGGATATCCTGCTGACGAGGGATTTTTGGCGGGTCATATACGAATGTCACGCCCTTCTGGTTCTCGGCCTCGACATAGCCTCTGAAGTTCAGTGAAAGCAGCATCACTCCATCCTCGGGACATATCTCTGGCGGGCCAACACTGAACGAAGAATTCTCCAGCAGCCAAGCGAGCCTCCGATTAAGAGCCTGCTGTTGAGCGATGTGATGTTCTGGCGGTTCCAACTCGAACTCTCTGAATTCGGCGACAACAATCTCGGCATCATCACAATCGTCCATGCTAGTCGCAAGCTTGGCCATCACCGGTTGATTACCAATGGCTGTGCTTGTTCCGATTACTTTCACGGAGCCATCGATTGATGCATAAGATGCCGGAGGGTCGGCCGTCGCAGCCAATGCCTGTCGCTTGAAAGCGTCCATGAGCTTCATTTCTTTAATTCGAATCTGGCTCTGCTCATCCTGGAAAGCACCACTCTGGGACAGTTTTGAGCTGATGATCCAGCTGGCGTTCTCACGAAGCTTCATAGTCCATTCTCGATAGCTATCCAGAGTTTTGAAAAGCACAGCCTTGTCGAATATGGACCACTCAATCGCCTTTTTCTTGAACTCTCCCATGCGACTCGCCATTCGCTGCATCACACGCACAGCCGCATTTCTTTCCGAACCTGGAGTTTCATCGATCTCGACCGAAGATATCAAACCATAGCCGACTGCCTTCGAGCTGTATACAGCGAGTGTCTTGTTCATATGGCCGACGATGTTGTTGCAGTCTTCCATCTCCGCTGTAGACTGATTGCGATAGGCGTCGTGAGCCGCTCCATGGCCGTCTATGAAGAAGCTCTTGAACTGCTCCAAAAAGAGGAACTCATGGGCCACGCGATCGCGGATTTCGTTTCTGTCTTCATCATAAGAGCGCACGTCGTTGACGACTCCTCGGATGAAGACGCTCACCGCCCAAAGTTCGTGAACCGCAGTGACTGTGGTTCCAAAGACGTCCATGTTATGTGTGCACAAAGCGCTGTGACTAGAAGAGAGCTAAGAAGCCAACGGCGGCGCTGTGGGCGTCATATGTATCTGGCGCAGTACACTTGGAATTGCAAGCAATCAGGCGTCGGGCTAACGGCACACAACATACCTTACCTGTGCCCCCACGCCGGCACACGTGCCCTGGCGCCATGAATGTTGATCATTCGCTACACTTTGCTGCATTGAGAGCACTGTACTGCGCCGAACAGTAAGCATGGTGGCGCTTGTGCATTCACCGGAACAGGCTGAGGGCCAACGACAGATCGACCCAATACTCCACTTGAAGACCGCGCACGCGGAAAGCCGCCTGCCTTGACACAAGTATGTTCTGGCAACATGATACATCTAAGATTATGTCTACAGTTTGGCGCGCTTCAGACTTTCGTCACTTATTCCCATGTTGTCTCCTTTGACGCTCTCAGCTTTGTCTTTTCTCCATCAACCCCACCACAGCGACCATGGAGATGCCCCGCGGTATACCTGCCCCGTCAACTGTTTCTCAGGACGTAAAAACTCCCGACCTGAGCCAAGATGCAGTTTTATCTGCGGCTTTCTTGGCAGTCTTAATGTTGTTATGGCTAGCTCCGAGCGACCTGCACCGTCCCTTGATCACCGCGACCTTCTCGGCCTCGTTGGCACGTACTGGGTGACTCGATACAAACGAAAGCCTCGCGACATGAAGCCGCGGCCCTATTTACACCCTGTCTATACATTCGACAGAGACTTCCAAACTAGAATTTTGCAAACGCCCTCGAATCTCCAGCAGATGTGGACCGAAATCAACACAATGCGGGCACAAATGCGGCCTGAAGAAGCACTGAAGATGATGGACGACTGGATCCTTTCAGCGGAACGAGATCTCGCCAATGATCACCCCGCTCTGTTTATTGGGCACTTTGAGAAAGTGGCATTGCTGTTCGAGTTGCTCAGGTCTAAAGAGGCAACGCATTTAGCGAGGCAAAATGTTACGCGTGCAGCAAGACTATACGGGGAAAACAATCCCTTTATCTTCAGAACCGCAATCAGGCTGAGCGTTTGTCTTTTCCAAGCGCAAGAGTTTGACGAAGCCACGTTGCAAGCACGATTGACACTGCGAGTGATTGAAAGTCTGGATGAAGCTGGTGGCGGTCCATCATTCGAAACGCCAGACGCTCTTAGTCAAGTCAACGAGACATTATTCGCAGATGGTCGGTTGGAAGAGTGTCTTACTCTCTCTAGAAAGATCAGGACCGCCGCGAGACTGCTGTATGATGCCAAAACGATCGAGGATCACGAGATCATGCATGATCTATTTGAGGCCAATGTCCTGTCTTTCCTCGAAAATGGTGACGAAGCCATGGCAATTGCACGCGCTGCAGAGTTATCCCTGAAGGACCCCAAATTTGGCGAAGAGACATCGCGTGGACAGACGGTTCGTGTGCAGCTGGCCAGGTTATATCTTGGGCTAGCCGAATACCACAAGTACTTGGATTGCGTATGGCATGACCGTGAACAGCTGAAACAACGCGAGAGAGCGATTCAAGAAGACAGCAATTTCCCGCTTCCCTTTCAAATGCTCGTCGCGCAAGTTGTCATGGACGGCGCTCTGGCAAAGATGCATGTCAAAGAGTACAAAGAGTCCGCAAGATTACTCCGTCTGGTGACACCACTTCTTTCTCGCATAGGAGAAGAACCGAAGATGATTCTCCATTGGACGTATTTCATTCATGCTGTGGTGTTGTGCCGGCAATACAACTGGATGGATGCTGAAGAGTACATCAGGCGAGCTCACCAGAAGTTTCTGGGTTTCTACGGCCGTGACACTCGAGAGTCTATCATGACTGCGGTGATTCTTGGCTTCGTTCTCCTGAATCGGGGCAAACACGAGTCGGCCATCGAAGCACTGTCCATGATAGCACACCAGAACTCACCAGTACCGTCGGGCCCAAACACCGCTTTGGAAAGGAAGTTTCGATTTTTAGCACGCCAGTATATCGGTCTTGGTTTCCTCTGCATGAAGGACTACAGCGAAGCTACGAGAATGTTGCTCATCGGATACGAAGACGCAAAGCAATTTGGTTTAGAATCTTCCCTGATAGCACGCTGCCTTGGTTGCATTGCAGCTGTCACCGGAGACGACCAGTCAGCGATCGCTTGGCTGACCCAAGCCAAAGGCAGTGATGATGACAAGGACCTCTACCTGGCTGAAGACTCCGTGGATCTCAAGACTACCGGGACAATCATGGCGCAATGGAGCCTGGCCTGGGTGCACTACAGGCAGAAATCTACAAAGGAAGCCGTCAATCTCATGATCACGGTGAACGAATCTTTAGGAAAGCGATTTGGCGAAGACCACAAGTATGCCATCGAATCAGCCCACGATTTGATCTGGGTCTCCAAAGAGCGAATACAGGCCTCCCAACAACTGCAAGCTCTTCTTCAGAAAGCCATCGAGGTCTTAGGCGAAGACCATCACCTTACTCGAAAGATCGCAATCTCTGGAGCGATGTGCAACGAAGTTGAACCAGAACTCATCATGTCTTGGTCAATCGGCGAGAGCACTAATGTGCTGACCCAATTGGCGGACGTGGACAAACTTACCTGTTGCTGGAGCGGACGTGAAGATGAGAACAGTCTCACGAACCGGCAAAAAGACGGTGATGAGTTGACGTCACATGGAATTCGTGCGCCCAACCCGTTTAATGATGTTCCTGACGACAGCCCTTCTCGACCAGCCAGGAGAACAACTGTCTACGGTCTGACGATTTCCCTTCGTTTAGTTGTGACTCTTTTGGAGGACTTTCCCCGGGACATCAGGCCTGCTTTTGTCGAATCCAGCTATCAAAGCAAGTCCGAGGTGCCGTACGAAGAACTGGAAGGCATGAGCCCAGGTGGCACGATCGTCAAAGTCCGCCATCGACAGACTGATGATATATTTGCCCGAAAGCGATTGGTCTACACCCATCAAGACGCCCGCCTATGCGCTCACAACGAAGTCAAAGCCATGAGAGCGCTCTCCCACGCACACGTAGTGAAAGTTTGCTGCAGTTACTTGCTCGAGACCGAAAAGGCATACTTTCTACTCATGCAGCCCGCGGCAGATTGTGATTTGCGCGCGTACCTGGAGAAATGCAGCACAGATGGCTCATCGGAAGCGCTACTACAACCTCTGACACAGTGGCTGGCTTGTCTGCTCAGTGCCCTGGATTACATTCACAGTCGTAAGATTAAGCACCGCGACATCAAGCCTCGGAACATATTGGTGAAGGACACTTTGGTCTACATCACAGATTTCGGCAGCGCGAGAGACTGGACTGATCATGATTCAAGTATCACGAGAAATCGGAACATTGGATATACAGAGATGTATCAAGCTCCGGAGGCGGACAGTTTGGACGAAGATCATACGAGGGCAGCTGATGTGTTCTCGCTGGGCTGCGCGTTCGCCGAAATCGCTACGGTTTTGACCCACAGGTCAGTGGAGGCGTTTGACGGTTACAGAACCGACAACTGTGAGAATCAAGATTTCCGAAACTGTATCGGTGAACCGCTGGACTATTGGATGGCGGGTTGTCATCTTTACTCCGATCTTTTTAAAGACATGTTGACCGAAGATGCCAGTCAACGGCCTTCAGCCCAGCACTTGGTTGCACGACTTGAGACCGGTTTATCAGGCGGTTACGGGTCACTTGTATGCAGCCACAAGTCCAGCACAACAGACAAAGCGTAAGCAGCGAGCTCTAAAACGATCTGTCAGCCTTTGCCTATCTTCCGCAGGTCTTTTGAATATGCATCGACAGGCTCTGACATTGATCTGTGGGACTATTTGTCTTGATCTGGACTTCTGAGTACACATCGGCCGTCACTTTCCAAAGCATATTGCACCAGGGAGTCTAGTCGAGTGACATTTTGGGTCTTGCCCATATTCCGAGACAAGTGCAGAATCTAGTCATAGTATCTGCCATGTAGCGCGAGCGTGGCGTTCTGTGATAGACGCCAGTGCTATTCAAGCTATTTCGACCTTCTCCGGAAGCTGTGCTTCAATGATTCGCTGCGTCCGCCGAGCTTCACTGGGGATAGTATCCGAAGTTCAGAGTGCGATCACGAGGAATTGACTGTAGATTGGCCAGAGGCAAGCGCTAGACGACATTTAGAATACTCCGCGCTAGCGCTGGCACCTGGCCAGGGATCGAGACTCACTCCTTTGGGACGTCGACTAGCATGCATGTCATTCCCAAGCATTTCCCAATTCGCTGGCGTGATGACGCCGCATACACGTTTTGCAACTTAAAAGGCAAGTGTCTGCTGCGTAGACTTCCTCGGTCTCACAGCCACGCTTCGCATCAATTTCTATGACAATGTCGTACAGAATGCGTTCCTTTCTTCCATTAATTGCGACGGCTTTTCTGGCGCTCGTGTCGCCTCTCGTAGCCGGTGCTCCGACCGAAAGGGCCGCCAACATTCAGAGCACCTTCAAGTGGAGCTCAAGTGGCCCTTTAATTTCTGCCAAGAATGACGGACGAAACATCAAAGGCATCAAAGACCCTTCGGTCGTCTACTACAATGGCAAATACCATGTCTTCGCTAGCACGGCTGTTGCTTCTGGATACAGCTTGGTCTACCTGAGTTTCACCGACTTCACCCAAGCTGGCAATGCTCAGTTCACCTATCTGGACCAGTCGGCCATCGGCACAGGCTACCGTGCCGCTCCACAGGTCTTCTACTTCGCGCCGCAGAAGCTCTGGTATCTTGTCCACCAAAATGGCAATGCCGCTTACTCCACCAACTCAGACATCAACAATCCCTATGGCTGGTCAGCACCCAAGACTTTCTACTCCGGAGTCCCACAAACCATCAGCAACGCGATCAAGAACGGCGGCAATTAGTATGCCATGCCATTTACTCCGATGTTGAAACAGCAATCAGCTGACAGAGAACAGGGTCGACATGTGGGTGATCTGTGACTCCTCTAGCTGCCACCTCTTCTCCTCCGACGACAACGGCCACCTCTTCCGCTCTCAGACATCTCTCCAAAACTTCCCAAACGGCATGAGCGAGCCGGTCATCGCACCCCAAGACTCCCAATACGCCCTCTTCGAAGCCTCCAACGTCTACAAAGTCGAAGGCACAAGCCAGTACCTCTTGCTGGTCGAAGCCTTCGCCTCGGACGGTAACCGCTACTTCCGCTCATGGACTTCGAACAGCATTCCCGGAAGCTGGAACCAGCTTGCGGCGTCTGAGTCGAACCCATTCGCACGTAGCAGTAATGTACAGTTCAATGGCACTCCATGGACGAGGCACATCAGTCATGGCGAGGTGGTGCGGACCAACGTCGACCAAACCCTAAGCATCAGCGGGTGCAAGTTGAAATATCTATATCAAGGCCTGGATCCGAATGCGAACTCTGGAGATTATAATAGCCAGCCTTGGAAGATCGGTCTGTTGACTCAGACGAATTCGGCCTGCTGAGCCTTGCGGTGGAACGCATGGGCTTTTGGCAAGGATTTCTGCGATGTGAGGTGACGGTGCCCTTGGAATGGATGAAGGCCAACGTATTACATCCTTTGCAATATGTTTTCTCCAACGTACTCACTCGTTCGTTTCACCATCATGATCTCAGTGACCAGGGAATAGCTATCCCTTGAGTTCGCATGGCGAGTGCTAGAGCTTTGGAGATTCTGCGCGTCAGTCCAAAATCAATCTGGATTTGTCTGACTGTGCCACGGTGAGGGTCAGAAAGCTCGATCTGGTAGACCAGCATTCGATTCACACCCAGCAAGATGTATACTCTGCCTCTTCCATGCATGCACCTTGTCTCGAAAGCGCTAGCCGGATCCGACCGCGCCATCTGCATAAGCGACGAGGCTGTGCTGACAGCACATCGGCACTCCTAAGCGCCCACGATTGTAACGCTCATATCTCTCCATAGACACGCATTGTCGACAAGCCGCTGGAATGCATAGCACGTATGTCGCCTCCTCAGTGTCCTGCAAACAATTCTGTAGTACCGCTCACCAGCGGCCACACTTACACGCAAGTCGTCGTTCGTGACTCCGCAAGAGCCCATCTCGGCGACACATACCAGTACTACACCTACAACGTAAGCGTATCGAAGTCGAAGGGAATGAGTATATGCTGAATGAATGTAGGGATCATTATGCCTTGGCCACGATGACTTCCAAGCACTCACAGCACCTTTGGAGGCTTTGAACGTATCAACCGCAATGCAAGGCTTGCTTCTCATAAGCACCAGGACCAATGACAAAATCCGCTTAGACATGGCTTATTCCAATGGAAAAAGGTTCCAGGCTGCCGTGAATAACTTCAGAGATACCTTACAGGGGGTTCTTCCATTTTCAATTCTCGATTCGCTATCACAGAAGCGCAGGTCGCTAGTCCCAGCCACAGATCTTGTCGCCGTACTGTCAGAATCTGTATCGCTATTTTCGAGCATCGAAAGATCAATGCCACGGGGTCTAGGCTCGGGATCCAGCAGTGCTGGATTCAGCGGAGCACTCGCAACATTTACGAAGCACTGTGGCCAATGGACTTCGCAGCTGGAGGAAATCAATGACGTGATGGGACAATACATTCGCGTTTTGCGAAGGTGAGGTCTGTACTGGTAGTGGACGGTGCTTGAGCTGACAGAAGAACAGCGACTCGGATTCACAGGCAGCGAAACGTGCCACGGCAGTTCATGAGACCATCAACGCAAGATTCGGGAAGTATCAACTTCTTCCAATATTCCAAGAATTATCAAGGAAATCGACGGTTGTATCCTCATCTGAAAGTATAAGGTCTGATGACCAGGTTGACAAGAGCGTCACCACACAGGACCACCAAGCACCGCCCCTGCTTTCGAGTGCTCACAATGAGGACAGCGCGGACGATTCAAGCACTGATCATGCCGCGCCGCATCCTTGGAGACGCACCTTCGAAGAACAACTATTCCAAAGTCCAGTTTACGTTCGGAGCTCGCGAAGAACGGCTAGTGTCTCGACCACGGCTTCTACGATTACCGCATATACGTGCTCAATTTTATCGCACTTATCGCTGGCGGACGTCTCAGTGGTGTCTGTCCTGCGACTGCCCATCAAGCTTGAAGCCTTGTCCAATCGATCAACATACATTGCCAATGTACGAGACAACGCATGTGGTCTCGCTCAAACACCTCACGGTAATGTGCTCTTACCGGGCTCGATGGAATTGGAAGGTCGGTCGCAGCGCTCTGAGGTGGTTGATCGGTAGAAGTCTGATCGGTGGCGGCGGTTGCAAGATGAGGGCCGACACCCTGGGTACGTGGCTCCTGTTCATGCAGCTATGAAGGAGGCACGTAAGCAGCCGATGCCTTCAGTTCCATCTCTGTCAAATTTCAGGCGTGCATTTGAGCGCACTGACGAAGACGGTCAATCGCCCAGCTCTTTGCCTGCTGCACACCAGGCAGTCGAAGAGGCGCAACAGCGTTGGTCTCATGCCTCAGTGCTGATGGAATCGAGAAGTCGACTTCAGCTCTTCGAAGAGCTTTACGGGAGGCAGTGGCTCAAAGGTGCAGATCAACATGCTAGCTCCCTGGCAGTGGAAGAGGTGCGCTTTCACGAATTTGATGAGGCGCAGTGTTTCGAATACGAAGAGCGACTTCCCAGTTTCCTGGCTATCACACTCGCGATAATCAACGAGCAACAAAAGGATCTGCTTTCTTTTCCGATGCTGTCAGAGGGGGGTCCCACGTTCCACTTTCTAGCCCAAGTAGAGGGAGAGCGTCGGTCCCAACTTCTGAGCCTGTCAGAGCAAGAGCGTCGATTCAAGCGCTACAAAGAGGAATTCGATGAAAAGCGGTCCGTCAAGGATCAAGTCCGACCTCTCAGCCGCTTGACTCCGACACTGGGGATGACCAAGACTCAAGCATACAAAGGGGCAGATTGTCCTCTTCCGTGCATGTAGGAGGTAGCTTGCCTGGAAAGCGGTAGCTTGATTAAATTGCGCCACCTGCACGAGGGACAAGGCTGTCCTGACAGCACATCCCGACTTCCGAGCGCTCAATGATAGCATTGATGGCAGCGTTTCTGACCGAGACCGCATCGGTGGCCACTCGCGTTCGGAGATGGACTATCGTAAAGCCCAGTCTATTCCCTAAGCCTACGAAGAACGGTTAGTCTCCAAAACATGACTTCTGCGATCACCAGCTATACATGTCTGATTCTATTGCCTCTATCGCTAGCGGACGTATCCATTGTCTCTGTCCTACAGCTTCTTCTCGAGCTCGAAATATTATCTAGAATAGTTACTAGGGCACTATCAAGTAGGTGTTTTGTATCTACTCTAGCTATAAGCAGATTGTTGTAGTGACCTTTACTACAAATATCTAGTGAATCTATTGTTATATCGTATTATTCTTTTTGATGTATTATATACTATTTTTATCTAACAAACAGGCCATAAAGAACATAGTACTAAAATGAGTCGTAGGAGAAACATACATATCATAGTATAAAGCGAAACGTAGAACATGTTGGCCGATTCTACATAGTCGCCTTACAGGACGAGCGGGTTTATGCGACCCCCAAGTGCAGGTTAGTTTTAGGCTTCCGAGTGCCAGACGCGGCGGTCGAGTGTTATACCCCAGTGATATCCAGGTCTGAAAATATGGGTCCCCATTTCCGCTGGGATGTGCCGCCTGGACCCTGCAATCAAGAACGTTCACGAGGTGGCAAACTCTCCGAAACGAACACATACATCCTCACTACCGAAAATACAAAAGTGGTCATCGTATCGCTCTCGTCCACTGTCTTCCCATGTTGCCGTCCATTATTGGACCCGGCGGGGATAGCACGATGGCAAGCAGAGAAGCCAGGAAGCAAAGACTAAACGAGAGCCGGCGCGAGCGCGAGTTCTACTCCTACTACGAATCTGTCCTGGCCTACGCGAGCAACGAGCCCAGATACTGCGACCTCCACGATCCCGAGGAGGCAGCCGCGCATAAAGCTGTCTCTTCCTCAGATACAACGCTCACCGCTTTCACCCAGCTTGCTGCTTTGCGACTAGACACCCGAAGAGCGATGATCTTTTTCTTTGACTCCGACTATGCCTATGTCATCGCCGAATCGACTCAGACACTCTCCTTCTCCAGTTCATCAGACCACGGTCCAGGGGATGCACTATGGCTTGGGTTCACCAAAATTCCACGAGGACTTTCTGTATGCGAAATAACTGCGAACCTCCCAGCTAACGAGGGATCGAATGCGCAAGATCCCGACACATGCTCGATCGCTCATATTGTGAACAATCTTGCCGAGGACACACGCTTTTGTGATAGGCCCTACGTACACGACGGCCCAAAGGCACGCTTTTACGCCGGCGTTCCGATCACCACACCAACAGGTATCAACATTGGTGCCCTCTGCGTTCTGGATGATAAGCCGCGAGAAGGGCTTGAGATTGGCCAGGTCAATCTTTTGCGCGGTCTAGCGTCGGGCATCATGTCGCATCTTGAACTGGTATTTGCTACCTGTTGGGGGCTTTGAGCACTGCTTGACTGACATTATCACGCAGGTGCGTGCCAAGGAAGACAACCAGCGCAGCCGCGACATGAACTTTGCGCTTGGTGCTTTTGTTGAAGGGAGATCCGACGCACGAGACTGGTGGCATCATGATAGGCATAACCCGACTGATGCACAGGGCCATCCAGAAGATTTGACCAAGGAGCCGCGCATCAAGACTTTCAACGACAGAGTCCCGACTACCCCAAAGGCTTCTGGCTACAAAGAAGAGAATTCTAATTATTTCGCAAACAAACATCCATGCGAGACTAACGAAGAAGCTGGACTTACGCCCACAGGGAAACCGCTTGTAAAAGTTCGGTGACGACAAACTGCCTGCAGGGGTTGTGCAATCAAGCAGACCGACACTTGAATCGAGGACTGCGTCTGACGTCTCTAGTGCGCCTTCTCATACCAGAGATGACGACTCAGATGAGGACATGTTGACTCGGATCAAAACTACTGCAGAACGTGCTGCTGGCCTGCTACAAAAAGGATTAGGTGCTGATGGCGTCCTCTTCCTAGATGCCACTATTAGCACTTTTGGCGGACTCATTGATGGCACGCAAGGACTGTCTCAGACAGAAACGGAGACAGACGCATCCCATATTTCCGATCCTGGCAAACCATTTGGAGAAGAATCTCGCACCAAAGAAAAGTTGGCTCCGAAGGTCAGCTTCTCGGAGCCACCGAAACATAGCGTTGTCTTGGGCTCAGCGTATTCTACTGACATTGAAGATAGGGTCCGTCAGGCGATAAAAGAAGCGGAATTCTCGGATAAGGTCCTCAGAAGTCTATTGCGGCGCTATCCAGATGGTAAAGTGTGGCACTTCAATAGCGATGGCGAGGCGTCAGACGAAGACGAGTTTGGCGACAACGAAGGCTTGTCGTCCACTAGTGCCGGCGAGTCAGCAGGGTCCGAAACGGACCAGAATACAACTCCATCGAATAGGCGTGCAGCCAAAAAGCTGCGCTCCAAAAAGAGAGACGGACGTGTCATCCAAGGCATTTTCCCAGGACTCCGAAGCCTCGTCTTCCTTGGAATGTGGGATCCTCAGCAGGAACGCTGGTTTGGGGCATCTATCATCCTGAGCTACTCTGCTACACGCATGTTCTCTGCTCGAAACGAGTTAAGCTACCTCGCCGCTTTTTGTGATGTGTTCCTTGCGGAAATCTGGAGGATGCAGTCGCAAGACCTGGGTCGATCGAAGAACGACTTCATTTCCTCAATCTCCCACGAACTCAGATCTCCCCTTCATGGCATTTTGGGAAGCGCCGAATGTCTTGAACAGGAGGAACAAAGTGTTCTCGGTCGTGAATTGATTCGATCTATCAATTCGTGCGGCATCACACTTCTCGATGTTGTAAGTTGCAATGGCCTTTTTCGTGGACCTGAACAGCCTCCTCGTTTTTCAGTGATCTGCCGTTCACCACTGACTGCTGACGTAGGTCAACGATTTGCTGGAGTATTCGCGACTCAATCACGGCACGCAGCAGCGGAGGAAGATGACTTCACCGATTTCTCTCCATACCGCGTCAGATGCAAACGCCACGAGCAACCCATCGGAATCAGAGTCCGGAGTCATGATCAGCACATTGACCGAAGATGCCGTCAATGCCGCTTGCTTAGGTTTCGATCACCAGAATGTCAAACGCAACGATACCCGGGGGGCCGGCAGTGAGAGCCTTGCCATCGTTTCCTTGAATGTAGATGAACCGCAGAGTCCCGACTGGCTGCTCTGTGTTGCAAGCGGTTCGTGGAAGAGAATATGCCTGAACCTCGTCTCGAATGCACTCAAATATACGCCCTCCGGATACATTAGTGTTAAACTGACACTCAAGAAGTCGCTGCAAGAAGAAGCGGGAAGAGGGCAGACCTCTCTTGTGGTGTTGGTGGTAGGTTGGAAATGCGCTCTATTAAGTTTCAGAACCTGCTAACCGTTTACGTCAGGTCGAAGACTCTGGCATTGGTATGTCAAACGAATTCCAGGTTAAAAGTCTCTTTCGACCATTCAAACAAGAGAACAGTCTGACTGCAGGCACTGGACTTGTGAGCCGCTACGTGATCTGCGCATATGAGGTATAGGCTAATTTGTCTCTAGGGATTAAACCTTGTCGCTCAAATAGTCAAGTCACAAGGCGGAACAGTTCGTGTGCGGAGCAGCCAAGGAGCAGGCACCACCGTGAGGGTGTCTGTGCCCTTCCGCCGCCCTCATCCGACAATGCCCAAAGCAGCAGAAACCCCTGCCCCGTTGAATCTGTCCTCGCCGAACGCAAGCATTGGATTTCTTGGGTTTGATCTTCTCTATACAGATCCGACAATAGAGCCATTGAAATGGAAGGCTAACAAGCGACTATTGAATAGTCTGAAACGGGGCTGCAAGCAGCTCGGACTCTCCGTCTGCGCAATCGACGATAGTTTGGATAACGATGCTTCGATCTTTATTGTCCAAATGGAAGCACTGAAGAGGCTTTCTCAGACCAACAAAAACGGAAGCTTTGTAAATAGGCCAACGATTGTCGTTTGCCCTACGCGCGACTCCGCATTGAAACTTCGCAGCAACCCCTTGGCCTCGGGTCTTCCTAGCAGAACGCAATTTATCTGGCTCCCCGTGGGTCCTGGAAAACTTGCCGGCGCCCTCTCTGATTGTCGTATGTTCCACAACCGACTGGCTGTCAGACTGATATGATACGTCCAAGCATGACTGACCTTGCACTAGTGGAAAGACGAACAGACGATGAAGACATGGCGGCCGCAATGGGCTCCATGAAAGTGTCATCTACAAAAGAAGAGGCTGACGCCGCTCACGGTATGCCAAGCATCGACCACGGTCTGCCTCGTACTGATGCAAGCCAAGATGTTGCAAACCCAGGTATCGCACCGGTTAGCCAGCAAGCGGCTCACGAGAAAGTCGGAGCATTGCATTTGTCATCCCGTCCGCTACAAAAAAGGAGCAGCAGTGACAGCGAGAGCAGCACCAGCGTGCATCCCATACAAGTAAGGGCGCACGTCGACCGGGCTATCACTTCACCATATGCGACCAAAGCGGGGCTTTCCCTATTACTCGTTGACGACAACGTACCGTATTCCCCCACTATTTTGCCATGCCATACCCCTTCTGACCATATGAACCCAGCCTATCAACCTTCGCCTCCTCGAGGTTTTCGCAAAAAAGGCCGGCCACCTTTACTGCACGGCTCAGAATGGCCAAGAGGCCGTCGAATCCTACGAACGAGCTGCGAGGCAAGATCGATCCTCGGACGATTTCTTGGACGATTCATTGGTATCGGACCACGGCCAAGACTTCCACCATCTGGCCGGCAAGCCCGAGGTGATACTGATGGATATCAACATGCCCATCATGGACGGCTTCGAAGCTGCAAGGGCGATAAGACGATTTGAGAAAGCGAGCGGGAGTCCGCGGGCGACGATCATTGCGATCACAGGTTTGGGTGACGTGGCAGCGCAGGAACAGTCCTTCACGAGCGGCATGGACTTGTTCCTGACAAAGCCGGTCAAGATGAAGGAGGTGACTGACATCCTCAAAGGGTTGCAGCAGTCCACTTTGCCTTGAGGCAGTTGCCGTGGTAGGATGCATTTGGCTGTAAGTTTTGGGAATTGCCAAATGTAACCACGACTTCACAATGAGTGGAGCCTTTGCAAGGGCAAGCTGCTTCATTGAGGCGGTTCTGTCTTCATCATCCCGGAGAATGCTGTCTTGATCGCTGCCTCCATTGGCAACTTCAATGGTCCGGTTCGTCATGAGAAGCGTAATCTCTTAGAACAGAGATCTCCATCACGGGAGCGATCCTTCAGCGATAGAGACGGCGAGATTTCCTGAATCTCCTTGCGTAATCTTCGCAAGCCAAGGCTCTCCCTTCATGGTGCCTATCGTTGAGATGTAGCTTCAATGGAAGGCTGATAGAAACTGACTGCGGTTGTGGCGACGCAGCGGAAGATGTAATCGATGATTCGCGGTACGCCAGGCTATCTGCTGGAGAGCGATGCTGCAGCCCTTCTTTAGCAGTATTGCTATACCAGCTGTCCAGTGGGCCCTCGACGTGCTCCGACATTTTTTGTTGTGCCACCGAACCCTCCAGCTGGTATGTCCCCATGCAGTACTGCAAATCGAGCCTGTGGGTTTGCATCAAACACATGCTTTCTTGCAGCAGAGTAGCCGCCCTGCCTTGAGCAACTGTGGTGTCGAAGCTCTGGATGCAGACGTAGCGCAGCGCGCCTGGAACGTGCGGTATTCGTCCTGGCCGTTTACATTCGTAAAGCTGTTCTGACTGCCAGCCATGTACCTGATGCAAGTGGGCGGTTTGCATGTAATGGATGACGGGAGTGCTGCAGAAGCTGAGGCGGATTATGTAAGCGGCGGAATCTTGTTGAGTAGTGTCAGCGAATTACGTCTGTGTAACAGCTGACTGGGGCGCAAGAGCATCAAGGTCGACGGTGGACAAACATTGTGGGTGCAGCGTCGGGCTGCGCGACACCGAGTCGAGACAATGGAGATCTCTCGCGTAGTACGGGAAGGGTTTCCCGCACAGCACCTCGTGTGTCCATGACCATGGGGGTGAGATGTCTTGCTCCGGCCGGCCGCCTACGCGGAAAGGTAATTCGCCTTTCAGCAGCAGGAGGATAGGTCGAGCGGGGCCGGTATGGTAGGATGTGATTGCAAGCGCTTTGTCCGATACGTTCGGCGATTGAACTTGCACGTCCTCATCGATCGGCGTGTAAATGGCGCCGTAGTTGTAGGGGCTTGAGGGCAGATGGCGATGCAGGCGGGCTTGCCTGTCGAGGTGCGGCAGGTTGGGAAGGATGACCTCGGTCAGGCAGCTGCCGGCCGGCATTACTGTGTGGAGATGTGATGTCTGGTGTTACGAAGGTGGTTTGAGGGGAATCAAGAGACGGGAAGCCCACATTTTGCCCAGGCCAGATCTCTCGTGGCAATCAAGTTAGTTTTTGAGCCAAAAGCAGCCCAGCATGTGACGTCAAAAGCGAGATGTGTATAGGTGATTGTCAGTTCCTTCAAGACTCTCAGCCCGGAGGAAATGTGAGAGAACGCCCTATGTGACGCTTGTAGGCAGGGTCCAGAAATCAGGTCTTCAATGATCGATGAGTGGAAAATTGCATGGTATCCCTCGAGAATGCCGTCATTTCCCCCAACAGCTGTGCGCATTGACAAGCGTGACGTTTGCTCCTAGGAGGTAGGAGGTAGCAGATCTTTGCCTGCATTGCGGACCTGCCTGCGGTTGATGGCAAGAAGAAATGCAGGGACTTCGGCTTGCCTTCATCGCCTATGATGTCACTAATTTTAATAGCTATCATTGCCCTTCAAAATAGTAGAGCTTGATGGGTCAATCTGCGAACACGAACAAATTCAGCTTGTTGATTGCGGCCCTGAAGAGGCATGTCGCCTAGCGCGTAAGTTTCAATCAAAGCTAGCTGCTTGCGATGCTGCTGTAATGAATGCAAGAAAGAGCGGCTCCAGCACCTCAAGGCTATGTATGGGACTCGACAGTATCTATTGGCCTTGGTGGATCTGGTAGAACAACAGCTGTTCGCATGCCTTTTAAGTAGCCTGAAGGGCGTCCTGCGCAGACTATGAGAGTAGCGGTCGATCTTGACTCAGAACACCAACTCCACAACACGAGCCACTCATCCAGACATGTCCACGTCCACGGCGCTGTTCCACAAGAAACAACAGCCCGGACGAGCGTCCCTTTCTGCTGCTGAACGGTCCATCCGACCTTCAATGGAAGTCAAACGCGGTTCAGTCTTCCAGGATGAAGAAAATGAGGGCCAGCCCAAGCCCAGCAGGAAAGGTCCGAACGACTTTGCCTACAGCATGAATCAATGGCACCAGCAGAATTTCCACGAAGAGCCATGCAAGCCGCCACGCTGAGGCTTAGAAGTCGTCAAAAGATGGCCAAAGAACAGTGCAGGACAGCACAGCCAAGGCAAGTCTTCGGCCAGCGAGTCTGTATGATCGTGTGGGTTTAGAGACTAATGATGAAACCAGGCCTTGCATCGTGGGACGATTGCCGGTATTCCGGTGGTTCAAGATGCGGCGCGATATTCTTTTCGAGAGTCAATGTTACGAGGCGAGGGCGTCCAGGATGTCCGGGCTTCTGAGGATGGATGCATGTAGTCGGGAAGTCGATGGAGAGAGGGAAAATTGGCCGGACATCGTCTACCATACCAAGCGCAGTCGTAGCAACATTATCATGTCCTCGATATCTCCTTTTCCAAACTCCAGACTGGAGATCTGAGAGCACCTCTTACAAGCAGCGTAGAAGAATCTTCCGCGCCAAGGAATCGGAATTATCGCCAGTGCAACAAGACCAGCATCATGGAAAATCCAAGAAGTGCGGAGCTCCAGGCTTGGTGCCAGTGTACTCGGTAGCAAAAAGACGAAAGCAAAGCATACAACAGGCGGTATTCCCAGATGGTCACCCACTCTAGTACTAATCGCCCGGTTCAGTGCTTATGTATGGCAGAGCGGACGGGATGCCCAGTTCTCACTGACCTATGGTCGTATGTGGTTATCTTCAGACATCGTGCGATCATATACACTTGGTTCGAGCGCAGTATCGCAGATATTAGCCCAGAGACGGAAACAGAGTGGAAGAGTCGAATGGAAGCTAATTTGAGTGCATCTGCGATGCCAAAAGCTTTTGATTAATCAAAGAGATCTGTACATACAAGGAAAAGATAAGACTGTCGAGTCTAATACTCGAATCTATCGGGCAAAACGACTGGGGCCATCAAAGTCCAGCCGAAGATACCGTAGCACACCCATGAGCTCACAATCTTGACCCAGCTAGCCCAGTACGTGCGGCCAACAGGGATGAAGTCTTCGTGGCCAGTGTGGAGATGCTTGTCGGCGCCGATGTTCTGCGTGAGCAGAGTGGCGATCCAAGCGGTGGCCAGCATGAAGATGACGTGGAAAAGGGCATAATTGTACTGCGTGTGGTTCTTCTCGTCGTCGTTGCGGTTGTTGAGGCCCTCGTCTTCATCATCGGAGTCATCGTCGAGAGCGGAGGCAGGAAGCGCGCCAGACTCGACTGCGCGACGGAGAGCTTCAGCGCGCATGGCGCGGCGGCTTTCGGGTTGTGTGGAGACCATATCATGCCCACCTTCCTCGGCTTCGATAGGCGAGTAGTTGCCGCTGCTCTTGTTGGAGCCGAGAGCGAGACCATAGGTAGCGGCGCGAGTGGTGGTGTAGGCGCAGGTGATGAATGTTACGATTGCGCCGAGGACAATGGAGGCTTTACGGGTGCCGTTAGCACGGACAAGCGGGTTGCAGTGCTGGTCATCGGGCTCCATGGCGACAGCCGAGAGGGTCAGGTAAGTGCAGTAGATGCTGACAGTGGCGGCTTGCGCGAGGCCTGCACGGGGGTTCGAGGCTTGGACAGTAGGATGGATGGCCATGGCACTAATGCCCAGTACCATGATAAGGTTGACCTGAATTCAAGTCAGTAGATGTATCGTCTATTGCGTAAGTAATGAATACTCACCGTGATGGCAGCCTGGTTCATTGAACAGTTAGACTGAGCGAAGAAGATGTACATGACGATGGTCAGGGCAATAGCTCCCAGATACATGCCCAAAGTCGAGCCAATGAGAAGGCCACGCCAGAGCTTAGAGTCGGTGTCCTCGATCTTCTCAATGCAATGCTCAGCCCAGGTATGCGCAAGGTCGACCAGCAGAATTAATCCCAGAAGCAAGAACAACATGGCGCCAACGAAGGCGACATAGTTGCCCCAGACCTCGAAGAAAGTGTTTGGGATCAGGAAAGTCAAGACAATCAATCCCAGCCATGCGATAATCTTCGGTCCCCAAAATCCATTCTGAAGGGGTGCGCGACGGTCTTTTGAGCTGTTCACTCCCAGAAGCAAGATGGCGTGGATAGCGTGAAAGCAGCCGAGAGCGAAGTTGACGCGGTGGACAGCGGCGAAACCGAAGCACTGCTTGCCGGCGCAGTCGATAGTGACATAGTCAAGGAGGACGCCCTGGAGCTTCTTGACGGCCCAGTCGGTCATGGTGAGCCATGAGACAATCGAGTTGAGGAGGAGGATGAGCGCGTATGCGATGCGGGTTGCGATGCCTGGGAGATGGTGTGAGCGGTGGCTCGATGTGATGTCGGGTATATGCTCATGGTCTTACTGTTGTTGCATTTGCCGCACGCGCTACAGACGGCACTGCAGGTTGCGGCGCCGCAGCATGATGCCGCTGCTGTAGCGATCTGTAGAGATAGGCATCAGTATGGCTGTCGCGTGGCGGGCAGGAGGCGGTATCGGCGGAGACTTACTGTGCCCACACTGGGGATAGCCAGTAAAGGCAAACTGAGTAAGGCGCCCATATCGACGATGCTGCGCAAGTATTCGTGGTATTGTAAGGTAATCGAAGAGTCGTGAAGACGCCGACATGCACCTTGCTCGTCGCACCGCAGGCCGCTGCTCGGCTGCCGCTGCCGCTAACCGCTGTTCGCTGTTCCCATGACGTGCCCTTACCCGATGTGGCAACTTGTGGAAAATAGTCAGCCACCAGACAGCTGAACCGTATTCATCTGAAGATACCATTATAGACATTCACGAGGCTCCATGAGTCACTGCGTTCGCTCCAGTGTATTTCGCCAGCTTCTTCGAACTCCGAACACCTGTTCCTTTAGCCAACTCAGAAACCCCATCAGAATGGCCTCAACCTCCTTGGATCCTGTCTCGACAGGCTTGAACAACGTAGCAGCCACGAATGGAGACAGCAAGCCTGCATTGCGATACGTAGACGTCAGTTTCTATCTCTTCTCCGGCATGCAACAGTACTGACCCAACGTTAGACAGATCGGCATCAACCTCTCTGATCAAATCTACCGTGGCGTCCACTACGGCAAGAAAGCCCACGACGATGACTTGCAGCAAGTCGTCGAGCGAGCTCTCGAAGCTGGTGTCACAAAAATGATGGTCACAGGCTCAGACTTAGAAGAAAGCAAGAACGCAATCAAGCTGGCCGATGAATTCCCCGGCCTATGCTACGCCACAGTGGGAGTCCACCCCTGTGCAGCGAAGAGCTTTGAAGAGTACCCCGACGGACCTGATGCTCTGCTACAAGAGATCAAGAAGCTTGCTCAGGAATCGAGAGACTCCGGCAAGGCGACTGCGTTTGGTGAATTTGGCCTGGACTACGACCGCCTACACTACTGCGACAAGGAAACCCAGCTCGTCTACTTTGAAAAGCAACTCGACATCGCCGTCGAACTCCAGATGCCTCTTTTCCTGCACTCTCGCGCAGCAGCTAAAGACTTCTCCTCCATCCTCAGATCCCGCCTCGACGAGCTGCCCAAACGCGGCCTCGTACACTCCTTCACCGGCACACTTTCCGAAATGCAAGACATCGTCGCCATGGGCTTCGACGTAGGCATCAACGGCTGCTCGCTCAAGACTGAAGAAAACTTGGCCGTGACGAAAGAGGTGCCGCTCGAGCGCATACAGATCGAGACTGACGGACCGTGGTGTGAGATTCGCCCTACGCACGCAAGCTCAAAGTACCTGCAGAATGTGCCGCCTTTGCCCAAAGCTGTGAAGAAGGAAAAGTGGAGCCCAGACGCGATGGTGAAGGGAAGAAACGAGCCTTGTCAGATCTCGCGGGTGGCGCACGTCGTTGCAGGCGTGAAGGGAATCAGCGTGGAAGAAGTCGTGGAAGCGTAAGTGCTGTTCTGATAACTCTTCTTTTGGCACATCACTAACCATCTTGCAGAGCATGGCGAAATTCGATCCAGATGTTTGGCTTGGGTGAGTCGTCGCCTTAGGAATTCCGGATTGCGCTCGGTCGCGACGAATCGATACATGTAGAAACGGTAAAGATACCACCCTCGTCCTAGCATTGCCTCACTTCCACTCAAGACGACATATCGCACTCCACTCCACATCATCTGCATATCTTACCAAGCGTCAACGCGCCCAACTTTCTACGCACGTGACGCGCCACATCCAACCTCACTTCACCCTCGGTAGCGCATTGACCCTGCGGCTCGAGCGCCCTCCCGCGCGTCCAATCACGTTTCCAAGCCACATCCAATGTCGAGCAATAACTCGGGCCGATCCACTGATATCTGGGGTCTCAGTCGTGGAGGCGTACTTGCCCAAAGGGGAAGCGGCGGCGACCTTGTGTATCCAGGTCTGAGCGTCATTTGGCAACCTCACCTCCTATCTTCGGTGACAGGAAGCTTGGTCAGACAGTAGATGTGACACTCACGGCGAGTCGGATACAGGAAGGTATATATTTCATGTTCTTCATAACAGGTTCATTGTCATATACAAACGTACAATATATATCTACAGTAGAGATCGCGACCGTGGGCACATGACGAGGCGAACAGCATCAGTGTTCCCATTCATTACCCTCGACCCCACCTCTTCCAAAAATTCCACCCAACATCGCCTTCTCTCCGCCCGCTCCTCTCCCTCTTACTGCCCACCCGCCACCAATAAAGCGGCACGCCGACCGCAATAAACGCCACCACGACCAGCGCCTGCAGCGGTTTCGCAAAGATCGCGCGCGAAAGCAGGAACAAGCTGACGCAGCAGAAGATGATCGGCGTCGCGATCCAGCACTTATACGGTCTTTCGAGGTCTGGTTCTCGCACGCGCAGTACGATCAGGCCGACGACGGAGAGGAAGTAGAAGAGGTATGACGCGACGCCGTAGAAGGTGGTGAGAGTGGTGAAGTCGCCGATGGCGATGTAGACACTGGTCAACACGGCGTTGAGAAGCATGGCGTAAATTGGTGTGTAGAAGAAGCCTTGCTCGTCGGCGATCCAGGCTGTGAGGGATCTGGCGCGAGACGAGCGACGCGGGAGGCGGATTTGCTGGCGCGAGGAGAAGCCTGTTGTGCCGAAGAAGGAGGGAATGTAGCCTTCTTTTCCAGCAGCGTAAACGAGACGACCGGCGGTAAAGGTCGTGGCGTTTAGGGCGCCAAAGCAAGAGCCGGAGACGGTGAGGGCGAGGATGAGGCCGCCGATGGGGCCGAGTACTGTGCTGCCAAAGGCGACGGCAACGGTGTTGGAGGCGTTGATCGTGGCTGTTGGGAGGACGAAGATGTAGCTGAGATTGGCGAGAAGGTAGGCGAGGATGACCAATGGCACGGAGGTGTGAATCGTGCGTGGCAAGTCGCGGCCAGGGTTGACCATTTCACCGACCACGTAGTTGGTGTTGTCCCAGCCATCGTAGGCCCATAGACCAGCGTACAACGCCACAGCCCATTCGGATGAAGAGTGGGATGTGCCTTCGAACCAAGAGGTGTTCTTCCATGTTTGGGAGAGGTTCTCTTTGTGATAGGACCAGCCAGTCGCTGCAACCACGATTCCGAGAACGGTGATAGCTAGAAGCGCAACAAACTTGAGGAACATGAACAAGTCTGCGCTGCGAGCTCCAAGCTTTGTAGATATTGAGTTGATGCCAGTCACAATGAACAAGCTCAGCATCGCGACGCCTTTGTTGATCCAGGGGCTAGCCTCCGCGGCGTCCACGCCAATGATCGCCCTGACGATGTACTCTCCAAAGATGATAGCAATGATAGCAGCACTCCCCGGCTTCAACACCGTGACCGCACACCACGTGAAGAGAAAGCCCGCCCACTCTCCAAAGATCTTGCTGAGATAAACCTGCGGTCCTCCATTGAGCGGAATCGCACCACCCAGCTCAGCATAGCTCGCCGCGCCCGTCCAAGCCAGCAGACCAGCAACAGCCCAGACAATCAACGCAGCGCCCGGCGATCCCGCATTATTATTCACCGACGCCGGCGACGAAAAGATCCCCGACCCGATAATCAAGCCCACGACCAGCGACAGGCCATTCAGAAACGTCAAGCTCTTGTTCTTCTCCAGACTCTGCTGGCCCAATTCTACGTTCGGTGTCGAAGGTGTGCCTAGCGCCGAATATCCTGCTCCTGAAGACGACAAAGGGAACATTGCGCCGCCAAAGTCGAAGGCCGACGAGACGGAGTAGCTGCGTCTGCCATTTTGCAAAGGTCGGTCCGGTTGAGGGTCCGAGAATGATAGTTTCCGACTCGAAGGTACACCAGAAGATGAAGATTCAAAGCTGCCGCGGGCCTCAGAGTCGTGGTTCGAAGATGCAAGCGATGCGAGTTCAAGAGAGTCGCGCGGAGGTGCTAATGCGCTTTGCGCCATCTTCGGTAGGGTTTGGGGCTGTGGCCTGCCCTAAGTGTGATTTCGTGTATTATGATCGCCGTTTGTCGTTGTCTGATACTGCCATAGCAATCGTAAATTATTATTCGAGAAAGTGTACACAAAAGTAATCCTGTAGTAAGCTAGTTAATGCACAGGAGATCTCGCGTGAGGTGGTCTAGAGCTGCCGCAAAGGGAAAGGCGCGCTTGACGCCAAGGATTGAGGAAGGGGCTTTGTTTTGCTTGTTTGCCGACGGATCGGTCGAGCAATATAGAGTAGCACTATGATATCACAATATTGTAAAATAACTATCTCCAAACGAATCGAAGCAGAAAAAATTGGTGCTCATTGGTAAGCCTTGCTTGTATCGTACAAACGTAATGGTCTATCCCCAGGTTGCCTTTCCCCAACCTCATCGAAATATATATTGCCTCTCATTGGCGATGCTGTGATAAAATCGACCTATGCACGCGCTCTGAACATCTTCGTTGATCTAGCGAGTACCTTCTTATGTGCGCGTGCAGGTTCTCTCGCGAATTTCCAGGGAGATGTAGCTTTCCAGGATCTACTGTTCCAGGCTATTTTCTGATGAACAGTGTCTGCTCTCCAGATCCTGAGGTCCAGTCCTAGCTAAGAAAGCCGTTCGATTCCCACACAGCTATAGGGAGCGTGTGAGACTGAAAGAGCCAATTGGGAGGAATTGGCCACGCAAGAGAATCCGACTCGATGCATGCGGTCATTGATGACGGCTGCGCACCTGTCATTCATTCAGAAGCTGCTCCTACCCGAGACCTTCACTCATCGCCACTGTCTTCAGACACCGCTGCATCGCCACCACCACCTTCGAGCTTCTTGGCCTTCTCCTTCGCCTTTCTCTTGACCTTTTTCTCGCGATTTCTTCTCGTCCGCTTCTCCTTCTCAGCCTCATCTTTCTCCTCCTTCGTTCTCATAGCAGCTTGCTGTTTCGCCTTTGCAGCTTCCGCCTTGGATCGAATCTTGATTCTTAATTTTTTGCCAGCTCGCCTCCGTTTCGTCGGCCCTTCAAGCTGGCCAAGTTTCGAGAATCCTGCGGGTCCATGCTGGGCACAAGCAATCATTTCTGCTCGCGACATATTTGAAGAAGGGATGTGCAAAACTTTCCAATCGTACGCGCAGCCAGGACGAGGTTGGGAAGAAAGCTGCATGATTTGCTCGCCAGAGAGTGCGGATGCTTCGTATGCCGCGCGCTCGTCGTCACTTAGCTCATCGGCAAAGTAATAATTCCGTGGTCGGTTTGGTTGCAAAAATCCTATTGAACCTGCATCCACTGAGGGTGAACGGATTCTAATTTTCTGCGCCGCAGGTTGAGGTTGGGCTTGTGTCGTCGTAGCGGATTTCTTAGATGGGGCGAAAAGCTGAAACATCATCTCCTCGTCTTCATCGTCTGCTGTAGGAGCGGCCGGTGCATCATGCATTTGCACATCTTTGGTGGCGAACTGTAGACTGTTGAGGTTCCTTAATCTGTCCAGTGCATCATCGTCTGAAGGAGGCGAAGGCGAGGCAGAGACAGAGCGCAACTCTGAGCGGGTAATGGCGCGCTCCATAATGTGAAGGTCGACTTTCGGTGTGCCTTAGGTTTCTTGTCGTATGAGAGTGAGGTTCTTCTGCTGTCTGGCCGGCGTTGCTCGACGTTCGCGCTCCGAATCTTCTGAGTCGCACCGTATTTCAACGCAATCTGAGCGCCTTAATCAAAACAGCAGACGATCGAATATCTGTCTTGACTTTTCAAAGTTTCACATGTGCGCCTAGATTACTTGGTTCTAGATGTCGAGGCAGCAAAGAGAAGAGACCGGAAACCCATGCGATTCGCCGCTGCAAGTCCGAGAACTTTGCTTCCTTGGTCTTGGCGTTTTCCGCAGCCTCCAGCCTCCAGGACATACATACAACATGTAACTTGAGTTACACCTGCCTACTTACCTATGCGACTACAGTCTTGACTCTATGGCATCCGAATGTCATTTTATCGTGCGAAATGCAAATCTTTCCTGCCTATACAGGCTGCAGTCACCATCAGGTCATGGCAAGGTTGTCTCAGACTTAGATTTTTCCAGTTCATTCAAAACATATCTATCTAACTCACTCTCAAATGGTACCCACCTGCCACGTGCCGTACTTCTAACAAATTGATGTAGTACTCTCTTGCATATTCCAATGCCACAAGCCGCAATAGCACATTCGTCATCGTTCTCCTCCAAACCCCAGCTTACTGCTGACGCTTGATGGCAACAACGAATGCTCCGCATGAGTCGAAACCGATCGTGATGACTTTCAGACGCAGCAGATGACTGCACATGCAAAGATCACAGCTCCATTTCAAGCCAGCCGTGTCAATCTTGGCTACTCCTCGAGCCTATAAAGGGAACTCAGATCCGCTCTCCCGTTCTTCGAACGCTCCTTTATCTCTTCGGCGATCAGTTGGCGGCGCAGCTCATTCTGTAACATCCTATTCCGTCTCACTGTTGGCTGCTGTTGATCCTCTTCATCACAGAAAGGAATAATCCACAATACCGAAACTCGCCTCAGCTTCTCATCAATCCTCATGTGCTGGGTGAGCACCGAATGGTCCTTCAGGGACTTGATCAGGAATGCAACGACGCTTGGCAAGCCTTCAGTGCTCGGGCCATAGACATGTGTCCGTATTGGCTTGAAGTTGTATCGAGGGATCCGGAGCGTCAACTTCTCGCTCCTGTTCGCATGCAGCACTGTGCCAATCGCATCGATGTAAAGTCCCAGCAGTAACCGGATTTGGATCGTTCGCAGTGAGCTGAGGACACGCATGCTAGAATTGGCCACGAAGTCGTGCATGACGTTCGGACGGTCGAAGAAGAGCGTATTGTTGCGGCAAAAATGCATCATGGCCTCTTCAGCGACACCAGGAACGCGCAGCAGATTGAGATTGAGCTCGTGGTCAAGGCTGTGTTCTACCCAGCGGTCACATATGGGAAATGTGTGCTCGAAACTTGACGGGCAGCGGGGAGTAGCGGCGTCTTTGGTCTGCGGTCATTGTGGGTAGATAGGGGAACTCTGGGTTTGTCGTCGTCGGACCATGGGGAACTTTCGTAATGCGGATGAGTTGGTCCGATTCGAGCGATAGGGCGTAGATCTTGTCTCGAATTTCTCGAGGTAGATCGAGAAATCCTGTCCCGGTGCGAGACGCGCGCCTTGCACGGTCCGAGCGAGGAAGTACGGCGAAAGTATGGAGTTTGAGGGAGCAGCATTTTCCTACGAAGTGGAAGTCGGATGCTGACGTCTGATAGTAGGGGTGGTCGATCATGTCGAAGGATGAGTTTTTTGGCGTGCGGTATCTTCTGGAAGATGAAACCGTGGCGGGCTGTAGAGTCGACTTCGCGTTGTGGCAGGAGGAAAGGTTGAAAAGTGCGAACACCGTGGAACGAAATGCAAGATGCAGTCACGCAGGAGATGAGTGCGATTCTGATGATCTTTTCCACTTGGCTTCTATTGGTTGACAAGTACTGTGAGTCGTTGGACTGAAAGCATGCTAGGAGATGCGAGACGCAAGCAATAGGTAAGCAAGTAGACCACGTTGATTAAAAGCTTCTCACTGGAAAGGTACCCACAATATGGCACCGACATGAATATTGTAGATATAGCCGCGCAACTTTCCTTAGTCCCCAGGGCACAACGCACAAGTGCTGTGAAGAGGCTGTCTGGCATTACCAGATGCCTTGAGATTGCCCACCGACTTTTCCTACAACTTCGAAGGGGCCACCTCCTTCCTTGGGCCCATGAATCCGAAGAGATACCCAGCAATCTTGCGCATCTGTATCTCTTCGCTTCCTTCCGTGATTCGGTACCTCCTGTGATGTCGCCAAATGTGTTCGAATTGGCAATGCCGGCTATAGCCCCATCCACCGTGAACCTGAATCGCCCTGTCGGCTGCTTCGGTGCACAGTCTGTTGGCCCAGTAATTGCACATGCTCACTTTGTCGCCCAGCTTCGCTTCGACTTCGACATGGTCCATACGGTCCATGTCGGTGGCGGTCTTGCGGATGAGAAGGCGTAGCATCTCGCACTGAGTTGCGAGCTCTACCAGTGGGAATTGGACTGCTTGATTCGTGGCTAGTGGTTTGCCAAAAGGTCTTCGCTGGCGCGCGTATGCGATGCTTTGTTCGACGCAGTAGACTGCGGCGCCGAGAGACGATGCTGCTTGGCGGATGCGGTTCTCGTGGACGAAGGCTTGGGCGACTGCCAGCCCGCCACCCTCGGGTCCGATTATGGCGCTCGCAGGTACACGTACATCGGTCAAAGACACGGTTGCATGGTCAGTAGGCATGTTCAATGTCCACTACGAAAGAAGGTCAGACTTGCCCTCCAAAACACGAGAGGCTTCAACAAACCTGATAGCTTTCGGCTTTGACGCCTGGGGTATTGCGAGGCACATTAAAGCAGGTAATACCCTTCGCGTCTCCATCCTTACCGCTCGTTCGTGCAAATATGAAGCAGTTGGTGGCTTTATGCATGCCGGTCTGCCACATTTTCGCGCCATTGATGATCCAGCTGCCGTCACCTTGCTTGTCTCCCCGAGTCTCCATGTGCGTGGCATCACTTCCGTGTCCCGGTTCGGTCAAGCCGAAAGTAATTCTCACCTTGCGTTGGAGTCTACCCTGTATCAACTCTTGCTTCTGCTCTTCGGTTCCAAAATGCTGCACCATGATCACATCCGGGAAGTTGCCAACGATCGAATGCTCGTTTTGCAAGTCGTTGAAGAGACCAAGTCCTTTGCTCGCGAGATGTTCTCTTATGACCGCCATCCAGAGGTTCGCGCCCCGACCGCTCGACTCGTTTTGTCCGCCAAATTCTTTGGGCAAGCTGAAGCGCCAGAAGCCCGCTTTGTCGGCGCGCCGTGTGCACTCTATCAAGAGATCTTCCCATTCTTCTCGGGGTAGGCCCTCATTGTCCCAGTCTGTACGGCTATGCTCGCGGCGATGGTCGAAGAAGCGGTTGTTATCTTCTTGATCTTGAAGAGGTTGGATGTCGGTTTTGATGAAAGTGTCGAGCTGTTTGAGGTAGTCTTCCAAGCCTTTGGAGAGGTCAAAGTTCACGGTTGCCATCTTTGCAATAGGATGGAACAAGACGAAAGTGATGAGATCCCCTACCGTTCTGCATCTCGACTGTTTCTATACAGTAGTACACCCTTGTCAATCGTCGCTGTCGTACGAGATACCTCGGTCGGTGCAAGTGAGAGGCTCGAGATGGTTGCGGGGAACCTTGGAGGACGTGAGGATCACATGATTGTCGACGCAGCCCAAAGCAACGACAGCGCACGAGCCACCATGACGGAGCTCGGTGTTTGAAAGTGAACCTCACATCAAGTGCTGTCTCTGTGTATATACTATCAACGCAAATACAGCCAGCCAACTTGCCATTGAAATATCCATCAAACTCGAACAACAACAGAATTCGCGATCATGGCCACCCGCGAACTCCGCCACCTCATCGAGGATCTCGAGGATGAGACTTGGCAAGCTCTTTCACGATCCGGAGCGGACATGGTTCCCTACTTGACAAGTGATGCCATTATGCAATTCCCTCTAGGAATGAAGCTCACTCGCGACACGACACCCTCGGTACAAGATATCCTTCATTCGCCAGCTTTTGTGCCGTGGCGGACCTACAAATTAAGCAAGGTCGACGTGACGCCGGTGGGCAAGGACGGCGCAGTCATCAGCTATCTGGTCAAGGCGACGCGGCTAGCAGCTGATCCGGACGACGACGATGTGAAGTTCGAGGCATTGTGCTGTTCTGTTTGGAGGATGAACGAGGATGGTGTGTTCAAGATGTGTATGCATCAGCAGACGATGACATCTTAACGGGGCAGGGAGCTATGATCGATCCGGCCCTTGGCGAGGGGGAATCAATGGGTTGAGAGTTGCTACTTATCTGTACCGTAAGCTCGAGTGTTTCTCTTCCATCCCCGGTTCGGATCACGTGCGTCTTCTCTGCCTCGCTCCTTCCTCGACAAGTCGCTCCTTCCTCAAACAAACGCTCCTTCCTCGAGAACGCCGCTTTGCTTTGCTTCGCCCACATCTCGCCCTTCTTCTCTCCCTCTCTCCCTTCTCTCCCACACGCACCGCACCGATACCACCACTTGCTCTCCCCATACTCAGGCTGCGCACGCCACAACAATCTTCCACCATGTCATCCAAAGAGGTGAACGACATCCTCGACAAACTCCTCGCGGTGGCCGACAAGCTCGGTCGTCACCACCGTGAGGACATCGAGTACTACGTCGACAAGTTGTCGCGCGCCGCCACCCGCGAGCGCGCGGCAGCCTTCGACAAGATGCAGGAACTCAACAAAAGGCTTGCGCAGCAGAGTATTGAGATGAGCCGCCTGAGGAGCATGCCCGCTCTCACCGCGACTTCCGACACTCCGGCACCGCGAAAACCACAGCCGACTTTGGTAAGTCTATCTCGCGTCCAACTGAAGTACTCAGTGATCACTAACGTGTACAACAAACAGTCAGTTGGGTATGCTGAAGCTCACAAGGCTCGCCTCAAGGCGCTTGCTTCCAACACTTGGAGCCCGTTCGTCTACGATTCGGAAACCGGGCGCTCATCCTCCTCGGCCGATGCGCCTCAATCCAAGCCCAATGCCACGGCTGTCAACACCCAGCATTTTGCACCCAGCGCTACCTCGCCTGTCGTGTCCGCTGTATCCACTGAAGCTCAGCCGTCCAAGCCAGTCACTCAGGAATACGCTGGGTATGGACACTTCAATCCAGGCCGCATGCTAGCAATTCAAGCTGGTTCCGACGCTAGCGCGGCTCTAGCCACCATCGAGAATGATCAGGCACCTGCAGCGCCAGCCTACAAGGCCACGGCTGCGAACAGCGAGCCTGTTGGATCTCGCCGTAGGCAGAAGAGCAACTCCAGTGCAGAGTCGAACTCTACGCTGCAGTCCGCGTATCAGCTACTGGATGAGGTTGACCGGCGCTCATCCATCCAGACTCGTTCGATGAAGCGCAAGGCGTCGGACAGTGGCGGTGACGCACCTGCGATGTCAAAGCGCAAGAGGAAGCAGCTTGCCGCCGCTAGTGGTCCAGGACCGCGCTGTATTACGTGCATCGCGGGCGTGTTCAAAACTTGCAACGGCACATCGCACTGCAATCACTGCGCAGGCAAGAGATGTGTATACATACTCTGTGCTGATGAGTGGTGCACGCAAGACGGCTGCTTGAAGATACACTCTTCGCAGTACGATCTCAGTGCCAGGAAGTCCGGCGAACCGCGCAGAAAGGTTCTTGGAGACAACATGGACAAGGACCAGCTGTCGAATCAGGAGCAGGCTGTTCTCAATAAGGCGAACGTTCTACTGGCAAATGTCCCTTCCCGGAGGGCTGCACCACCAACAATCCCCCAACCGATGACTCCGTTGCCACTGGTTCGCTTGCCTCAAGTGTCGTTCCCGAGCGCTCCACGCCCACGCGTGCTGCTACCGCCATGCCCACCGTTCAGCAACGCGCCGCGCAACATGCCTGACTCAATGCCTGGTGTTGAACAGCACAGCAACACCGGGATCAAGCAAGAGCGGCCGGGTCACAACTCTCACCCCTTCCAAGTCCCTGAAGCCGTCCGCTCTGCTACTTCAAGGACTAGCTTGCCCCCCATGTCGGACCCAGCCCGTCCCAGTCCTTCCATGACTGACGTGGTTCCGGCTCGTAGCACCGCTTTTAGCGCTCATGCCGGTCCGAGTCCATTTTATGCGATCAGGCGTGGTGAAAACCGCAGCGCATTTGCTTCGCGTTCATCCACAGCCTTTGGGCTCCAGCCTAACTCGTCCGCGGTTGGCGTGGTCGGCTCGAGTTTTTCCGCAGGCTTTACGGACCCGTACATGGCTGGCATGAATGGTTCAACGTTAGCTGCTGGTCCGACGATGTCCGGTGCGACTCGTGCGAGTTCACACATACCCGGCAATTTGGGTCGGAGCTCATTGGCGGCTACTACGTTTGCGTCTGGTGCGACTCGTCCGAACCAGTATGGTACTCTTGCTTGGAACCCTTTCATGAACGCCACTGGTCCGTTGACGGATAGATCGACTGCTCCGAATCAGACTCGGGGTTTTGGCTCGAACTCTTCCACGGCCGGTACGGTTCGCTTCAACCCATCCGCTGTTGATAGTGTCATCATCAAGGCAGAGGAAGATGATGACTGAGCCGCGGTACTTGCGACACCCGTTCGCGGGTGTGAAAAAAGCCATGTTGTCTTCGCGCAACTGCGTTTCCACCCATTGGCATTATCATACATGCTCGTGGGTCTGGGAGGTCAAGGGTCATGGCAAAACACCTTTCGCAACCTCTAACATGACTATCAAGGGTACAGTTTTTCACGGAGCCTGCTTTTTGACATACAGTCCTTCCATGCCGGTAAGCAGACAGCATGCAATCAAGCGATTGGCATCTGAGTTCGATTTGGGAGGGCGGCGGACATCACTCAAGTAGCGAGCAACATGGGCAACGGAAATGGGTAGCATGCTGGTGCCTTACGCAGCAGACGTTTGAGCTCGATTCGGTTGAGCAAGAAGCAATCGCAGACGAAATGCGACATGCAGGATCATAGCATAGTGGTGTGGAAAAAAAGGTTTTATCCAGAACTTCGTGCATTCCAAGTTGTGTCTCTCTCCATTGTTATGAGCGTGTCTGATCCACATCGTGTACTGCAACGTACTACAATACAGAGCCATGACCACACTATGCTCACATCACCTTCTTGGATTGAAGATGGAGGCAAACGACTGGAGGCGGGACTCGAAAAGGACTGGACCCCAACATGAAGGTGGAATATAAACCCAACCCTAACCCTCGTTCGTATAATTGAGACAACAACAGGACTCTTTACACCTTATAAGACTCTCTCCCCGGGTCCGACGGGTTGTACAGTAGCTGTCATGGGTCTGTAGCAGTATCTCTGACCATTGTCACTTCTATAGAGATCGAACTTGCATCACAAGCTCGACAAATCTCCGGACCAGGGGAAGCTGGAGGCCAAACTGTCACTGATTTTGTCAAGTTGATATGTTTCATGGCCTGTACTAAAGCTGCCGAAGAAACATCATGCAAAATTCACATGAGCTCGTTCGAATCGAAAGACCAATATTCGCTTGAAGCATTCGTCGTCGCCACAGCAGCTCAACCCAACTCCATGCTCCAATCGATCCCCATCACTCATCCCTGAACATCCACCTGCCCCCACCTTTCATCGCCTCCCTCCACATCCCCTCAACCTTCATCCTCTCGATATCCTCCGCCTTTCTCCGATCCTCCATCTCCTCCTGCGTGCTCGGCATCTCCGTCCGCCAGAACCCGGGCGGCGTCGCCGCCCTCTCGAAAGTCTTGCGGTGCTTGCCATGCATATTCGCAAACTCCTGCGCCCTCGCCTGGACCAGAATCTCCGCATGCTTGTCCTTCGGGTACGAAGCCATGATTTCTTCGACGGCGTCGCCGAACATGTCGTGGAGGACTTGGGAGTCGGATTTGGAGGAGGGAGGGAGAAGGCCGTGGCGGGCTGCGTCGAGGAATTCGCCGCAGCAGGAGGGGTTGATGCAGCCTGGGAGACAGCGGCGGGCGGCTTTTGTTTTGCGGTTCATGGGGTCGACGAAGGCGTGGGTGCTGTCGGCGTAGGTGGGGTTGATTTTGAAGTTTTGGGGTTTTTGGAATTTTAGGGGGATGAGGCGGAGGTGCTCGTGGGCTGGGTCGACGGGTGGTGGGGACTTTTCTATGCCGGGTGGACGTCTGTATTTGGAGACCGGCGGGGTTGGTTTGGCGTGACTCGTTGCTTTTGATTCCGGTTCTAGTTGCGGTTGAGGTTGAGGTCTCTGGGAGCGCGTTCTCCGCGTTGTATTTGGTGTTGACCGATGTGCTTTCAGGGGCCGCCTCCCGGGTGTGGGATTCTCCAGCATGTCAGCAAGACGACGGCTTAGATCAGGCTTCCTCGAAACAGTTCCAGCTTTAGGAGTGACCTGACTAGAGTCTTCATCGCCGTCCTCGGCCAGCATGCCAACTTTACCGGCATCTTCCTTGGAAATGCGTCGACGTTTGTTATTACCCGTCTGCTGAGCTGGTGGAACGTTTGGGCTGAGATTCTTGAGAGCTGCACGCTCCCGACCGTGTAGATTTGCTTTTGGTGTGATGTTGTCCACAGATGGACCTGTCTGTTTGGATGCTGAAGGACTGCCAGCACGCTCGAAAGCGATTGGTAGGCCAGGGAGCTCGGGAACATCGGTATCTGAGAGTGATGATGTGTTGCAATCAAGAGTTGGTGGATGCAACATTACGCTTCGACGTTCTTCAGATCTCGCTCGAGACTCTGATCTCGTCTTGCGCTTTCGTGGTGTCTTGAAAGTTCCACGCATGGCATCGAGGTCTGACGTCTCCATCCGCAACAGAGGACGCGCTTGGGTTGTGGGACTGCTCCAATCTTCTGACCGCAGTTCGATGGGCTCTTCAGCTGAGCCAGGCCTTCCGGGAGACTTGGGCTCTTCCTTGATGCGAGTGGGCTTTCCGAATTCTGAACCGCCTCTGGAACGCCTCAGATTCCTTTCCTGCACCACCATGGGCTCTTCATCACTGTCAGCCTCATGCTTGATCTGAGTGGGTTCGGCTTCGGGTTGATCGTCCACTGTAGTTTGGCTCGAGGTTATCCGGTCGGAATGCGTACCAGGGCCAGGAGATTCCCTGCTTTGATTCGCATTGCTAGAAGTCGCTGTTTGGTCTTGTGGAGCAGCACTCGGCACATCCGCATTCCTGGATGGATCCGAGATCTCAGGTTCCTTCGGAGACTCCTTGCGGGCAGGCTTCGGCGTAATCTCGATGTCACTGATTTCTCGTGGCATTGGCGGTGGAGCAGAAGGAGGAGGGCGCAGCATGGGCGTCTCCCCATGCCGTGGGGTGACAACATGTGCTTCATTGCCTCGGGAAACATCGTGTTTCTTGACGTAGGCTTGCCACAGCTTTGCATTGTCTCTCGCGGCCTGGTACTTCTTAGTAGCCTGATCTACGTACTTCCTATGCTTGTCGAAGTCTTCCTGGAGTTTTGCATAGCGTGCCTCCAGTTCCTGGTACTGTTGCTTCAAGGCGGTAAATTCCGCATGAGACTCGGTGTCGTGAGTGGCGGTTGTGGTTTGAGCGCGAGTCTGTTCGTTACGCTCACGACTTGACAGGATATTTTCGAGTTGAGCTTGCAAGGTGGCATTCTCTATCTCGAGCTCGTCAACGCGAGCGCTCCTTTTGGCGATGACATTTCTCAATGCCTGTGGATCGTCGGATAGCTGCACTGGGGGAGTCGAGGCCGGGGTGACGTTCGCGCCGTTTCTAAGCTTGGCCGCAGACATTATCGTGCTTTTCGCATTGTCGCAACGTCTCTCAGATATGCAATCGAGATTGACGCAAGACGAACTGGTGGATTGATGTTTGTCTGTCGTTGACGCGCGTGATGTTCAGGCACACGCGCTTCGATGAGGCACGCTCTCGGCAAGTCGAGGTCGCCCTCCAGCGCCGAGTAAGCGCGAACAAAGGCCGCGCCACCACCAAGGTACTTTTGATTGCACCATGATGGCTCGCACGCACGTCTCTGCTGAAAAGACTGCAACCCCCTCTGCACCCCTGTATAAGTGATGGTGAAGCGAGGCGCCGACGACGCAGACCTCGCCGTCGACAGGAAGGTGAAGCGCTCTCGCCCTGCGTCGACAGACCATCTGTCTCGTCTCAGCAATGAGTTGCTCCTGCGTGTGCTCTCATACCTGCCTGTCTCACAGCTAGCGCTATGCCAGAGGTAAGTCATCTTCAGTATACCCTACGACCGAACGCTAAACAAGCAGACTCTCGCACAAATACCGTGTGCTTGCTGGCGACGGCCAGCTGTGGAAGCAGCACTACTATGACCGCTTCGTCCGACCTCGAGCGAGCCGCTTGCCAGGCCTCAAAGATGTCGCAGCCGCGGACAAGAGCCTACACTTTGCGTCAAAAGCCTCGAAATGGCTGGACGACGAACACTTGATCAAAAGAGGAGGTCGGACGAACTGGAAGCGACAGTACAAGCTCAGACATAACTGGACCAGCGGCAGCTGTGCTGTCAACGAGATAGAGGTGGCAGAGCAGGCTCCGGTCCCGCCTGTCATCGTTCAGATGCACGATGGAGTCATATACATAGCGAGTCAGGCAGACGGCTTGCGCGCTTGGTCTGCAAAGAGTGACAGAAAGATGCTTGCGCAGAAACACTTTTCCGCTATACAGCACCCTCCTCCAACATCTCTTGCCATCGATACGATATCAGCAGACGTCAAACTATCGCGCGTGGTAGTAGGTTTCGAGGATGGCTCATTTGGCATCTATTCTCTCGATCTCGAGTCTTCGATATTCACTCACGATTACAGCCATGAGCCCTCGATCAATGGGGTCGTGTCTTCGATGGCTGTGGCGTGGCCGTACGTGGTCACCATGACTGCGACTCAGCTGCTGTCACTCTACAAATGTGAGCCAGCTGCAGCATCGGACAAGACGCTTAAACCTCCGCGGCTATTACACTCGTTGAAATCGCATACTGTCTGGCCTCCACTAACCACGTCTTTGAGACACACTTCCGGCTGCGTTGTAATCTCCGTCGCATACGCAATACCCACATATCTTTCCGGCTGGACTGTTGGCGTACAAGAAGTCAAAGTCTCGAGAAATGGCGATTTACTGGAGTCCAGGATCTCTTCCGCCATCGATCAACATTACCGTCCGCTTGCTTTCGCTTCTCGGCCCATGACAACACACCTGACTCCAGCAAGTGGTAGGCTGGCGACATCTTCAACACTGGAGCTTCGTCACATACATTCAAAACCTACATCTTTGTCATATACTCATCCTTATCTGCTGGTCTCCCATCCGGACAATACTCTGACACTCTACTTGGTCTCTTCGACCGCGGAGTCTCTTTCAATCAGCGAAGGGAGTCGACTCTGGGGTCATACATCATCTGTCTCTGGCGCTCACGTTGGCGGCCGAGGGAAAGCAGTCTCGGTCAGCAAGAAAGGCGACGAGTTGCGCGTGTGGGAGCTCGAAGGAGGCTTTGGCTCTTTATCTGCACGCAAAAGACTAGCAGTCGGAGACCTCAGTGTACGCGTTCAACCGGAATCGAAGAAGGTCGAGAGCCAGGACTCGTCTCAACAAGCTGGGCTCGACCTTGTCAGTCGCCAGACAAAGCCCTCGAATATCACCGACATATCGAATCCGAGCGATTCCGACGCAGAGGCTGACGAGCTCACACTAACACGCGGCTGGATTGGATTCGACGAGGAAAATGTGGTGGTGCTCAAAGAGCAATGTCAGGGGAGGCAGGCGTTGGTTGTATATGATTTTACATGATGATGATTTGCATGATACCCATGGCTTGGAAGCCCGAATGAGAGAGATGTTCACAGCAGTCAACTTCCTGGATTCACACAAACACTGAGCCCCGACCAGATCATTTGCCAGGTGTCTGACTGACTTGGATACAGCCGGCTACAGTTCCATGATCGCCGACGACAGACAAACATGCACAACCAACATCTTGCGAGCTTGGCCAACATTCTGGACGTTTTCGCTAATGCAAGAAGCCGCTCCCGCCCTCCCGCGCAGGGTCCGTCTGCACCTCTGGAAAAGTTGCACGAGGCACATGGTCAGCAAGCCTCGCGTGGCAAACGCGACCAATGCAAGCTGCGCGAGATTGCCAACACGGAAGAATTACTGTCGCCGTTCGATACCGAGGACGAGATCGGACATCTGCACCTGTATAAAAACCAACGACAACAACACTCTTGCATCTGCACGGAGCGCCTTCTCCGCAACGTGGATCTTCAAGCGAGCCGCAACGCAAACGCTCGACCTCCCGCCGCTGTCCTGCTCGCTTCACGTGTGGGGTGAATTTCGTGCCGCTTGACACCTTTTATTCTCTGCGTCCAGACATCACCGCATCATCCAAACTCTATCCTCACCACCCATCACCGAAATACACACCAAACACACCTCATATCGCAATGGAGTACAACACTGGAGCCCCCACCGGCGGTCGCGCCTGCTACAACTGTGAGTAACCCGCCCTCGCCCGTTTCGCTCGACTGCCGCAACAGCTCGAGCGCCGTCTGCCACGACACAGAGTTTTACGCCAGTCGCTATACCTGGTGCCTGCGCTGTTCACTCGATATTGCGCATCAGCATCCTCTGCCATCGTCACTGCGGTCGCATCATCCATTGAACCTCACTGACCAGCCTTTTCCACAGGCGGCGACCCCTCTCACCAGGCCCGCGAGTGCCCGTCCAAGGGTACCCCCACCTGCTACAACTGCGGCAACCAGGGCCACCTGTCCCGCGAGTGCACCGAGCCCGCCAAGGAGAAGACCTGCTACCAGTGCGGTGAGACCGGTCACCTGTCTCGCGAGTGCCCCACCGCCCCTGCTGGCGGCCGTGGTGGCTTCGGCGGCGCCCCCGGCGGCGGCCAGGAGTGCTACAAGTGCGGAAAGGTCGGCCACATTGCCCGTAACTGCCGTGAGGGCGGTGCCGGCTTCGGCGGCGGATACGGCCAGGGTGGCTACGGCGGCCGTGGTGGCTTCGGTGGTGGATTCGGCGGCCAGCAGGGTGGCCAGACCTGCTACTCTTGCGGTGGCTTCGGCCACATGAGCCGCGACTGCACCCAGGGCCAGAAGTGCTACAACTGTACGTTGCGCCATCTTGCCTTCCTAAAATTGACGAACGAGAAACTGACAACATCAACAGGCGGTGAGACCGGTCACCTGTCCCGCGACTGCCCCTCCGAGATCACCCAGGAGCGCGTCTGCTACCGCTGCAAGCAGCCCGGCCACGTCCAGGCCGCCTGCCCCCAGTAAGCGCATGCACTTCACGATCTGACACGACCGGACATGGTACAATTACAAAACAACCCAAGTTTGAAAAATCTCTTCCACCCTTCGCGCAACGAACAAGAAAGAACGAACGACAAAGCATGACCGAACTGGATACGACGAACCTTGGCGCCGCGGACACGACAAACCTCCACGGCGCCACCAAGAAGTTGATGCAGCAGAATGTAGAGAAGGGGCGAACGGAACGGAGAGAGATGGATGGTTGGTTGGTTGGATGGTTTTCTTCACACAAAACGATTATGCGAACGAATGCATGCATGCTTCGAATGGTCTAAAAAGGTCGCCGCTAGCTAGGTCGGCTTTTGTCAGTCAGTTTTCTTCTCAAGAGTCACTCAATGCGACCCGAATATTGAGTATCAAGCACTCACGCTACGAAGTGCATTTATACAGCAACACGAATGACGCGTATGGCAATATACGGTCTGTGAAGTGTACCGCCGCTCGCAAGGGTGGCTGGGCTGCGGCCGTCAGACGTACAGTATGTAGTCGATGGTAATGATCCTCCAGAGCTTGCAATCGATTTGTGGCTGGACTGTTCGGTAATTGCTGTTCCATGCGCCACCCGCGTTCAAAAGCTTCGCGTTTGCTGTTACACTGTGTCACGAAGGAGAAAAAGAATAACATTGCGCGACATCCCATTGGCACGGGCCTTGTCATACCAAATGTTTATTGCCATGGTGCATATACCATCTCCACTTCAGCCATCCGAGCACCACGTCTCCCCGTCGCCATCACACATTATCATTGCTTCATCTGACTCTACAACGTCGTTTGGCCTGTACTTCCAGGGCGGCTCAATGATGCTTCCTTGGCAAGCATAGCCGAGGCAAAGGCACGAAAAACGGCAGCCCGCATGTGCGCTGCTTGCTGGCTGGCGCCACTGCAGTCATCGAGCAGCGATCGCTTGTGCTTTTGCTGAAGCCCACTTGCTTCGCGATATCAGATGCAGAGAGCCTCGTAAAGCATAGGTGAGGATAGAGTTCAAGCATGAACGCCCATGTGGTTTTTTGGCTCTTTGTTTTTCCCGCAACTGAGAAAAGCATAGTGCTTCTCTACAGGATTTCACGACAGTAATGCAAGCTCTCGGCCGCCCACGTCTACGGGTGATGCAGAAGCTTGGGCGTTTCTGCCTTGCCTTGGGAGGGGAAGACGGACATGGGCGGGTCCGATGTCTTAAGATGTTGGAGTCGCGAGCCCACTTTCTTGGAAAGAGGAACAGAGGTCGTCACTGACTGCGTCTGGAGCTTGGCTCTTGCTGCCGTTATCCGGGTTTAGCCTTACGCATGTACCTTGGAGATACATACATCAGGCGGAGTGCGGTGCGTTACTTGTACTTGCGGCTGGTCTTCCTTCGTTAAGGCTGAGAGGATTGGATCCTTACCTCGCTACTGCTGACCTTCCTTTGGGCATTGCACTTGCCCCTCCGGAGTCTTGGGTAAGATAGATCAAGACAGGCAACTGACTGAACACTGACGAGGACTTTGAAAGGATGTGGTCGCTTTGGTGCGCAGTGGCGCTTCTGGCGGGGATGTGCAACAATGCTGTCCTCGCTCAAGACAATGATGCAGCACCGGTATCGGTGTTCAAGACGGTATGTTACAGCACTGTAACCACACCTTTATCTCAGACCACTGACACCTCTTCTAGCGGCCTCATGCCAGAGCGCCAGCGCTCAACGTGACGATCCAGGATGGCTTCTCCAATGGCTACATCTTTATCTCACCCTATCAAGCCTCAGCCTCTGGCCCTTACATCTACGACAAGTTCGGAAACCTTGTCTGGGACGGCTATGGAGCAATCGGCGCCGCCAATGTTCATAACTTCCACGTCTGTCCCTACCAAGGCTCCGATCATCTGTGTATGATAGTGGGCAACCAAGAAAAGGGCTATGCCTTCGGCATGGGCATCATCGTCGACAGTGACTACCGCATCGTCGCCTCCGTGCAATCAGGCGACAACCTCACGCCCGTCGATATGCACGAGTTCTGGCTGACTGAGGACGGCGAGACTGCCATGATCACTGCGTACAACATCATTCCTGTCGATTTGTCTTTTCCGCCTTACAATGTCATGGATCAGCAGGGCTGGCTGACTCAGGGCGTGTTCCAAGAAATTGACATTGCTACTGGTCAAGTTTTGTTTGAGTGGTTCTCTTCCAACCATGTTGATATCAGAGATACGAGGATTGAGCCGCATAGTACTGATGTTGGTGGAGATGGATATACGCCGAGAACGCCCTTTGATTATTTGTAAGACATTGGAGTTGGAAGAGAAACATTATCCAATATGCTAACATCTCGCAGCCATATCAACTCTGTTGCGAAATCTACTAATACTGGCAATTATCTGATATCTGCCCGCCATGTCAGCTCGCTCTACTACATTAATGCATCAGATCACAGCATCATCTGGAGGCTCAGTTGTCCGGGCACCGATCGCCCTCAGCCAAGCGACTTCGAATGCCAAAGCTTCAATTTCTCTTCCCAGCATGACGCTCGCTTCATAAGCGAGAACGATACCCACACCGTAGTTTCGATCTTCGACAACGCTTCGAATGGCTTGAACAAAACAGCACCGCAGTCTTGCGGCATGGTGATCAGTCTCGACCACAACGAAGCCACCGCCTCCCTCGTCTCTCAAACATTCGCTCCTTTGGAAGACGGCATCCTCTCAGACTCCCAAGCCAACTCTCAACACTTGGCTGATGACCACGTCTTCCACGGTTGGGGCAGCATCGGCGCCATTTCCGAACACGCACCAGACGACAACGGCGACTACCAGACCGTCCTCTTCGCCACCTTCGCCGACGTAACCCAGCCAGGCTCTGTAATGAACTACCGTGCGTTCTCCTACGAATGGCAGTCGACACCCTCAAACACCAAGCCCGCCGTGTACTCCTACGCTCAAAACAACACTGCTCCAAACGCAATTTACGTCTCTTGGAATGGCGCCACGACCGTCGCGAATTGGAATTATTACGCTGCTCAGGCGATTGGGGAGCTATTTGTTGCGATCGGGAGCAAAGGAAGGGAGGGCTTTGAGACAATGTTTGTCGCAGAGGAATTCTATCAGTGGGTGATGGTCGAGGCTGTCGGACCGGATGGGACGAGTTTGAGGAATTCGAGTTTCCAGCCCACGTTCGTGCCGAGTGAGGGCTTGGTGGGTGCTTGTGATGAGTTTACTTGTTTGATCTCGATGGATGCGTGGGAGGAAGACGATGATGAGGAGTGATTGAAGAAGGTTGAACTAATGACGAGAGGGATGTGAACGCTTTTATGATTTTGATGTATATACGAAGCTTCTTACGAAGAGGTGTAATGAAAGAGCCTTACTTACAGTCGCCCATCTTTTGGGCTGTCCTTCCGTTGCTCTATACTTCTCGGTACCAATTGCGCAGTCGGGCATTCTCCTGACAAGCCGATGGTGCTACGTTAGCATCGGTTCAGCCATAGCTCCATACTCGGCCAATGGGACGAACGCTTGGCGTGAGCGGCGTCTTTCGCTTGCAGTTGATTCCTGGATCCTGATTCCTGGAATTCGATTCCTGGATCCTGGACTGCGAAACTTGGATGTTGGAGTCTTTCTTCCTGAACTCCTAGAGCATCAATTACATTCCTGGATCTCTTCTGATCTTTCATTGGCGACTCGCGGATATCAATTCCTGGAAGTCGTTGCGGGGCCTCACTTTTGTGGTTATTCAGCGTCAATCCCAGGATCCTGGAATTGAATGATATCCCTCGAATCGCCAGTCCCTGGATCCTGGAAGTCAACCACTTGGTTCCAGAGCATCAGACCGTAATTCCTGGGGTCTCAATACCTCCTACCGCAAAAGCAATCGTCGATTCCTGGATCCTGGACACAGACTGTGAATTCCTGGATCACCGTTTTCTGCTCTCCATCTTTGCGATCGCGTTTCCTGGATGATTGTTGCTGGTATCCGGGTAGCTGCATCGCGACCTGCGGACTACGTTGCCAGATCTTCGTTCTTACTGGACCAACCGTGCCTCATCCCGGATGGCTGCGTCTAGCCGTGCTCAGTCTCAAACTTGCCTGGTAGTCTATGCATGTTACCCGCAGAGACATCCGACACTATGGCGTACCTGCATATGCCGACCCTGCATGGCGTACGCACTAAGCATGTGAAGCTTCCAGTGCTCTAAGGCATGGCTTCGTTGGCTGAAGCGTTGTGACTGCCATGTGAGCGTTGCTAGAGGGAGCATGCAGAAATACTCTCTCACAGCGCTTACACATACATTCAATTGTTTCCTGCCCTGGTTACACGCATTGGAACTTAGCCTGGCAACAAGGTCCGGCGCGCCTACGTCACCTGCATGAAACGCTCGCTCGCCAGAAGATTCTCCAAATCTGAAGGGAGATAGCGATCAGAGGTAGTCGAAAAAGGACACCTCACCTCAGTCAGAACACGCCATTTGGCTTTTACTAACTGAGTTGTGGATATCCCATACCTGGAGCCCTGGATCAGTCTCACATGCACCACTGTGCAACTGCATGGATCTGCACGTGTCTCGCTCTATTCACATGCACACTGCTGCCTGCTCATCGCGCACCTTCTCGCCGTCCACTACTTAAGTCTTTGACATCCCCTTTCACACCGTCCTTCTCGACACGACCTTCCAAGCAACAAGACTGTCTACACTACAGTACCCTACGACAATAGGTCCACGCACGTCTAACCTCATTCCTCTGCGTCATGGAGGACGCTAGCAAGGCGCAGGATGCGCCTTGCTCGGCAGGCTCCCACGTAACAATCCACACAATCGACACTCATCCACAGACTGCACCGACCGCGGTAATGCAACCACAAGCAACTGCAAGCACAACGCTGCCCCTCGAAAACCCACAGATTTCCACTTCCTCTACGCTCCTAGGGGCGTCTCTCTTCGCCAACAAGAGGATGAACCCGCCGGGAGCGCCAGCGACAGCCCGACCCGAATCTCCCCAGCAGGAAGCCTTCAGGCGCTCGTCCCAGAAGCAGACATACATGCATGGATCTTCAGAGGCAGCCGCAGATCTGAAAGCCGAAGATATCAAAGAGGAGGACGTTGATGAGCGGTCCACGGCTCATGCAGAGGAGAGGATTTTCGTGAGCCAGAATGAGAACGAACCTCCGACCACCACCACCGCGAATGCTCACCTCAAGCGTGAAGCATCAGCATTACCCGTTGCTGCGGTAGCTCCAAAGAAGCTTGCGAAGAAAGGCAAGAATTTGGTGGATGGCTACGACGACTCCATTGAAAGACACCATTCAAATTTGGCTGTGGATAAAACCTGCTTCAAAGACGCGGTGCGACTCTTTGATCAAGCTATCAAGTTGCTACTCGCCAACATAGAAAACATCCGCAGCAAGCACGGAGATGAGCCGGAAGCCAGGAGCTTGCAGGCAAGGGTGCGGGAAGCCAGTTCCATTGTGCAACGCTTCATTCCGATCTTCACGATAGGATATGTAGGCGAGACTGAATCAGGCAAGTCGAGCATCATCAACGCATTGATGAATAAGGACGAGGTTGCGGTCGCTTGTGATACTGGAAAAAGTGGCACCCATGTTGTCCACGAGTACGTTGAGCGCGAGGAATCCCAAAAAACGGAATTCCGAGCCGTCATCCACTACCACCCATTCGGAAAAATCGAGCGTCTGACTAGAGAGCACTTCACCAGTTACTACGAGTACAACAATTGCGACAAGGATGACATCGATGCAGACAGTCTGGACGAGCTCAGAACGAAGTCTAATACAGCACTAGAATTCTTCACATCCCTACTTGCTGGCGAGGGCCCTGAACCAAACTTTGGGTCCCAGCAGGAGGTCGAGAAGTATCTAGCTCAAGCCGAACATGCAGACGACAGGGACCTGCTCGAGGAGCTAGACAGTGGCATTAAAGCCTATCTTGCATCCCTGAATATTGACAAGGGAGCGACAGTCATCGACGAGAACACTTTTCAAGTGCTCAATAGGCGGAAGCGCAACTTCGCTGGTCCACCGAAAGAGGAGGACGGCCTGGTCCGAACACCCTGGCGTTTGGTGAGGAAGATCAGTGTACATCTGTCGGCTCGCATTCTAGAAGAAGGGCTGAGGTTGGCTGACCTTCCAGGCCTTAGCGACTCTGATCAAACTCGTGTGCGAAATGCGAGGGACTACATCAACCTATGCTCAAAGATAGTCATCACTCACCCTGTTGGCCGAATCGCGGATCGGGATTCTGTGGAAAAGCTCCTTAGCTATTTCATTCGTAGCGGGCGAGCGAGCAGCACCATTGTCGTCTGCACCAAGACAGATGACTTCGAACATGATCGGGAGAGGGACTACACAAAGGAAGAAGACAATTACCTGAGTCCTTTCATCGAAGCAGAAGGCAGGATCAGCCAGGAAATTCGGAGCCTGGAAGCTCAGCTACGGGCCATGGACTCAGACGACGACGACGATGATGATGATGCATCCGCAGCATCCTTCAGGCGAGTCACCAAAATGTTGGAAAAGAAGAGGCTGGAACAAGCCGCCCTCACCGCGAGTTATCAAGGCGCTTGCATTACGATTCGCAACAACAATACCGCGGAGAAATTACACCAGAAGATCAGAGCTATGAGCCAGCAGCTCACCGGTGAAGAGACAGATATGCCGATCTTCTGCGTTTCCAGCAAGGTATACAAAACACACCGGAAAGGTTACAACAAGCAGGATCCTCCTTATCTGGATATCGAGCAAGTGGGCGTCAAGGCATTGCGCGAATATCTGGTTGAAGCACCAGGGAAAATGAAACACGAAAAGCTAAGGCAGGCTGTTCGAAACACAACGAGAGCTATCCTCGGCCTCGAGCTGTATTGCTCCAGAACGCCTCTCGAGCGAAAGCAGGAAATGATGCCACTCGTAACTGAACCGATGGGGCAGTTCGACACACGAATGAAGGACAGTATCACCGAAATCGTGTCCATCTTCAACAGTTCTATGATGCATCTTCTGTTCACCAAAGAGGTAGCTTGGATGAAGGAAGGTGCTGCGAAGGCAGACAAATGGGCGAAGATCCACCACAGCCGCTACAGACAGTTCTGCCGCAAGCATGGTCTGCACGTAATGGAGACTAAAGGGAAACCCTTCGACTGGAACGAAAGCATCATCTCGGTCATGGCTGAAACCCTTGTGCCTGCATTCACGATTCTGACCAGGTCGCTCAATGAACAGCAAGCAAATCTGCAAAGTCTGCTTGATGGACTTCTCCTCAAAGCCAAGGGCGATTTACAAGGTACCTAGACCATGTTTAACCACATGCCAACTTCATTTGCTAACAGATATTACAGATAGTGCAGCGGCTTTTGGCATGGAAGGTGCCATGACAGTCTTCTACGAATCGGTCGAGAACAAGCGTCAGATCTTGTCTGGTCAAATCAATGACCTATTTCACGATCTCACCCAAGATCTGCTGTAAGTTTGCCCTCCCAACCTCCGTTGAGGCATAAGTTCGAGAATGGGAAATTCCCTCCGCTGGGCCACTCCTACCAAATTCTTCCGCCATATCTCAAACTTATGCCTCCACTGAGGAGCAAGACAAAACAACATGTAGCTGACCTAGAACAGCTCCATTCGCCGCGCAGCCATCTCGCATGATAACGCGGACAGATCTTACATCCTCAAGGCAATGGACGCAACGTACGACAGCTGCGCAAAGATGACTGGTAAATCAATGCCTTCGTTCTGCTTAAAGACGACAACCTAACAGAGAACAGGCAGTGCTTCCCACGCTAGACGCAACGATGCAATCAAGGCTAAGCTTACCGGCGACTCAAACGTCTTCAAGGACGTTATTGATCTCGCCATCGCAGACTTCAAAGACTGCCTTGGCAAGTGGGAGAAGCGCGCGAGCAGCAAGCTTGGGAAGCTCTTCAAAGAGGTCGTCTTGGATTTCAACAGCCGATTCAACAACGAAGAGGCTGAGACCGAGGAGAGGAAGGTTATGAGGGCCGAACTGCTGGAAGCGGTCCACAAAGCCAGAAGCATCATCGATGGGCCCCTTCAGGTGGAGCTGGACGAGTGCAAGAAGTACAAGTGAGCTCTGAGTTGACAGAACGGGATATGAGCAAATGGAATTGAATTCAGTATGTTTTCTTCACCGCTCAACGAGGAGCTAATCCACTTGACAACTCAGAATATTCCAACCACCAAACGAAACATGCACGGTGACCTTGTAGTGGAAACAGCACGTACGACCAGTCCTTTGCAAGTGAAACATATGTATGTGGCCTCCGTTCTTCCCACGCTTTCCGATGTCTTGTTGGGATTGAAGAGCACACATGCGCCCTTCTGTTGATGACTTGCTCCTAGACGACGATGGAGAATTGAAGGGTGATAGCGGGCTTCGACTCTCGAGGAGCACACCTCCCTTCGACCACCACCGGTCAGACCCTTCTTTGGCGTTCGAAAATTCGGTGAGCATTTCACATGCAGAATGTCGACCCTTGGTCATCTGCTCTTGTTGGTAAGCAACTTTCACATGCATGTGCTGTTGCCTGCCAGCGAGCACTTCGCCGGCGCCTACATAAACCCTCCTCGCCCCCTATTTCACTATCCACTCGATCATAACCTTCCTCACAATCAAATCGCTCCCGCAATCAAGCAATACATACACAAAGACACAACCGTCCATTTCCGACGCCATGGCGGAAGCCAGAGTGGCGCAAGAGGCGTCTGGCTCACAAGAGCCAGATACAACCCACCACAATACTATCGAGGATCCCAAGACCGCACCCACTGCGCCCACTGCAGTGATGGTGTCGACAGTGTTGCAAAACGCCTTCCCAACCCTCGAAAATAACCATGTCCCCGCTATCTCCAGCTTCCCTAGCACGAATGTGAATTTTGGAACCTCTTGCCTCAACACGAGAAATTCGACCACCGCAAGCGCTGCACCAACGACGGGCGGTCATGTACCCACTAGTAGCAACATCATCCAGCCACTGTCCCAGGAGCAGACGGCCGAGGATGCGACTGTAGAGCCGACCTCAAGCCAGAGCGCAGTTCCGGATAATCCTGCTCCGCCGTCAATCGCATAAGAGACCCAATGATATTGAGGTGCAAGAGCAGAGCACACCGCACAAGAGGCGAAACGTCCCAGATGATCGTTCTTATCAGCAACCGCCAACTTCGCCACGTCACTATCTTTTTGTCCAGCAAGACGAGCGTTCGGTTTCACCCTCAGACTCTAAGGTAACGTCGAACCACTCGTTTAGTGAAGAGAGTAAGCCAACGATCGCCCCCAGCTCTGGCTCACTGAAGTCCACCGAATCAGATTCCGGCGTTGACAAGAAAGAGGTGGACCATGTGGCACATGGCATTATCGTGGACAGGCCATGTTTCAAAAACACATCACGCATCCTGAGACTGGCAAAGAGGTCACAGACACGATTAATGATTCTCGACAGAGGGGCTACGAAGAAGACGAAGTCAACAGATTTGATACAAAGATCAAGAACGTTTACAGCGCAACCGCCTTGGAAAATCTGAAGAAGAGAACCGTAGGTATAACCGGATCAAGTGGAATGGGGAAGTCGAGGCTTATTCCAAACATCTTGAATCAACCTGGCGCGGCCATTAGCAGCGATCTTGGCAGCTGCACACACGTAGCCCACGAGTACAGTCTGCGGCAGACTGGCCAATCGAAGAATGTCTACGGGCAGGTACACTTCCTAACGGACAGCGAGTGTACGGAAAAGATCAAGCAGGCTTGCGACAAGTACTTCGAGTACGAGGAAGAGTCCCACAATGGACCGACCGCGAACACTGAGATGAAAGACGACAGGGAAGAGCACAACACTGCTCTCGGACTTCTTGCATCTTGTACCACAGAGTCTTGTCCTGAAGCAGAATTTCAATCCACAGAGGAGCTTCGCAAATTCTTAAACGATCATAAGCCGGAGGCAAAGCGGGGAGAGGCGGTACGAGTTATAGCCAGAGCTACGAATAATTACTTGGACTCCAAGGGCCGTCAGACAAGTATCATCACTTTCGAGGAGAACGACCATCATGCGATGAACATTCACCTCGCAAAGTATGTCCGTCCTAAGGAAGGCCTTCGTTCCCCCTGGTATTTTGTAGACAAGGTCAAGACTCGCTTTTACGCAGCAGCCCTTGAGAACAACGTGTCCTTATACGACTTGCCCGGGACCTCTGACTCCAATACTCAGCGGACGCAGAGTGCACAAAAGTATGCTGACAGATGCGAGATCCAAATGGTGGTCCGGGAAATTGTACGTGCAGCAACGGACGGTCCACTCGACAAGAAGCTTCATAGTCTTGTGCGCAGAAATAGGATCAACAAAACTATCATTGTCCTGACAATGGTCGACAAGATCAACCAAACCGACCTCCCGCATGAATACGACGACCAAGAGGACAGGGAGCGTTACGATTTATTACGCAGACACGAAAAAGAACTACAAGGCCAGGTCAAGAAATCGCAATCTATGGTACGAAGATCTGGCAGAAATGCACCTGAGGGGTCTTTGCAACAACTCAGAGATGAGGAACATGATGCGGGTGTTGCCAAAGCACAGGCCGATCGAGAGTACATTCTTCTGCGCAACAAGTACACGGAGCGAGTACTACGCAAATCAATCATGGCAATGATGAAGCAGAAGAACCGCACTGGCAATGGTCCAAGGTTCGTTTTCGTCTCCAACACGTTGTACGAGGAGCATCAGCAGCTCCTGCGTGACGACCCTTATGCCTTTGGGGCAGAGTTGATACCTCTGGCACGTGAGGAGACAGGTATCGACGATATCAACCAAATCTTGAGAGAAGAGCCAGCACGCGAGAAGCGCGATAAGCTCATAGTGGCGTTTCACGAGATGGAGTACCTTCTGTCTGGACTAGAGCTGTATTGTTCCAAGACCCAGCTGCAACTCAAGGATACGGTTCTGAATGAGCTTCAGATGCAAGCGCAAGAGATCAAGAAGCGCCTTAACAAGAACATGTCGGATTTACAGACTACCATTCGTGACATTGCCGCGAATATCGTCCAAGATCTGAAGGTGGAGTGGAAAGGGACTGCGACCGCTTTAGCCGACGGATGGGACAACATCAACGCAGCCACTTTCAGGGCGATCTGTGCGAAGGAAGGCGAGCATACATCCGTACGTAAGGGTGCAAGCAAGGTAACATACAACTTGACCCTGGAGATCTGTTGCGGCATGGATGACATCGTTGGGATGTTGTTCAAAAGCTTAAGCTCCGCGTTCAACGACACCAAGAAGGACGTATGTGAAACCGTTCGCAGTGGGCTCAACGATATGCGTGGCTATCTGGAGGGTACGTCGTTCAGCCTGCCATTCGATGAACGTTGCTAATCAGAGTTCGACAGGTGCACCAGAGACTGCCGGCAAAGACATGAGGGTCACCTTCAAGCGTCTGGAGAATATTGAAACCCGAGCTGTCGACGAAATCGAGACCATCTTCACTTCACTGGGGGACTTCAAAGAGTATGCACCCCTTCACCCTGCATGAGTCAAATCTGTCACTGACACTGTGAAGTGAAATCGACGCCAGAGTCACGTCTTCAAACAAAGACGGCTCATCCCTGCTTTTCCAGACAATATAAGCTACCTATGCTGAGTGTAGCAGCTTCAAAGGTACAACTCTCATTGACGAACCAGATGGTGCCTGAGCTGACGTAGTATAACAAACAGGCACAGGTTCAGATCAACTGCGAAAAGATACGATGAGGCGCAAGGTTGAAGTTGTCTTACGGGAGCTGTTTTGCACCGCCCGCGAGGGCCTCGTCAACTACGTGAAGGAGGAGTCTGCTCAGCTCGTGAACACTGACATTGGCGGCATACTCGACAATGTCGTAGGCGACTTCGACATCCGATTCTACGACGAGAACGACCAAAAGAGCAAAGATGAGTGCAAGCAGCACGGAAAATCGCGAAAGCAGCTGCTTGCAGCTGTTGAGAAGGCACAAAGGAAAATGGAATCCCTGGCCAAGGACGTCGAAGAGTGCAAGAGGTACTAGTGTGCTCTTTCTGTGGAAGGAACGATACGAGCAAACGGAAGAGAAAGAAGTCCGTCTCATTTGCGCAACGAGATAGACAAGACTTTCAATGCAACACAGCAAACACACGAGAATGGCTTCTACATGGAGCGTCCTACTTAAGAACCCTGTGTCGTGACCCTTGAAAACCACCCAGCAGCAGCGCCTTCACCCACCCACCGACCAGCGTTGACCGTCACCCAAACACCACCCAACGTCACTACCACATCGCAACCCAAAACCTCGCACACACAATCCTAACTCGCACGCCACCCATCCATTCTCAATATTGAAGCCTTGCATTCACTAACGTCAAGCAGAAGCAGAGCTCACTTACCAACACACCAACCACCCATCAACGCTCACTCCGAAAATGTGCACCACCCCAATCTGGACCTATCCCGCCTGCGGCCACCAAAAGCACCAGCGCAAGCGCCGCTGCAAGCAATGGAACATCAACGGCACATGCACACTGCCAGTGCAGTTCGTCCGCGAAGAACCGCCGGGAAACGACAAGGAAGTCACGCACAACCCGTGGTGCAACAACTGCGACGTGAAGTTGAGGGCCAGTATTGCTGAGCTGCTCAACAAGGTCAGCGCGGATGAGAAGAAGGTGAGGGAGAAAGCGGCGGAGGAAGCGGTCGAGGAAGCGGTCGAGGAAGCGGTCGAGGAAGCGGTCGAGGAAGCGGTCGAGGAAACGGTCGAGTGAGATACCTCGTTGAGAGGAGAAAGGGTGGCGATGATGAGGGCTAGGAGCTGCAGATGAAGGAAAATTGGCGAGCACTTGGAGAGTTGAAGTTGAAAACGAGCTGGCGATGCCGAGAATGGCTTGGAAAGATGTGCTGTTAGAACAGCATGATTATGAGTATTAAATTGTCGCGACGCTTGCTGATGCGCCTTTTCTTGTGGTGCCCAGTAAATGCCATGTCCCAGACCCATGATTGTGATGTACAATAACCCCCTCTCTTTGCGCCACCCTCATTCCCATGATCCAATTAAACACCAAAAACACCACGCTCATGCAAAGACAATTAAATCCGTACATCCCGTATCGCATCTCTACTGCGCCGGGACCTCCTCAGCCACCTTCTCGGCAACAGCCTGCGCACTCGCCGAAGCGTTAGCAGCCGCAGTACCTGCCAGTCCGCTCACAGCTTCCACAACAGCGCCAGTTGCGCGAGCAGCAGTCTGCCAAATCGTGTCCGCAGCTTTCTGTGTAGAGTTTCCCAGCGAAGCGTCACCGGCCCAGTAGTAGAACGAGCGGCGCGCGATGATCGTGATGTGGTCGGGGAGGTAGAGAGCGGCGGCAATTCCGAGCATAGAGACGAGGAGGAAGAGGAGAGAGTCTTTTGGCAGTGTGTTAGTTTGCGTTCTTGTGGTTTGATCTGGGGACATGGGAGGCGCATACTGAACACGAACTTCTCGGTGGGCGTAAGCATGTAGAGCGAGAAGGTGACCTCGTATTGGTATTTCTTCTTTTGGACCCATTTCGCAAAATCCGTGGGCTGTGAGAGGAAGAAGGCTAGGGCGGAGACGGAGAAGAGGCCTATGAGGGTGTATGTGAGGGTTGCGTGGTCGGTGAAAGGCATGGTGGCGACGATGTAGGGTGTGTGGAGGCGTTTTTATTTGGTATTTCTGCTGGTACACTCGAGATATCCGGTGGCAATGTGTTGTCTAGTATCGGGTGTATCATATGAAGTCAAGCGCAAGGAAGTGTTGTTTCTCTCCTTGACACGCGCAGTTCAGCCAACAGGGTCCTTTCCTTTCGCTTCCGCTAAGGTTTAATTTAAGGTTGGCCTGCGCTGACGCACGTACTCGATCTTTAGATCCATCTCGACAACCGCGACAACCGTTTCACTTCACCTGCGCATTTTAACAATCACAATGACATAATGCTCGCACGGTGGACATGCTTGCAAAAAGCTGTCCGACAGCAGTTGCCCCTGGCAGTACGCGCCTTTACAACCTCAGCAACAGCCCATGAGAAAGCCCTCCCACCTCGCCGCAAGATCACCGACGATGAAATCAGCGAGTCTTTCCTTCGCGGCACGGGCCCAGGCGGTCAGAAAATCAACAAGACTTCATGTGCCGTGCAATTGAAACATCTGGCGACCGGTATTGTGGTCAAAAGCCAGCATACGCGCAGCCGCGAGCAGAACAGGAAGTTTGCCCGTTTGATGCTCGGGGAGAGGCTTGACGAATTGGAGAAGGGCGAGAATAGTCGTACTGCGATTAAGACCGAAAGGGCGAGGGTGAAGAAAGCGAGCGCGAATAAGAAGACGAAAAGGAAGTACAAGAAGCTTGATGAGGCGAAGGCTGCTGCCGCTGGTGGGAACCCGAGTGTAGATGCGAGCGAGGAGGATGTGGATTATCACGATGATGCGAACGACCATCCGGCGGAGCCTAGTGAAAACGAGAACGATATGCCCAAGTCGGAAAAGGCGCCTTGAAAACTCACTGCTGGCACTACGATCACAATCAGTTCTCCGTGCCTTCTCGGAATGGACCGCCGGAAACGCTGGACGGGCTCCCTAGTCATTACGATGTCAGATTAAAAGTAAGGCAATGAGCCTCTTCCCTCGAATTCCCTGCTGAGGATTCATGACATCTCCATGCTGGTTAAGCAATCAAACATCTGGAGAGTCACACAACTTCTCGACGCACTTCGCCCCAGCAGGTACACTACAGCCATTTCAAACCCCCGAAAAGCTTCAAGCAATGGAGGTCGATCTAGAGTCCAGATGCCCGTTGGAACAGTCATCCGGTTGCCAAACATCCATAGTTGTAGAACGCCGAAAGCGAGAAGCACGAAATCCGATCCCAGATTCAAATCGGCCATGACGCCCATCTATGAAGTCCTAAAGTCGCACATTCTACACCCAATCATGACAACTAGCCTGGAAATCCAGCTTTCTTGCCTATCGCGCATGGGCAAAAGATTGGCAAAAGAATGAGTGCCCTAAGACGGAGTTGAACCGGCGACCTCGTCATTACTAGTGACGCGCTCTACCAACTGAGCTATCAGGGCTGTTCGATGAGACAATATAAGGCATTACCGTTTATGTCCATTTTGTTCTCGCTCATCACAGTCGCTCCATGTCCACATATGTCAAGATGTCTGCGTCTGATTGAGTTCATAGTTGGCAAGCAGCGTTGTCCAGCGCGGCAATTTCAGTCAATTCTAATGTCTGCCCATGATCATCGCCTTTGCAGCATTCTTACCACGACCTGTCCCGCCTGAACGGCTAATCTCATCTTCCACATCATCTGGATGGCGAAAAGAAGTGCCGCTTTCAATTCGCAGAGAGAAACGAGCTCAAATATTTGATGTTGATACACAGAGCTCTTGCTCATAGGAGTTTTCTCTTGCTCTCTTGGGTATCATACGCACTGCAGTCCCCAAGCCATTAACATGACCATATCCAAAACCATAAACGCCTCGCTATGCCAATCTCAAAACAAAATCCACCGTCCGAGCAATTGCCCAAGTTTCGTTTCCCTGTGTCTTCAATCCCTCCCCCTACCAGGCGACAAAGGCCTGTTAAACCCACCAACACGGTTCATATACTGCCTGTACTCCGCCTTCTTGACTTTGCTCACAGCGTAGTTTTTGTCGTTGCCGGGAACCTTGGTGTTCTGTGTCGAGCGGAAACTCTTGAATCCCATCACGCGCGCCATTTCAGCTTCAGAATCCTCGTCTTCGGCGCCGTTGGCCATTTGAACGTCTTTCGAGGTCGTGTTGGTTTGCTTGCCCGCTTTGGGTTCTAGCCCGTTGGCGTGAGAGTTGCGAGCATCGCGAGGTCCGCCGCGGCGGCCGGGTTCGGGTGTGCCTGAGGTTTGGCGATCGCGTGGGTTGCGAGGCCCGGGTCGGTCGTGGTCGCGGTCGTAGCGTTGTGAAGGGCCGTTGCGGGCACCTCTGGGTGGAGAGCGGGAGCGTCGTCTGTCGTCGCGGCGTTCGCGTTGTGGTGAGCGGGAGCGTTCGCGCTCTGTTGGGCTGTTAGTAGGTTGATTGTGCATGGGAGTGATGGTTGTGAACATACCGTATCTTGGCTTCTGATTGCGCGGCTCATCGCGGCGACCACCACGGTCGTCTCTGCGGGTATTGCGATCCATCTTTGGGAGTGTTGTGTGGTGATGTCAAAGCAGAGTGCAGCGCTGCGAGGCTGGTCTGAAGTTCTCTCCAGAAGCCGAGTCGTGATCGGCAATGAGCTTCAGGGTGGCTTTAACGTTTGCTGGCCTCTGTTGACTTTCACATGCTCAAACATTCACTGGCACCGCCGTACACACCTTACCATGGACTAGACGAGAGACTGTGGGCTTTGAGTAGCCCATAGGAACAGCAAAAGAATCAAGCGACAATTACCACCCATCATGGCAGCAGTCCCACCAACACCCTCGACCCTTGGGTCGTGGGAAGAAGCATTCAACCACCCATTGCCAGTAGTCCGGAAACTGGAGAGCCAACTACGGACTCAGATATCTGACAATCAGACTAAACTTCGATCGCTTGTCGGCACAAGTTACCGCGATCTCCTGGGCACAGCAGAGAGGATTATTGAAATGGACGGCCAGATGCAGAACGTGGAGGGGAATCTGGCTAGCATTGGACGGAGATGCGATTACCGGGTCGTCGAAAGAAGCCGGCAGAATCTTGGAGGATTGGCAAAGGATGGAGGCGACGGACAGGAAAAGAAGTTGGAAGTCATGGCAAGGGTGAAAGTGCTGAAAGGTGCTCTGGACGCTGTTGGCAGGGTTGTGAGGAAGGGAGGCAATACCCTCGGAGCCGCGAAGGTGTTAGTGTTGGCACGGCTTCTGCACAAGAGTGTTTCGGAAAGTGAGGATGCACCACCTGTGCTTGCTGAGCTGCGAAAGAAGCTAGCTGGAGCAAGAAGGAGACTGCTTGCTTTTATTGAGCGGTCCCTCGGGCAGACCACCGCTGATCGCACCAGTCTGATCAACACCTTGTGTGCATATGCAATGATCACAAGTTCTGCGCCGAAGGAAGTTCTGCGCCACTTCCTTCAAGTCAGATATGAACAGCTCGAATCCCACGCCGAGACTCCAACTGAGAGCAACATTGTGGCGATGCTAGACCTCTACGGCAAGACACTGGTGGACACCCGTGATATCGTCCCTCGTAGGCTCTCGGAGGCTCTCGCTCAGCTTTCAAAGGCGCCTTTGTTACAGGACAAGCAAGTGACATCTATTGAAGAACTAAACCTGGACATCTACCAGCGATGGATACCTGAGGACATTCGAACATTCACGCCTTGGGTCCGCAATGACCAGTTGACGGCGTCTGAGACCAATGAAGGACTGAGGGCGTGGGCGAAACAAGCGCAAAAATCCTTCATCGATGCACTGCAAGAAAGTTTGCAAGCGCAGCAAGACGCCCAAGTCGTGCTATTGACTAGACGCAATGTGCTCTCAAAGTTCCTGTCTGTGAGCAGCCGCATGAGGAACGAGAATTTCACGCAATCAGTTACAGATTTGCAGAATGTCTTCCTCCGCCGCCTGGAAGAGCTCGCAGCAGAATCCGCAGATCTACCCAGCTTTGCTCTCAAATCACTTGAAGACTTCAGCAAAATCACATCTTCCACCGCCCAAAGCTCTCCATGGGTACTCGCCACCCAATCTCTAGACTTGAATGCAGGCGCATTAGCTTTCCGTGCCGCGATTCTAGATCACCGCCACGGCCGCAACGAGGCCGTGAAAGTTGAGCACGACGCTCTAAACCGCTGGTCGGCTCAGCTCAACTCCCATTGGGACTTTGTCAACAGCATGCGCACTGAGAAATGGGACGACGATCTCGAGTTCGACCTCGAAGATCTCGAATACGATGGCGACGAGTCTCTTCAAAACGCACTAAGCCGCGTTGATGCGACGAAGGTCGAACGTAAGCTCCGCGACTCAACCGCAGAAGCCTTCAAGAAGGCCTACATGAAAGTAGAGACAGCATCTCAAGCTCGGAAAGACCAAGCCGCGTACTTTGTCCGCATTCTACGGGAGCTCGATCAGCGACGACAGGCTCTGGGCGAGAAAACCGTCGCCTCGCAGCCAGGATCGAAGCCTCTTGACCACAACGCCATGATTTCAAGCTTGCACAGCGCTCTCGCAGAGCAAGCATCTCAGCAGCCTTCGCAGGCTTTCATCACAGCTCTTGGCGAGCAAAGCACAGTCGCAGTCAGCCTATGGGACGGCACGCCCGCTCTGCCCACCCAGCCTTCTCCCTCAGCCTTCCGGTTCCTTACTGCGCTGCAGGCGAGCATGGCAGAGATGGGAGAGGACGTCTGGAGTTACAGCGCCGTGGAAGCCCTCAAAGAGCATGTCCGCAACCAGCTGGCCGAGCCGATGACTACCAGCTTCCCACCTCCAGAACAGCAGCCCTCTGCAGACGACGAAGAAGCCGACAAGGCTCTTGATGAGTCAGCTGAGAAGGACAGAACCACTCACCAGAAGAATTTGCGCATTCAACGCTTGTTCGATGCTTTATACTTTTCGTCTGCTTTTGGGTCCCTACAAGGCACGGTCCCAAAGCTGCGCGAAGCGGCTGAAGTTGATGATGCGGGCAAGGAACGTATGTCGAAGAGTGCAGGCGAGTACTGGAAGCGGACTGCCTTACTTTTCGGTCTTTTGTCTTCCTAGATTAAAGAAGAAGAGCAGATATGAAAAGCAAACCCTTTCGAAAGTAATGAGAACAGAAATTATGCTCCAGATTTCTTAGCAGACGTGTACATGTCTATATCGTGAATCGTAAGCCCACGCTTGTGGCGAGGAAATGCGGACTTCTATCTCTGAAAGTAATGGGCCTTTTATTACCAAGCCTTCTTTCTTTCTTTTCTTTTATCCTCCTACAAGCGAAGTCACTCCCTTTGCCATCCAACATCCCATTCTAGTGTCCTTGCCACAGATATTAATGATTACAAGAAGTGCAAAGAACAAGACCAAAATCCTTCTCCAAAACGTTTACTTCAAATCCCGATCCTCGCCATGATAAAGCCTCAGAATCGCCGCCGCAACAATGACGCCGTCGTGAATCAGGTCAGCCGTCTCCTTCGCCTCAAGAGCGTGCTGGTCGTCTTTGATGCCGCCACTCTGCTGCCTCATCTCGATCTGGCGATGAACCATCTTCTCGTCAAAACCGAGGTGTCCCTGAGACGTAAACAGCCGATCTTGCAAGTAGATCCCTTGCACGGCCGTGTGATCTGTGCTAGCCCAGACGCGGATCTCGTCGTCGGGAGAGAGCAAAGATGTCGTTTTGTGCGACGGCACAGTCGTCACTTGGTCCTGGTGCATTTGGTGCAGGTGGATTGTGTCGTCGTGCGTGCGGAACAGGTACTGCCCTACGGATGTGAGCTTCATGGGCGTGTGTGCTAGTTCCCAGCGGCCGGTGGAGGTGGGCTCGACGGTGCCGCCGAGCATGCGGCAGAGGATTTGGTGCCCGAAGCAGACGCCTGAGAAGCGCATTTCCGGGCGCGTTTGCCAGAGTTGTTTTAGGAGGTCCATGAGTTTGAGGATCCAGGGGTTGTTGCCGTGGGCGTCGTACATGCTGCCGCTGATGATGATGGCGCGGATGTCGGAGGGGATCTCGTCGATTGTGGGGACGTGGCCTGGGTTATCTCCTTCTTCGACGACGAAATGCATGTCTGTTTCGACGCCGAGAGGGGGGTCGTGGCGGTCGCCGGCTTCTTCGAAGAGTTGTTTGAAGACGTGGCCGAAGCCGCCGCGGCGTTGTTGGGTTTCGGGGTGGGTTGCGTCGGTCTCGAGGACGAGCATTTTGATTGTGTCGCGGCCCATTGTGGCGGGTTTGGTGGGTAGTGGTTGGGACAGAAAGGTTCGTTTGGTTATAGTTGAAGGGTGTTGTCGTTGTTTGGTTAGAGCAGAGGTGATGTTGTTCTGGAAATTACTAAAGTTAGGTCGCAATGGAAAACGACTCAGGGCATGGAGTGGTGGCGAAGATAGTACTGTTGTATAGACACTGCGCTGCATCGCCGAGGTGGGTTTGTACGTCATCAAACACCAAAAACCAAGAGGATGGAGTCAGCGTGCGTGGACAGGACAAAACGGTTTTGCAAGAACTCGGCTGGCACGTCACGAACCCTTCTTTGCCTTACCTCAACCTACTTATTTTCCACCATCGGCAACCTTTGCGGGCCTTGGGCAATGCCTTTACGCAAGATTTTCGAGGTCTCGGGGACCTGCCAAGAGCACGACGTTCCGACCATCGATGGAGATCGTGCATCGTCATGTTATATGGCGGAAGGATTGACACTTGCCAAGAACATGTTTTGCGCGGTGCGGTGAGTTAAGACATAGCGAGCTCGCTTTTGGTGATGTATCACGCTCTGTGCTCGCAAGACTTGTCGCCTCAGCCCTATGGAATGCCAGGTGAAGTCCATGATAGGCAGTCGAGCGTGAACCAAGTGACATGCGTGACAATGCACTGTTGCGTATTGCCAAGAGCTGGGTGGCCGACGGGACCGCTCCGGTTCAAGAAACTGGGGCCGGGAAAATTGAGGGTCGACGTCAAGAGGGTAACCTGGAGAAATGAATGGAAATCGGGAATCTCTCTCCTGAGCAGGTTGCCCAAGGCGGGTGATTCTTCTTGTCCAACCTGGAGTACAGGACAAGTCAAGTGCGTCGAGTAAATGGACTATTATTCTTGCAAATAGGCGATTCCCGACCAAAGCATGGCTGGCAAACTGGCACAGAAACGAGAACAGAATGCAAGCAGGCGTTTTATTGGTGATTCGTGTAACAGCAAAGGCTGCCGTTCCGGGAGTCAGACAGCATCGAAAAGGATGAAGAAAGTTGTGTTCACAGGTCGCAGGTAAGACAGCAATATATGATGGAAATGCTACCTCGAGATATTGCACGCGCATGCACCTGGGCCTTATCTCAGGCCTGTAACTTCAGGCAGAGCAATCGCTTGACAATCCACAGTCTCTTGAAGCGCTATTGATACGCGGAGGGCCCATCCCGGTCGAGATGTCGCCATTCCCACGAGTCGAGCGAGTAAGCTGCGACAGCTCGCGAGACAAGACGCAGGGTGCCACCGTGTATAGTGAACTAGGAGGTAACTCTGTTTGCTGCTGCTATTTCCGTCCAGCGCGCAGCTTGTCAGAGAGAGCGATCTGCCCAGAATCTGACATCTGGCCAGCTCGGGCCTGCAGGCGTTCTAAACGAACTTTACGTCTTTTGACAGGGCTGCCAGCAGAGGCCAGCTACCTCCCGGGCGATTGGAATCAAGTGAGTGGACGATCTGCCACTAGCGCGTCAATAGTGTGCTGCATCCGCTACAGCTACCGTTTCAGCTCCATCGCACGGCGGATTGATTGGCCCGGGGTCAGCGACTCGAGGCAGCGGGTTTTTGCTGGTCTAGGACGCGGTCGTGATGGGTGAGACGAATGGAGGAGCTGTTACTGCCGTGTTCAGGGGAGACGGACTATTGTATGTGGTGGTTGGTGGTGGGGGAAAGCAGAAGAACAGGCTTCGCGTGAGTAATGTGGATCGTTGATTGCAGGGGCAGGGCAATTGATTGCATGTGGGCGGGCTAGATATTGGCGGATGATTGCGAAGGAGGAGGATGGGTCTTCTCCATGGCGAAGACAATTTACAGAGGCTACAGGCGACCGTTGGAGTGCCCAATGGTGTTGGAGGGTGAAGCAGTCGCGCCGCATGGCTGCGTTTCACCAGACGGGCGCCATCCCTGCGCGCCATCACCACGACCTGCCGAATGAGGCAGTCTGCCTGTATACCGTACCATGCCTGTCCTCAGGCGTGCATGCACGCAAGTCGCTGGCGCATGTAGCTGCCCTGCGCTGTGTCATCGCTTCGACCCGTATGTACAACTCGCGTGCGGCGGTAGGACGGTGTACAATTCGATTGCAATATTGATATTATTATTGCGGTATCCACGAGGCACAGCACAGTTTCGATAGATTGGTATTTGCATTTCTACCTAGGGCTTGCGTCGTAGCGAGGAGGAGACGACCGTGAGGACGCGTACGGGCAGAGTACGTGTAGGCCAATAGTCTCAGCAGTAGTATGCTAATTAGTATACGACTGCGTTCGGACGAGCGTGGATCCCGCATGCCTCAAACGGCTGTCGTGTGTTGAAGTGAACACCGCCGCGGTTGTAATAATGCTATGTCACGGTCGCGCCTGCCAGAATCAGGTCCGCTGTAAGTGAAGTATGCCATAGTTAGAGCAATGTCCATCTGTCTGCAGTAGCAAGAAGTTCAACAATTATTGCGTGCGGGCATCAGCTAGCGAGACAGACAGACTCGCTACACTACTGCGACAGCCTCTTGCACCCCCCTGTCACTCGTCGTTTCATCGTCCCCGCCCATCCCACACGAGCGTCGTCCCACTGCCACACCATAACCAGGCGAGCCCGTCAACAAACACCGCCGCCGAGCCTGCTCGCCCTCGCACACATACACCTCGCACCCAGCTCTCTGCCTGCTGCACCTCACCTCGACAGCAACCTCACCACCGCTGCCACCACCGCTCCCTCGCACGCCTCCGCCGTGTGCCCTCCTCGGCCCCGTCTGTCAACCGTTTGCTAGCGCCTCCACTGCTGCTAGTCTCACGCGCCGACGATCGTCCTCGCGCAGTTAGCAGCCCGCGCCCGGCGCCTATTGCCGCCTCGACAAGACCCAGCCATACCAGCAGTGAGAGCCTCTCGCTCCTGCGACAATATGACCACCGCAGTCGCTGCACCACCGCCCACCTCCCAGGTCTCCCTCGCGCCCCAACGCCATCCCTCGCCGCGCCACTACGCCCTTGCGCCGACTTCCTCTGCGTCGCCCTCGAGCGCTGCGCCCGAGCCTGCGTCGAAACGGCCGAGAAGTAATGCTTCGCCGCCCTACGGCGCGCGCAGTAATTCAAACGAGCGAACCACTGCTGGCGGCAAGATCTCGCCCAACTCGTAAGTATTCGCCATGGACAATGCGCTGGGAGATATACTCACAATACTTTTCTCAAAGACACCGGAGCACGCTCCCACCAATGATCAAAGTCAAAAAGGAGCCCGGGTCGCCTAGCATGCAGTCTGCTCGTCCGCGACCCAAGAGACTCGATCTCTCATCCAGCACACCTGGTGCTCCTGGTCCCCAAACAGCACGGCCATCTGCGCCACTCACAGCACGAGACTCGGCCGGCCTTGCAATTCAGGATGTTGGCCTGGCATGTCTATCTCCCGGTTTCCAAACACATGACCCTGCGATGCGGGAACAGTTACAAAGGAGTTTGGACGTGCGGGACAAGCAGAGGCAAATCATTGAAGCGAGACAGAAGGGCGTCAAACCTGGTACTGCGCAGGAAAGCAGCGAGGGCGGCGCAAAGACACAAGACACAACACTCTTCGGCGTGCAAACACGCACACCGAGCACATCACGGCGGAAGGGTCCTCCACCTGGCCTGTCAATCAATGCGCCCTCTGCCGAACATTTCGCCCACGACAGAGTCATTCAGTCTGCTCCTCTGAACCAAACATTTACTGGCCTTCGCCCTGGTGACCCATACACTCGCCACGTGCAACATGGTCCCAGCGGTTTGAGCCAAACGAGTCACATCCATCACGTCCCAGCAACACAAACCAACAATCGCCTCCCTCCAATCGCCGATGTCTTTGCGAACGATCGCCTTGATGGTCCTCGCGGTTACCCCGTCAATGACTCTCCGGGTCGTGCAGCCCATGCAAATGGTCCACCTCCCGTCCCTTCACCTGGATTCCCGCCCTCTCACGCCCAACACGCAGCCTCGGCTGCACCTGCAAGCAGCCGCTCTCGTGAATTCCGCTCTGCAGACGAAGCTGTCCAGTCCCTCACACATGGTCGCGACGACCTCAAACCCAAAGTTGTCCATTACGGTGGCGTTCAACCTCCCACTCCTCCGTCTCCCATGCCTCCCGGTGGACCTGGTGCAGCAATTCGCCACACATACGCTGTGCCTGGTGCAGCTCATGAATATCCCCATCCTCCAGCAACTGCACGACCTGACCTTGGCCGCACAGCATCGACCACAGGACGAAGACGCGGTCGCGATGAGTACGAGCGCGACAACGGCAGCCCGCCTACAGCTTTCAACCGCCCAGAACCTAAACGAGCGGCATTCGCAGTACGCGGAGAAGACGGCGGCAGCGGCAACCGGGAAGATGACTGGAGACAAAACATGAGCGGAGGAGAAAAGAGGGAAGAGTTCCTTCGTCTTTGCGAGAGAGCCTGGGATCTGTTCCACTCTTGATTCTTCCCTTCTTGATTCTTCCACATCGGAGAGATGTTTACATTCTAGAGACTGGCGATCAGCGGTTCGTTCGTCCAGCCTTACGGGACGCATTCGGTATTTCTAGAGTTTTGTGCGATCGTTCACTTGCGGGCATGCAATTCTCGGTGCTCTAACGGCGTTGATGGGAAATTTTGTTTTTCTGGGCTCCGTTTGTGGTTCCGTATGGGAAGGAATCAGACAGGAAATCTTCTGGGGCAAAGTTAAATACGGTCGTACTTGAGACTGTAGAGAACATGAGGAAGGCAGGCAGGCAGGCAGGGACGAGGTAGGGGTCTTCGGGTGATGATGATGGAACTATTTCTTCCTTCTGACTCTGATGGGAGGAGTACTCTTTTTCTTGCAGGCGATGTTCACTTCTTTTTCTCTTGACCAGGTGGCAGGCCTCTCTTGTAGTTCCTCTTCTTCTTCTTTGACTGAGTAGAGAAGGCGAATAATGTCTGAGACTCGTATTTGGATGTGTGAATGGCAGATTACCTTTCTTTCCCTCTCATCTTGAAACCATTTCCCTCTCTTTGAAGTAATTCGCGTAATGTTTGAAGTTCTTAGGTGCGTCCCGCTTCGCTCTCAAGCTCGCGTTGACTTCACTTCATTCTCCACGCTCTCCGCACTTTCCAACTCTGTGCGCGCAACATCGCCTGCTTCAACTCTCCCGCATCTCCGTACAACTCATCTCGAGTCTGTCAAGAAATCAACAAAATAGGAGAATTACGACCCAATATAGCTTTTGACCAACCTTGAGACGACGACGCCTCATCACCAATGCACACAAACAATGGCCACATCCATCGACAGCAATAGCAGAAGCTTGCCCTCAACCCGCCACCTCCTCACTGCTCTCATAACCACAATCGCCACATCTACCGAATCTAACCAAGAAGACTCAACAACCTCTTCTAACCCCCTCCTCAACGCCACCCAGAACACCAAATCCGCACTCTTAACTCTCCACACCCTCTTCCCAAACGACTTCCTGCCTGCTCTCGATCTGCTGGATCGTGGACTCGTGACGCGCCTCGTCCTCGTGCCAGAACAGGCAGAAGATAGTGTCTCCATGGCAGACGTGAATGACCATCAGCACTTTTCACTGGACGACCGACGCAAGACAGCAGCATACCACGTCCGCAGCGCCCAGCAGCAAAAGGCAAACCCTCGCCTTCGCCACGGGTCTGCGAACCAGGTCTTCTCGGGAAATACGTACGACGTCCGCCTTACGGCGTGGAGCTGCTCGTGTCCTGCGTTTTCGTTCGCCGCGTTTCCAAGCGAGGTGTCTGAGCGCTGTGAAGAAGCTCAAGCGCTACCTCGAATGGAGTCAGACGTTTCGATTGCGAATGATATCGACTTTCCGCCTGAGCCTGAGCGGCTCTTCGGCGGCCTAACGCGCGGCTCCGACGTGCCGGTCTGCAAGCACTTGCTCGCGTGCGTGATTGCTGAGCATTGCGAGGGTTTTGCGGGTTTGGTTGAAGAGAGAGAAGTTGGGAGGGAGGAGATTGCTGGGTGGGCGGCGGGGTGGGGAGATTGATGAGGACGGTTTACCTACCTACGTTGGGCAATGAACGAGATGGGCTTTTTTTCCAAAGCGATTACCATGGCTGCTAGGGGTGTGGTTGTGCGTCGGGGTGTGAATGAACGGACGAACTGACATTTTATTACGCGAGCTCGGAAAACCCAGCCAGCATGTTGGTGGTGCAAATCCTCGATTCGTTCGTGGGAAAGAAAGAAAGATGCAGGGCATTAGGACAGGGAGGAACCAAAGGCCTGCTACATCTGTTCGGAATACACGCATGGGCAAGCCACGGGACGCGTGGCACTCGACAAGATCAAACGCTGCTGCTATGTAGGTATCTGCGCACCTGGCTGGATTCTCGCTAAAGCGAATAGCCCAAGGACGGACGCCACAATACGGCGTCAGCGATCGAATGGCTCCTATACTTCTTTGGATGACACTGCCAAACGAGATAGACCAGCTGAGACACGTGAGTCGGCACGGTCTTAGTAGCAGACGAGGCGGTCCGCCAATGGCAAGCGGAGTGTTTGCTTTTGCTGGTGGTAAAATGTAAAACTATGTGTACATTTGAGTCAACCTAACCTCCAAGCACGCGGGCGAGAACTGGGGTTTCCTTCCCATATCCTTGCCGTCGCCACCACGCTATGCTCCCGTGACGCCGTTACGCCGTGCTTATTCTAGTCATGATGCGCATGTCGCCGTTTGAGAAGGCTTGAGCGTTTTACCCAGCTCAACCCTTCTTCTTGCTGTCTTTCTGCTCCTTCTCATTCGCCTTGCCCTCCTTGGCGCCAGCGTCCGCCTTCTCGTTCGCACCATTAAGCATAAGCTTCTCTTCCTTCTTGATCTCCTTCTCCTTCTTCTCTTCGTCCTGCTTCGCGTCCTCGTCGTCGGCTTGGCGCTTGTTCTGGATCTTGTTATCGATCAGATCGTGGAAGGCGGTGATGGAGCGTATTAAGCTGGAGAGGTAGATGGACATGAGCTGGTCATTGGTCTTGACGCTCATGGCGTGCGAGAGCTCGGTGTTTGACGAGCTGCCGCCGGACATTCCGACACCGCCGTTCACCATGCCGTTGACGGTGGAGAGATCCTTGGCTGCTGCTGGGGGTGTGCTGAGGTTGGGCAGCAGGTTGAAGACGTCTTGGAGGTTGCCGAGGATGGCGTGGTTGACTGGGAGGTCGCCGTCGAGGACTTTTTGCAGGTACTTTCCAATGTCCTGTAATCTGAGGTGCAGGCCTTGGAGGGAGGAGAGTTGTGAGGTAATTCGTGTGGAGAGGGTGCCGACTGCGACGTCGCGGATGTCTCGTAGCAGGTGCTCGACGCCGATTTCTTCCGCCTCTTCGGCTTCGATTGTGCTGGGTGTGTGGACGAAGGTCTTGGATGTGGTGGTGCCGTCCTGCAACGTGTTAGTGTCTGTGAGGCCCAAAGTCGGACTTTAACCTGGTATGCGCAAACTCACGTCCTTGATCTCTTCCACGGCAAAGTATGCGTCTGTCGGCACGCCCACGTCCTGCGGGTGCACGTCGATGATAACGAGGAGCGGGTTGGGCGTGTATCGTTTGAACAGCTCGTTGATCTCGAGATCGCTTGCGCGTAGCTTGGGGCCCGAATGGTACCATCCGATCAGCTTCTCGCGCGCGTTGACCTTCTTGAACATGTCGTTCATGCCTTCGATGTAGTTGTGGTCAATGAACCACACGGACGGGTCCTTCTCATCTTCCTCGAATGGGACTTGGTATACGTCAGTACTTGATGGTTGATTCCTCGCATTGTCGCCAGTGGCTGTACGCACTCGCAAAGCTGTTTGATACTCGCACGCTCTTGCCGTCATTCTGTCCCAGAAGCACACCCAGCACTCGTTTCTTGGTGCCTTTCGCCGAGCGGCCGTAGTGATCTGCTGCCGAGAGGAGGACGAGAGGCGCGACGGTGACGGTGCGGTTGACGATGCTCAGCGTTTCCGCTGTAGTGGCCGGCATCTTGAAGTGTGCGCAAGGATGTTCGGTATGCGGTGGTGTTTTAGGTGTGATGGCGGGTGCAGGTAGCTGGGGCGGTTGTTGACGAGAGGCTCGTGATGATGAAATGGGCCAGTTGCGAGCTCCGGCGTTGGTGAGGTAAGTTCAAGTTGCCTCATGAGCCTCAGCCCTTGATCGCCGCAAGTGGCCAAAGCTTGACCATTCAAAACACCTCCAGGCGCGAGACAGGCACCACTCAACTCCCCTTCGCATCACCACTGAATCACAAAACTCTCAACATGGCCGTCGACGAAGTTTCAAATACCCGAGCCGTTGCTGGTCATGCTGAAGCGTGCGTGTCTGTTTGATTCATTTGTAGTTTAAACTCGTGTAGTCCTGTCTAACAATTCGAGATCTAGGACAAGGGAGGTAGTCTCAAATAACGACAGTCAGGACTTTGAGGAGTCAAGTCTATACAAAGGCGTCCACAGCTATGTCGAGGAATACATGTCAAGATACGACATGTCCCACGACCTCAACCACATTCTGCGCGTTCTCTCCTTCGCGAAACGCATTCTGGAGAGTGAGCTGGAAGACCCTTCAAAACGATTCGATGAGCAAGCCATCGTTCTAGCAGCTCTCCTCCACGACGTAGGTGACAAGAAGTACCTCCATCCGGGAGAAGTCGCCGAGACTATGATCACCGAAGTCCTGCAAAAGAACGGCTGCCCTCCACGCCTCATGAGCAAAGTCGCCTTGATCGTAGAGCACGTGTCCTTCTCAAGTGAGATCAAACGTCCTCAACTTGTTAAGGCCATGGTCAACGCGCACCCCGAGCTTGGTATCGTACAAGACGCAGACCGTCTCGATGCTATCGGTGCTGTCGGCATTGCCAGGTGCTTCGCTTTTGGTGGCGCAAAGGCTTCTGGGAGAGGGCTGCATGGCTGCATTGAGCACTTCACCGACAAGTTGGAGAATCTGCAGGACATGATGAAGACTGAGACTGGAAGGCGTTTGGCTGAGGAGAGGACGAGAAGGTTGCAGGAGTTTAGGGGTTGGTGGGATGAGGAGAATGCTGGTTTGTCATGAGGCTTTTTCAATACCACTCCGGATAATTGGCTTGCATGTGTGTTCCGTTAGGCGATGGTGTTCATGGGTTAGAGAAAGCAGTTCAAGCGCCTTTCACATGTCAATTGTTTGGCTGGCTTGGATAGGAGATCTGATTGCAGAAGGTGCTACATTTGCAAAGTCAAGTTCATAGAGTGACTCTCCTTTGAGCATATAAAAAGAATCCTTTACGTCCTTGCGAGAACTCAGCAGCAACCCGCTTCAAACACATCCAGGTCATCTCTGCTAACAAAGCATTCCCATCATTCGGCATCTCGACCCCAGATCACAGCCACGGCAGCCTCGGTTGAGTTCAACTTGAAGCGCCCCGTGCGCCTCCCTCGCATCATCAAACTGTCGCATGCCAGCCACGCCGACCAACATCGCGACCGACATCGACAAACCCACGAGGCCGTCGCAATGATGGATCGGCTCAAGCAGGCGGCTGGTCATACTAAAGATGTCGCCAACCTACCCGCCAAATCACTGGAAATGTACAGCGACTTCATCACCAAGAACGCCGGCGCAGTGGGCCAGGTTGAAGGCGCGTTGCGATCCTTGACGTATCTTATCCCTGGTCAGTCATTCTACGATCCCTAGACTGTTGTCGCTGTACTGACATCTCAACAGGCCGCTTCAGAGAATCCGAAATCGCATCCGAATCGCTTAACTCTGGCATCCAGCTACTAGGACTCTACCACGATGACCTGCTGTCGCAAGCACTCGCGCATTCATTACGACACAAGCCACAAACACCTCACAGTCGATACACGAGGTTCTACTGCCAGAAGAGCGGCGCTTACAAGAAGACCGCGATCACATTGTCATGCGTTCAGTACACAGAACTGCTTTTGGAGATGATGGCGAAGCGCAGAGGGGAGAAGGCTAGGTGGAGGTTGGTCGTGGTGTTAGAAGCTGTCAAGGCTATCTGCCGGCTCGTATTGATGCGCTTGACAAATTCAAGACCTCTGCTAAATCCTCCTCTGCCGGAGAGGGAACTGCTGGAAGAGACGCCTGCGCCGGATGAGGACGATATGTTGCATTCGCCACCTTCAGAAGAGTCAGAGGTCTCGCAAGCTGGCTCGGAAAAATGGACTATGCCTCGCACATCTCTGACTCTGCCGCCACTCCCCAGTTCGGAGGACATCTCCTCATATCTCCTTTCGAAGGTCCTCACAGCAGACGATGTCAAACCGCCCAAAGCGCTACTTCACAGAATGGCTGGCCTAGGTGAAATCTCAGAGATGATTTACATTCTTCGGCCAGTCATCTACGCCTCCGCCATGGCATACTGGAGCCAAAGACAAGACGGCCGCGGCAAAGCTGACTGGCGACCCTGGCTAATCGGTATCTCCGTCGAATATCTCGCCCGACAGCTCTCAAAGCGCGACCTCGAGACTAGAAGACCGGGCGGTGCACGGGGACTCACGCAACTCGAACGCGAAGAGTTCAAGAAGCGCAGCTGGGGCATGGCGTGGTGGGGAATGCGCGGCGCTTTCTACGAGAACGTGACTCGTGGCGCTATCCTTGGGTTTGCGGGCAAGCTCAAGGGCAAGCCTCTCCTAGACATGGTTGGCACGTTCGTGGAAGACTACGACTTCCTTTGGGAGCAGTACTACTTCCCTACAGCCACTTTGTAGAGTGAAGGGTTGTTTGTCGCAGATCAGGCTCTTCTAGACGTGGTCGCCACGCTTGTGGAAGACCACAGCTTCTTTCTGGGAGCAGTACTCCTTTTTAACAGTCCCTTAGTAGGGTAAAGAATTGTGTGGCGGCGCAAATCAGGAGTCACAGGGGCGGCACGTAGCAGTAAGCGGATGCCTACGGGGTTTGCAGTAAGGTTATTTGCCACATGTTATACTATCCTATAATTGTAGTAACTGCGCGCTCGTCGCATCACACTCTCTATCTTCGAATATCTCCATCTACCAATCAGTCTCAGAATCGCAGTGATAACCAAAAGAAGGCACAAAGAACTTCCTATACTGTGAACACCAAACCAGCCAGCCAGCCCCACAAAAATCCAGCCAACGCTCATCCCAATCCGTCCAACCTCTAAACTCCACTATATATCCATACCTCGACTCGAGTCGTTCGACCCTCACACACAACCCAGTCAGGGCATGGCGTCAAGGTAAGTAGACAACAACATGCAACTGCCAACCCAGCCAGCATCCCTAACATAAAACGCACAGATTCCACCAGCGCGACGCGCGCTCCGCCCTCTTCTCCTCCTACGACGCCCAAACCGCCAGCCGCTCGCGGCCCTCCTCGGCCGCCTCGAACAACAACAATGCGCCTCGCAACAATTCATACCCGGCATACGGAAACAGCAACAGTAACAGCTCGCCATATGCGTCGCAATCGCACTTGAGCGCCGACGCGGGTTTTAGCGCTTACCCTGGGAGCGGAGAGAGTGGGAGAGGCAGTGGAGATGGAGGTTTTAGGTCTGCGACGCCCAATAAGAAGGGCCAGTACTCGGGCGCGGTGCTGGATGAGTTGGAGAGCCAGAATGATGAGCAGATTGGGGTTATGAGTGGGAAGGTTCGGATGTTGAAGGAGGTGAGTGCTGTTGAGCTTGCGAGGCTTTGCGAGGGATTAGCAGTTTGCGAGCAGAGAGGAGGCAGCAGAAGAAGAGGAAGAAGATGGAGGGGAATTGCGAGCTTGTGCTGACATTTTGCTTCGCAGTTGACGAACGCCATTGGAGGTGAGATCAGAGATTCGACTGCGCTTGCGGAGAAGATGAACGATCAGTTTGAAGGGACGAGGAATCGATTACGGGGGACTATGAATCGCATGTTGAGAATGGCGGAGAAGACGGGTGTGGGGTGGAGGGTTTGGGTTGGGTTCTTTGCGTTTTTGATTGTGCTGTTTTGGTATGTGAGGTTCTCTTAGTGAGACTTGCTGTTTTGGGTGGAGAAGACGCTATGGCTTTTTGTTGTTTGATGGGATTTGGCGTGGCGTTGTTGGCGAATTGATAAGGAATCGGGAAGGGAAAAGACAGATTACAATCACTACATGCACTGTACAGCTACTAATGGGTTAAGATGAATGTATCATATGGATTGATTACACGGGTACAGACCCAGACATGAGGGTTTTCGGACGTATGTAAGAATTGGGTCTGCTTGCCTCGAAGGCAATGATGCTTTCGTCATTGGTTTTCCCAGCTCAGCACTCGTTTTATGCTCACGAAACCCTTGCTCGATGTAAGGTCGCTTATGTAATGCAACTCCACCTGTAGACTGGCGCCTTGGCAGCTTTTGACAGATTAAATCTTCTTCCATGCATTAACCCAAAAACAAAGACTTGGACACCAGTCGACATTTGATATAACTACCACCGGTCATTCGCCAGCCATCCGAAATGTCGGCTGAAGGCCCCGATTATATCAACGAAGTACGCCAGGTCTTCAGGAACTACAGCAGCCCCGACGACCGGACAGAGCACGACAATGCAGAGAAGGCTTCGCCGCAAATCGACAACATAATCCGCTCGGTTGCGACACAAGTTACTCAGCAAGCACCTTTTACAGTGAAGCAGCAGGCATTGAATACTGCTATCGGAATCGCCGCAGATGTCCTCAAGGAAGGCGACCGTAGCATCATTGGCAAAGATGTTCGAGAGCATTTGCCATATATGCCCGTCAGCTCGACCATTAGCCACATTCTGAACATGCTGTCGCCAGAGGAGCTGGCGGCGCTTCAGGCTGATGGGGAAATTCCGAAGGCAATTCTGGATTTGCGATCGCGCGCTCAGGCTTATGGTCTGGATCTGGACATCGATGAGTCGGTTGATAGGCTCTGGCTGGTGGAGAGTGATCAGGAAGACGATGTCGAGATGACATCTTGAAGCACGAGAGATGTTTCCGACACTCGGCCACTCCCTACCCTGATCCATAAGTTTGTCGGCTTTTTACTGCAAATCTAGATCTATAGCCAGCTACCACGAGCTTTGAGTCAGATTAGCGAGACAGTTGACGGCTGAGGTACTCAATTCGCCGAATGAGTATCCATAAGCACATTAGTAGCTACTGGAGCACTTGTTCCTATCTGGAGAGATTCAGACTACTGAGATGGTACAAGCGGACAAACTTACGACCTCACAAATGCCAGTCCACCTGCTACTTACCAAGAATCACTACCAGCGTATGCATAGCAAAATGGCTTCGATGTACATAGGTGACACCACCTCGTCAAAGACTTGGAAGAGTCGGAACAGCGCCTGCCTATGCCGCCACATCAACAAGCGTCCATGCCTCAAATTCAGCCTGACGCCGTCGATTTCGATCAATACTACGACAAAATACTCAGGACATATGGCAAGTACAGCAGCAGTTCTGGTAGCAAAGAGTACGATAACTCTTTCGATACCAGAAGCGGAATCAAAGACGTCGCCAGTATCGTCCGGAGAAAGGCTATGCGGACTTCTTTCGCAGGGAAACAAGATGCGATCAACATATTAGTCGAGGTCTCTTCTCAAGTCCTCGAAGAAGGCGGGAGCACGCTTGATTCAGAAATTCGAAAGATGTTCAATTTCGAGTGCATTGGCGATACTGTACGCCGAATTTTCGACACGATGGTACCGGAGGAGCTGGAAAGTCTTTACGACGATACAGATCTGGGCGGAAACTTACGCTGGGTAGAAGAACACGCCAAAGTGTACGGTGCTGATGCGAAGTTGGCTAGAACGATTGAAAAGTTTTACGAGGTCATCAGCGGCGACGGTGAATAGGCTAGTGTGCCTCAATACGGCGTATCTTTGGTCGCCTGGAAGTCACAACGGGGGACGACATTCCGTACAAGTCACTGCCAAATTTCTTAATCATCTGCTTTCGCGTACTTATGTACGAACAGATCAATAGATGCGATTAATCCCGATCCTCCCGGTCGATTCCGTGGTGGCGATGTCTCCGCAGAGCAAGCTCTCTAGTTCTGTCACCACAATCACACCACCCAACATGGTCTTCGTCAAGCGCATATGCCCGCCCAAGCGTCGCCAAGCAGTCATCGTCGTGAGGGCAACTACATCTGTACCTACTATATCTGCCAGCGATCCGGCAAACATCAGAAACGACGGACGACTCCAGTTTCGCATCTCACTCTCCATCGCTGAGTCAACGAAACCCGACGAATCGATGACTATTTGTACCAATCACTCGGTCTTCCAGCCAGCGAATCCAGAGGGCGACTTTGACACACTTGCGCAAAAGACCGTCGGTCTCACCGCTACCTCTGATAGCACTCGGCGCATCAATCTAGGCCAGTTCATCGTCGGACGACCTCGACCCAACTCGCCTCCATCGGTAGATCTGAAAGAGCGGCCTCTCACTCACTTACTCACCATACCAGCAGACGGCGAAGTCGTGGTAGCCCATGACTTGTCGTTGGCTCGCATATTCCAACACGAAGAGCGACTGACACCGGCGGACGTGGTCGGGGAAACGTGGCGCTTGACATTGAGCGACGGTGCTATTGGAACGATTTGGTGGTGCTGGGGATCCTTGGACGACGAACTCAAAGACAAGCGCTTGTCTGCGTGGCGTGAGGGCCTCCGTTACCCGAGCACGCCGAGACCGGATGGCGATGAATGGGTGCTGGGACGTGACCCGATCGAATTGGTCTTCGAGGACCGGACTGAAGATGCAACCTTCAGATTTGTGGAGTGAGCAGAGACATCTCATTGTGCCCAATAACAATATTGTATGACTGCTCGATCATCTACCGAGTTTTAAGGGTGTAATGATCTTCTCTTTGCAGAAACACCACTCTGGGGCTGGAAGTCCACCTGGCGAACCGGGTTCTCCTGCTCACTAACTTTCGACCAAGTGTCCTGTTGCGTATCCGTGGTCGTTTCCCATGCCATAGTCTTGGTGATGCCTTGGCCGAACCCTGCCTTGTCGCCCGTGAGCTCGATCTCTGAAGAGCCTGATTGTGGTCGGTTGGGCTGGACGTGGCTATGGCTGCCATGGCCGGTGTAGCCCTCTCGGGTGCCACTTTTTGATCGATCGGCAATTTGCTGAACCATCGCCCACATCTCTGCTGCCGATGGGACGATACCGCTTGCTCCGTTCTCAGCGCTGGGATGATGGTCAGTATGTTGTAGTCCAGACAGTTGGGACAAATCTCACAGGCCTATTTCAACCAAGATCATGCGACGTCAGGCTGTCTTGGAGTCAGTTTTGGGTCTTAGAGTGTCATTGAGGCGGACATTGCGTAAACTGACTCACTTACTCGCTAGTGTCTATTGAGATATATCAAGCCATTGTAGCACCATACTTAGACAAATCATAATTCAACTCTCATTGATCATCCATGTCACCGAATTGAGCAAGAAGAGTTGAATGTATGATGTCGCGTGGTCAAGTAAGCAAATGATCATGAGCTGTCTAGGATCAAGTGGGTATGACTGCGCATTGTACATCAACAAAGTACGAAGCTACTTGCCACCGATAGCATTACTTGTCACACATATCAACTTCCAGAAACAGAACGCTCCGTACATCAAGATAGCTCCCGGTCCACCTTGAACGGTGCGTGGAGCAGATCGCAAACCCTAACCCTCAGGTATACCCGAAGTTACCCGTAACATCTGAGCAATAACCTTTGGCTCATGCTGACGATACATTCGTTGACTCACATTGGCCTAAAGTGGATAAATCACAGCGAGCTCAAACACTGATCTTGAAACAACATCCAGTCCATTTCCATTCTTTTCAATCGGTCTGAATAAATGTAGGTTGTCTGTCCGCGAATCCAACAGCTCAAAATGCCAAACTCCTCAACAACCATCAATGCGCCACCGCACGTCTTGGAGCTTCTCTCACAGCTGCATCACAAATCTCTGGAGCAAGAAGCCACCATCTCGAAGAACAAGAAAAAGGTCTTCTCCTCAGACGTCCGTGGGGACCTCGAAGGCAAATCGCCGAACAGCAACGTCGATGCTCAATTTGATCAACTCATGCTCGATAAGTTCATCGCTTTGGACGAAGACAAGTGCCACTTCATGTACCAATTGATCCACGCGATGGGTGCTACCAACGTTGTTGAGGCCGGTACCAGTTTTGGCGTCAGCACGATCTATCTTGCGCTTGCTGTGGCGGAGGTGAAAGCTAGGACGGGGAAGTCAGGTATTGTCATTGCTACGGAGAAGGAGAAGGAGAAGGCTCAGACTGCGCGTGAATACTGGGCTTAGTGTGGGCGAGAGGTGGAAGAGCAGATCGATCTAAGGGAGGGCGATCTCCTGGAGACGCTGAAGAGCGGGCTGCCGGAGGTTGACCTGTTACTTCTCGACAGTAAGTCGTCACCTACTTCTTTGGTTTCCTATTGAGGGTACCGAGCGCCTCAAACTGACTTTTCGTAGTTTGGTCTGCTCTGGCGCTACCGACTCTCAAGACAGTGCAGCCACACTTCCGAAAGGGTGCTGTTGTCCTTACGGACAACACCATCTCTGGTGCTGAGGGTTACCGTAACCTTCTGGCGTACTTGAGGGCGCCGGAGAACGGATTTCGCAATATCACTCTGCCCTATACGAATGGGTTCGAAATGAGCGTGTACGAGCCGTCGGCCTAGAAGATTAGCTTTGCCGACTCCCAAGCAGGATGTCGGAGGCCATGGCAGGCATTCATCGTTCTCGTTGAGTAACACGGGATTGATGAAGAGATATCGAGCACCCTACTAGTATGCCCGCAATGGTAAATATACTTATCTCAACTCTTCATGACCATAGGCAAAAGTCATACGAGCATGCCAATGCAAACCCAGTCTGGTATTAGACATTTTCGTTGTCATCCTGGGAGGTGTTCATTCCGGACACTGACCATAACTCAAAGCATGTTCGCTCAAACTCAAGTCGGATCCTCGACGTCAATCAGCCCTTCATGCTTACCATGGGCGTCTTATGGGTCGTCTTCCTGATGAGATCGCACCCCGGGGATTCGATGAGAGCAGATATGGAGCCTGTACAGTACGACAGTTGTATTATCTTTCTAATTGGGTTTTGTGAAAATTAAACACAGAAAAGAGCGGAGCGAAAGGAAGAAAGAGTTAATAGTCAGGCTCTGGGTGCATTTAGATGGCCACTGCCTTCTGAACTTGGTGAACGCACAAGTATCCATTCTCCATCACGAATGGAGCTTCCTGCTCAGAACCGTCTACCATGAACACAGTCCCGTTGGCGGCAGTCAGCAGAGGTTGCGGCAGAAAGACAGTTCCGTTAAGTTGACCAGGCGCATCGATGACCATAGTCAACAGATCATCATCGTCGAACCGCCACTCAACGCTAATGGCACCGTAAGTTGTCGGGATCTTGCCCTTAGCGAACCTCAGACCCAAGGTTTGAGGAGCGACTTTGAAATCCCTCCAGCCCGGTGAGGTAGGTACAGCTCCCAGAACATATTTTGACAGCTCAGCCGTCGGACCAGCAGCCCAGCCATGGCAAAGACTTGTAGTGAGTCCCAGAGCGGGATGTCCGAGATGGTCGAGCGTTTCCCAGAATGTGCCGGTGTAATTGGCGTTTGTGGGGTTCGCCATGGGCTCCCAAAGGTTGTTCAACAGACGAAGAGCCGACTCGCTTGCATTAGACGCAAGTGCTGCGCGGAGATGATAGGATGAGGCATAGGGACTGATGTACTCTTGCCATCCAGCGTCGATTACTTGGGTCGAGAAGGCAAGCGGGCCTGCGGGTGTCACCAGCGTGTCTAGTGATGCCAGGATTGTCTCAGTGGAGTGGCTGGAGTTGCGATTGACACCGGCCAAGATCGCAATGGCGTTGGCGTCTTGCGCGAAACCATCAGAGATTGCACCCGACAGATAGTAAGCGTTCAGACTGTCGCTCCACAGATTGTTGTCGATGGCCGTTCTGAGACCCTCAAGCCTCTGTTCGTATACCTCGGGTTCAGATCCGGCGTCAGTAAGCAACTGCAGACATTCTTGCAGCGCGTAGGCGTAGAGAACGTTGAACTGGGTGACCACACCAGCTTGGGTTGGATCATAGTAGTTCCATGCGCCGCCGAATGCGATTTGTGAGACATTGAAGAGTCCGTTGGCCAGTGTCTGGCTATCAGCCCAGTCAAGCATTGCTCGAACAGACGGAGCCCATTGCTGTGCAAAGTCCAAATCACCAGTATGCATGTATGTAGCAGCCACGGCATTGAGGAAGTTGAAAGAGTAGCCAATCAATCCCGTCTGGTCAACATCAAGCTGCTCCGCAAGAGGCTGTTGCTGGATTTTGGCAGTAGGAATGAAGAATCCGGGTGTAGCTTGGTACGAACCGAGGAGGTCCAAAGAGCCGAGTACGTACTTGAGACCATGCGTACTTACCAATGTAGCACCACCTGCGACGTCCAAGTCCCCAGTATAGGCAATTCGGTCTCTTCTTGATCCATCGACAACGTTGTCCAGGGGATTTGCACCAGAGAAGAACTCTGGGAGGAAGCTCGGGTCCGTCAAATTGTGAGAGTACACGGTCTGGCCCTCGAGAGTAGCAACCTTGAGGTTGCGGAAGATTGCGCGGTGGCCAAACGAGGCACCAAAACCAAATGATCCGAAGAAGCGTTGATCTTGGGAGAAGGTCATGATCTTGATGTCGTCGATCGTTATGGTAATATCGGAGAAAGTTACAACCGTTGACACGGACTTCCACGTATCCGGTGACCAGGTGAAGTTCATTGGGAAGTTGGCCGACTCAATGGGCGTGTTGAGGGATGTAGATCCAGCGTAGGCCGTGGTCACCGATTTCTCTACATCGCACGAGATATAAATGCCGTCGTTCAAGGTGTCGCCAAGCACCAAGAACCCAAAGCCACTGACCAGAGGCTTCACATCAAAAGCCATGCTGTAAGTCGTCAGTTGAGCACCCGCTGCATCGCCATAGACCTGTGGCGCTTGACTTTCAGCAATCGTGCCACCGGGTGTGACTGTGTAGAAGTCAGGAATGGTATTCTTGGGTATCTCGGTAAGCTGTACAGTGCGAGCACCGGCCTCCCAAATGCGATTGAGCGCTTGATCGGACGAGTTGAAGGCGCCCGGCAAGTCTTCAATAGGTGTGACATCCGTTGTCGGGTGGACTCCAACGTTGACCAGCTTCAATGATCCAGAAGAAGTGAGGTTGAGCTTTTGATAACGGAATGCACCCTGAACGAGACGGTTTGAGACAATACCAGGACCAGAGATGTTGTAGCGGTTGACGCGATAGGTGTCCATAGCAGCAGCCAATGGAAGCGGTCCATCTGACTGTCGTCGAACGTTAGTTCGCGTCTTCTGGTGAGCCATTGTACGGTCTCGCTGAACTGCGTACCATGTATTCGTCCAGAGCCGCCAGCGACTCCGCGTAGGAAATCTCGAAGACAGATGTATCGCCTTCAGCGCTCAGGACCTCGAAAGAGGGTATACCTTCGACACTGCGGCTGTAGTCCAAGATAGCAATTGCCTCTGTCTCGTTAGTCCCATTCGCGCTGAGGACCCTGATGCCATTGAAGCCGGAGACAAATGAAGAACGAGTGGAAGCGGAAGCATTAGAAGATATGGCTGCGACAAAGCTAGCCTGTGGAAGCATCTTGATGGGCGCCAACATGTTGACGAATGAACGTAGAGGTGATCTGAAGGCTGTAGCATGGCGACGAGTTTGCCTTCTTATACAGCGGGATCGTAGATCTCATAGCCCTATGTCGGCGGCGCGGACTCTTGGCACTACGGTTTGTGTGCACAAACGACGACCTGACGTAGAACATTGCACACGCAACTGTGAGCGACACACAGCTTTCCGAGTGGTATGCGAGATCGCTGATCCCAAATTTGTCCTTGTCACTTCTCTAGTGAGGTACCAGGACCACCGGTAGCGTTGCAAAGCGTGAAAGCGTCGTGACTTACGCCGGAGTGTCTCGGCTAGAGGTCAGTGTTACCATGAAATCTAATCATACCTCACTGGAGACGCTGTGAAGATCTCATGTACAGATTGTGAGACGATCCGCGATGCGGTAAGGCTGCAGATGTTGTGCGGCACTAGGGCCAATTACGAGCCCATGCTCATGGTGAGGGGACCTCTGACAGATTGAACGCTGTCAAATCTCGAATATACTGACTCGAAGACATGCCACATGGCCTTGACAGAGGTCCGCTTGGATTCCGAGGATCCATCGTTGGGCGTGGAGGTTTGACCTTGACGCTGGTTGTTTGCAATTCGGGTCGACGAATCGGGGCTCGCACCGCCTGATGGCTGGCCTGAACCACAGTTCGCACCGTTCGCACAAATTCTCGCACTTTCGCTCCTACTTTCGCATCAAAGTGGCGAATGCGACATTGCTCGCACCAAGGCGACAGTTGCGAAAGTATCTTATTCCCCTGGCCGACACCTCCGATGAGGGAGCCTGAGCGGTCGGGCCGTCCCTACTGAGCCTCATGCCGACTCATGTTCGAGTTTGCCATCGATATGTCTCTAAAACTCGCACATATCCCTATGCCGGTGGGCAGAGCCATCCTCATCGGACCTGAGAACAGCAATGCCATCGCACAAAGACACCAAGCACCGTGAGGCCGATGCCTATGAAGACCAGCAGCTTCCCCAAGATGCTCCACCACCCTATGAGATCCACTCGTCCGGATCGATACTTGCGAGCTCCTTCAGAGTCAATGGTAAGTATTCAACACCTTCGGTCTGTCGTGGCTTAGTATCTTGCTGAAAGTATTATAGACCATGGTACCGTGGACGTCGACTTCTCGGGAGCTTCGGTAGAACAGGTGGACCAGTGCCTACCATCAGTCCAGCAACCACAAGATCCAGAATGGACACATATAGATGATACCCCATGTCCGCCGATCAACGTTGTCATTCACGTTGTAGGCAGTCGAGGTATGCACTATCTTCCAAGAGACTGACTTACCCGTACTAATGCCAGCGTTTCTCAGGCGACGTACAACCTTTCATCGCCCTCGGTATTGCGTTGAAGAGATATGGCCATCGTGTCCGGCTGGCTACCCATGATGTCTTTGCCGACTTCGTCCGATCGTCACGTCTAGAGTTCTATCCCGTCGGCGGAGACCCGGAAGATCTAATGGCGGTATGTCTTCCTTCAGAGGCCTCAATAAATCCTGAGCTGACCGTAGCTCTTTCGAAAAGTACATGGTGAAGAACCCAGGCCTCATACCGTCAGTCGAAAGTCTCAGGGGTGGCGATGTAGGGCGCAAGCGCAAGATGATGCGCGAAATGCTGAAAGGCTTCTGGAGCTCATGTATCAGCCCGGATCAGCTGTCGCAGAGGCCGTTCGTCGCCGATGCTATCATTGCTAATCCTCCAAGTTTCGCACACGTCCACTGTGCTGAAGCACTTGGCGTTCCTCTTCATATGATGTTTACGATGCCGTGGACCGCAACACGGGCATTTCCTCATCCTTTGGCGAATCTCAAGTCCCAGAACATGGATCCGAGAGCCGCAAACTACCTAACCTATGGCGTTGTGGATTTGATGACTTGGCAAGGGTAAGAAAATGCCATCGCAACCGTGATCTAAGAGTTGCTAGGGTACTGATTCTGGGTTCCTCTACAGACTGGGCGATGTCATCAATGCCTGGAGAATTAAGGACTTGGATCTTGAGAAGCTGCCTACCAGTGTTGGCCCTGATATCATCGACATCCTGAAGGTTCCGTACACATACTGCTGGTCGCCAACCCTCGTTCCGAAGCCCATTGACTGGGGTAACAATATTGGTATGAAAGCAGAACGTCCGTATGTCTTCACTATGCTGACCAGCTACGATCTTCAGACATCTGCGGTTTCTTCCTGCGCTCAGAGCCATCTTTTACACCTCCGCATGACCTAGCCAGATTTCTGGAATCTGGGAGTGAGCCTTTGTACATTGGGTTTGGAAGTATTGTCATCGACGACCCAGCTCGTATGACCGATATGATCCTTCAAGCATGCTCGCAAACAAATGTCAGACTCATCCTTTCTCGAGGCTGGAGCAAACTAGGCGGCAGCAGCCAAAGCAACAACAACGTGTTCTATCTGGATGATTGTCCACATGGTAGGCCCAAGTCCTTCTTCTATACCTCACAGTATGCTGATTGTTCCATCCTACAGAGTGGCTGTTCAAACGGGTCCGCGGTGTTGTACATCACGGCGGAGCTGGCACTACAGCCTGCGGCCTTGTCAATGCACAGCCCACAGCCATCGTACCGTTCTTCGGAGAGTAAGTGATCTCATACATTCTATGTACATTTACAAATTGGCATATCTGACCGTCACCAGTCAACTATTCTGGGGAAGAGTCGTTGCTGGTACCGGGGCTGGTCCTATGCCCATTGCTTACCGAGAGCTTTCCGTTGAGAAGCTGGCGGATGCCATTCGATTCTGTCGCAGTACAGAAGCTGAAGTTGCTGCTGAATCGCTTGCGGCTCGGATGCGACAAGAAAATGGTGTAGAGGCAGCTGTTCGATCATTCCACCACCGTCTCCCCAAAGCCGACATTCGCTGCGACATTGTGCCGGAGCGCGCAGCGCGCTGGGTGTATTCACCCAAAAAGTCGAGACAAAAGAATATCAAGCTTTCGAACGAAGCTTTGATAGTCTTGAATCAGAGCAAGATCGTCGATCGCTCACGATTGCAGCCGTAAGTTTCCAGAAAGGAGAACCAAGAACTATCAATGCTGATCAACGATTCAGTCTACGCCCAAAAACATATCATGTCGAAAATGAGCGATGGGACCCGTTGACCGCTGGAGCGTCTGCTACCCTTGGCACCATGACAAACTTCACCTCTGCCTTGGGCGGTACTTTCATCGATCCATTCATCGCTATGAAGCGTGTACACGACCAGGGAGCGAGCGGCGGAGCAATGAGCTCTGCGGCTTTCGGAGCAGCCGGATCAGGAATCAAGGGTATAGGGATTTCGATCACCAAAGGAACTCTTGTCGATTTCCCACTCGCATTAGCGGAAGGACTGAGAAACACTCCTGCGTTGTATGGCGAGAACGTTGAGCGGCATAATATCACCGATTGGAAGAGCGGAAGTGTGGTTGCGGCGAAGGTGAGTGCTCAAGCAATTCGGCCTCCTGGTTTCTCCAGAGTCGACCATCTTCGATACGCATACGCTAACCGTAGCACAGAACTTTGGAGTTGGTTTCTATGAAGGCATCACAGGTGCAGTCACCAAACCAATGCAGGGTGCGAAAAAGGTGGGTGCAGTTGGTGCTCTCAAAGGAGTCGGTAAAGGCACGGTGGAGCTTATTACGAAACCCGGGAGCGGTAAGTTGCCCTCAGTCCCTTGTAGCCACTCGAATTCGCTGACTGATATCATTGAATAGCCATGTTCGGCCTAATGGCCAACCTGGCCCAAGGGATTTATAAGAGTGCGAGATCTTTGTCCAGAACAGCTGTGCAGCAGGCCGTCTTTTCCGGTCGAACGGCTATGCTGGAGCGGACCCTAGAACCTAGTGACATCGAGTCTAAGCTGGTCATCGAGCGCTTTTGTAGCCTGAGATGACAAACGGGGGTGTCAGCGCTTACTCTACAGATGATTCCCACTTGGATCCGTGTCACCCTCAGTTCTCAACTTGCGATGGATGTCACCGATAGCAATGGTTCATCGTTTGGAAGGCCTGGACGGTATGAATACCAAGTTGCTAAAAAATGTGAGATACGCAGAACGGACGGCCATGGTAATTCTCTGCCACGAGCCAACTGCTTAAGATAGCTGTTGAGATCCAAGTCCGAAAAATTGTCAACGCTCCTCCTCTAACTCAGCAATCACACCATCATATACAGCTTTCTGGAACTCAACGTTCTCCAAACATGTCTTCGCCTGGTCGAAGTCGCAGTATATACAACGTCGCACCACATCGCTCCACCTTTTTCCAAAGCTGTCTTCGATCTCTCGCGATTGCAGAAGTAGGCAAGCTGTCTGATTTTCGAAAGCTCGTGACGAGTGCCATCAGCACTGAGTTCACTTGGGAGGTTAAGATCTTCTATGAGCTTGCCTATACACATCTTGATAAGGACGATCCCTAGCGTAAAAAATGTCTGATTATAAATAATAGACGTAATAAGAGACAATCCCAAGGTGTTTCCTTAGGGTTAGGGTTAGGAGTTCATTTTCATTGATTATTATATAGGTATCAGAAAAAACCTTTATACCTAGTCTATTAATAATACCTAAGTACTTACTCTTCTCTTTTAAGATAGCTTAAAAGTAGTTCTCTATTTATAATCCTACCTTACTAGCTAGGATATTCTAGAGAATAAAAGTACTAGGATAGTATAATAAAATTAGTAACTAATAATCTGATTTTATTCTATAATTTTAAAAACTATAATCTTACTATTAAGATCCTACTTTAAAGCCTAATAAAAGCTATTATAGAAAAGAAAAAGACCTATTAGCTATAAATATTAACTAGATAAAATACTAAAAAGTAAACTACTTTTAAAAGTAAAATTTCTCTAATACTTATCTATTTATTTCTACTAATTAAAAAAAGGTCTAGCTCTAATAGTATAAGGAGTATATAGATTTCTATTAATAAAGTACTAGGCTTAATTAATCTATAGCTATTATATAAAGGTTATTATCTTTCTTAAAGGTATATACTAGAGTATATAAAGCTAGACTATAACTATAGATAGCTATAATAGACTCTAAAATATATTATTCTATTCTATCTAGTATATATACTAGGATAATAGAGAAAGATACTAGTAAAGATAAAGATAACCAACTTTATAAAGATACTATTAATAGAGGCAGGTTTATATATAGTAATATAATAGTTCTTATAGTAGGATATTCTAATCTAGTTCTTACTAGCTAGGATATAGATAAGATAAAACTAAAGTAAAGGGAATAAAGGCTAAAGATATATATAGATAAGGATAATAACAATTACTAAAGTATATAGAGGCGTATAGCTATCTTTAAAAATATTATATAATTACTAGTAGAAGGGTAATAGCTGATTACTATAGTAGAAGGAGTTTTTACCTAGGCTCCTAGCTATAGTTTTCCTCCTTAATAATATGAATAGTTAATAGCCTATATAGACCTATAAGGGAGCTATACTAGGATAATAGAATATCCAATTGTAGGTAGTGAATATATGTGATCGAGTTGATCATAGTTGATAATTATGGGTAGTAGTGTCTTACTAAACATAATGCCATAACACCAAACTGCCGATCACACAGCCTCCTACTAATAATATCCACCGCTGCAAGCCCCTTCGCATCTGCTTTTTGGCGAATCTTTCTACTGCTTTGCCATCGTTGATCCTCGGGAACTCCACGCCCTTCGGTACTGGAACGTCTAGGGCTTTGCATAGCGGTTCCCAACCATCCTTCACGTCGAGATACACTAACTTGTCTTTCGGCACAGTACGCTCGAGATAAGCGATGTGTCTGTCCCAAACATCTTTACCGTAAGACCACTTTTCGCCAGGTGTTGAGTAAAGCTCGCCCCATCGACCCGATTGAACGCTGTTGATGTACGCGTGAAAATACCTAACGACAGGCACAAAGCAGACCATGAGTGTCAGGAAGGGTTGAAGTGAAGACTTGGATGTCTCATCCATACTCTTAGCCCAGCTATTGTAGTTTTGTCAGTGAGGTTATGTCCATATTTGGTCGAGTCGCACGAAAATTGGCTCACGTTTTTGGATCTCGAACGGTGCATATGACTTTTGCATTTGGATAAAGCTCCATGAGTTCTTCAATGAATTGGGCAAGCGGCGTGTCTGCCGTAGCGACGAAGCCGTCTGTCACCGCCCCGATCTGCTGCAGCACGCGAGTGCGATCGGCGGGGACCTTGTATGGCGTCTGAGCAAGAATGTCGATCCACGATTTGATGTGTGCGTCGTCCTCATTGACGAGAATCTGCGTCCCGCCATGGTAAACGGGTCCATCCAGGAGAATGCTGACGGCTGCGCAGAAGGAAGCTGTTCCGGATCTAGGAAGACCTGACCTTATCGTTATGAAGATCGCGCTTCGTCTTTCGCTGGAAAAGCTTACCTGCACCAATCACTTGTAGTCTGGCGCCAGGTTTTGGCCGTGAGGCTTCCGCACCCATCACGTAGATATAGTGTGATTCGAAAGGACAAAAGCCCCCTGTAAACGTCGGCCGTGGCAACACTGACTTTTAGTGCAGCAAGTGAAGAAATTCAAGCATGCTTAAAGGTATGCGTGAGGCAGAAGATGTCACTTTATCGAGCCAAGGCCTGGCACGCCACCATCGTGTATTTACGGTCCGCCATTGGATGTGTTGTGTTCCTAGAAAGGAGAAACGCTTCGACGCCTGTAAATCCTCGGATCAGCTGAACGTATCGGAGTTGGGGAACCGACCTTCGTCCGATGACGTTATCCAAGCATTCGTAGTAGCACTAAGGAGGACGACATCACATCGTCGCAGGCTTGTGCGTTTGGCTTGCGAGCCGGGGGGTAACGCGACTTGTGATTTATTGATGTAGATTGCAGGGAATGCCCAGGCATTGTGTAGTTAATTGTCCGTGATGACGGCGAAGCTGGTAAACGCATGACAACCCCTGGTTTCTTGGACTACAGTGCTTTCGCTTACCCTTCCATCTACCAAACACGCCATTGCTAGAAGCACGACCCTTTAGCTAAGTCTGGATATGGTTGGGGCTGAGCAACAGCCCTGTATGAGATACACTTATTGGAGTAACTATCAGTGTCGTATATCCACTAACTGTTCGGAACTCAGCCAGCGATTGTGTCGTCGGGAAAAACACTGAAATACCAGCGAACAACTACGATAGTCCGGGCGTTAATACGGTCAACCCGCTGCTCGACTTGGAGCATGTAGTGACAACAGTCCGAGCGACAGCTTCTCTATAGAAGCTCCAGGAGCGACTGGCCTCGTCGATCTCTATCGCAGTATCCCGGAACCGTTTCGAATCCTGCTTTCTGTGTCAGCGTGTCGGAGCGTCTTTCGCAATAATTATAGATCAGTCTGTCGCTACGTACCACAACTGAACATGCAACAAATACCACGCCTCTGTCAAAATCATGCGATATATCAATGTTCGTGGCATGATTGAGCAGCTTGGCTAATGCCCTGAGATGAGCCCCTACTTAACCGAGGACGGCCATTGATTGCTTATGGCGTCGATACGTCAGCAGATTCTCAATCTCAAAAATTCCCAACATAGACCAAGTACTAACTTGACAAACCCACAAAAAGTATACCGCGCACATGGTGTTGACTGAGTACGCTTCGCTTGGTCGTGGAAGTGCAAGTCGAGTCGCCTCTAAGGCAGCGACGTAGCTTTGCATTTGTCGTCGCGAGAGGCTGGACAATGAGTCTGTGGCTCACGGATGTACACACATCAATGCATTGGTTGCCACAGCCAAAACCGCGCTCCGCTCCAATCGTTTAGGGACGTCCGCCATGAAAGAGCCGTATGTCCAACACCTGTCACAATTTGGATGCTTGGTACGAGCCTTGTCGATAAACAGTGGGTTTAGAGATGTTAGGTCATTGCTAAGAACCCGAGATGTTGAACTTCTCGGTGAAAAGGGTAAGAACCTTGGTCGCAGCGGCTGTATCATCTCCTCTGGTTGCCTTGAGCGGAGCCGGAATATGAACCACTTTCACCTCCACCAGCGCAGGGAGTCTGAAGTCTGTAACATCTTGCACATACAGGTTGCGCCTGGTTGCACTCCCAAAATTGTCAGCGAAAAACGGTCACGATCTTTGACTTCCAATGATGCCACGAACTTTCTTTCGCTGCTTTCGGAAAGCATCGCATGCGCGACTTGATGGTACTCCCGGCATCTTCAACAAAGAGTGCTGTCGATTGCGATCAGATCAGGGTAAGTCATGAATCCGTAAGATGATGATATAAGGGTGCCGTTGGAAATAGAGTTGCCCGCGAGATGCATTAGCTTCCCTACATTCAGAATCGGCGGCACAGACACACGCTATGATGAGCTTTACAAACATCGCAATATGACTTTTTGCATACATCGCGATGATCGTGTGCAAACTAACAAAGTAATGTCAGTGGACCCTTATTCTCTCCAGTCTCGCAGTTGATACGCGCCAAGGAACTAAACGCACCTACTGCGCCTCACAGCGGCCGAAACAGCCGGATTTGGCTAGTGTTCCTGACGCAATTCTCGGAAATACTTTGAAGGCTTGCGGCTGACGCTCATGATAATATCTTGGTCGAGTCATTGGTTACGGATGCACACCCATGCGAAAAGCCCTGGAGAAACAGTGGATCAGATCTGCAGGCTCAAAGCACTCGTCCAGACATACGTTCTCAAGCGACCTGTCGTCTATAACCAACTTTGTCTTCGCATGCGAAAGCGTAAGTCGACGTGTTTCCCGTATGCAACAAAGATCTGGCCGTGCGCGAAGCGGGAAATGCGTCGCATTTCCTGGGGAATTACTCTTACTCGAGTACGAGAGATAATTTAGACCCACAGGGTGGGAAAGCTTTCGGTCCGCCCGCGCCGTTGTTCCGCACGTTCCCAGGTGAGGCTGAGCAGGCGCAATTCGAGCCGGATCAGCATACGCTTGCGAGCTGAGCCCTACAACGTAACTCGTCCCAGCTGTACTTCAGCATGGCTCACACATAATTATCACAAGCATGACACTGCCAATCTGATGAGTGGACCGAAGTCTCTTGGAGTGGTGATCGACGAAGTTGCACAAAGGATTCTGCGCACTGTTCAGGTCGGCGCAGTCTCCTTGCCTTGCGGGAATGGCTCTTGAGGCTATAATAAGCTGCGTATTGCGCAAAAGCAATCGCGAGCAACATCTATCTTCCTTGACTTTGCTTCCATGCTGTGAGCATTTTGCCTCCAAACCTCAGCCACCCATCAGATCATGGCTTCCATCAGTATCAACTACAGCGCACTGAACTTCTCCAGAAAATGTCATGACTCACTTCAAGATGACCAATCCGGCTTTGAGCTCGAACAGGTCCAAGCTCCAAAGTTAGTTTCCTTGATCGTTCTAGCCTGGAGTGTAACTCACCTGACTTTGTAGGGAATGTCATGTCCATCGACAGCAGCGCCGAAGAATTCAGGGCTGGAGGTTTGGTGTCGCTTTTTCTGCGGCACTGGCAGCCATAGCGCTGGTTACGAATGTTGTTGTGTTGCTCTGGGCAAGCTTGAGCCGTCCACTTCACGATGGTATAGCGCAGCTCTACGTCGGTGACTGCGAGACCGTAGATACGATGTCCTTGTGGGTGCACCTCCTCATCAACGGCTTGAGTACGATTTTGCTAGGAGCCTCAAACTACACAATGCAATGCCTCGCCTCTCCTACCCGATCGGAATGTGATACTGCTCACGCACATGGAAAGTGTCTCGACATCGGAATCGGGGGAATGCGCAATCTCAAGAAGATCTCCTGGAAGCGTAGCACCGTTTGGGTCCTTTTAGGTCTGAGCAGTGTACCGATCCACCTCCTCTTCAACTCGACGGTTTTCAAGACGCTAGATGGGACTCGCCACAACATGGCTGTAGTGAATGCCGCTTTCTTCGACAATTCAGATCTTTCCGTTGATATTGAGGAGGCAGTCCAGGATCAGGGCTTTCCACTGACCTCGAGAGCGGCTTCTCAGTCTCTGGGGTTTGTTCAAAACATGCAACACGCCTATGCGACCGATGAAGCTCAGTTTGACCTCCTAAGCGCATCACATTGTGTCTCTACGTATGGCATGCCGTTCGTGACCGGCCATTCGGACGTTCTTCTTATGACCGCAGACGAGGATGTGCAAGAAAATCGGACAGTGTTCTTCACGAGCTTTTTATCAAGGTCCGAACATGACTCATGGTAAGTTTCACATGCTCGGCGAATCACGCCACAACCCCCTGCTGTTGGTGCACTTGAGGATCTCTCCTTCAATCTTTGGCGCTCCGCTTCTACATCGGCCTGTTCACTCAGCCGTAACTATGCAAACGTGCCATCCACTGATACCGTCGTAGGATATGTCAGGACGTGGACTACGGCTCATGGTATTGCGACTTCGCTGAGATAAAAAAGAATATCAGTCACTGGACTGTCGCTGAGCGCAGGATCGATCATTGCCTTGCAAAACGCACCGACTCTTACTGTCAGCTACAGTTCTCCTCGCCCATCTCCATCGCTGTAGTAGTATGCAACCTGATCAAGATGTTCTGTATGCTTTGGCTACTGCTGCTACAGCGAGATGTCACACTTGTGACTTGGGGAGATTCAGTTGCGAGTTGGCTGGATCAACCAGACACGACCACGAAAGGGTGTTGCTTGATGGGCAAAAAGGAGCTTTCGGAACGTATAAGGAAACCCGGCAGCGTGGTGTTCCATCCTTCTGAGACTGCTCGCCCACTGCTCTCTGGCAAGTCTTCACAACCTCGCTGGCACCACGCTGTGAGCTGGAAACGGATGGCCGTGATGTACTGTCTGTGCACAGGAGCGCTGGTTGCCGCTGGCGTGCTCCTGCATCGAGCTATCTCGGGCGTCGTCAGAGGGGTCTTGGGACCCGAGAGGAGCAGGTCGAACCCAATCACATCACTCGGCTTCGGCACTGTTGAAGCAGACCTCCTTGTCGACATCGGTCTCCCTGAGAGCGGCAGCGAAGGTTTCGCCTCTTCTGTTCTTCTCTCGAACTTGCCTCAACTGGTACTGTCGCTGCTTTACATGTCCTACAACGGCTTGTTTACGTGCATGCACCTCGCGCACGAATACGGTGAATTCGCAAAGCATCGCAAGCCACTCCGTGTTACGACACCAGCTGGCAAGCAGAGGACAACATACTGGCTGCAGCTACCATACAGGTATAGTATACCGTTGATCATGGTCTCGGCAGCTTTGCATTGGCTTGTCTCGCAGTCGCTCTTTTTGGTACGGATATCTTTCTGGTCGGAAGGTGTGGAAATAGTGGAACATAGCTCTTCAGCAGTGGGATACAGCTGTGCACCCATAGTGTGCGTGCTGGTGATAGGTGGCTGCATGATGCTGGTTGCTTTCGGGCTGGGTTTTCGGAAACTCGACAGTAGCATGCCAGTTGCGGGAAGCTGCTCTATCGTTTTGGCGGCGGCCGCCCACAGGCCAGAGTCAGACGATGGTGCGGCGGTATTGCCACTAAAATGGGGCGAGGTTTTGGGCGCATCTTCAAATGATCCGGGGATCGGACATTGTTGCTTTACGAGCAAAGAAGTGACAGAACCTCAAGAAGGTAGATTCTATACCTGATACAATCCACACCTCAATTCGTCCTTATAGGCAAATAATTTCCAACCAGACACTTCGAACATGAGGTAACCTCCCTAGGTTCCCTATCAATAACGACAAAAACCAGTCAAATATCCAAAATTTCAAATCCCTATGAAGTCGCTCTCGCTTTCCCTCACTAAGTTACTGTCAAGCAATTCAGTGCGCCCGCAGTTCAAGGGCCCTACTCTATTATACCTTCTTCGAATTCTTCGACGCTTGTCCTCTCCCAGAACACACGTGTTCCACCGGGCGCTTGTGATGTACCGGGCGTCCGCGATGTATCGGGGACACGGGCGCGCTGGGGCAACGGAAGATATTGATTGGTACAGCAATGTACTTAGACGTTAGCATGGAGCGACGTGGCACTCTCGATCATCCTCCGAGTCTCTCATGAACGGGAGCCACGCCGTCTCCGTAACGAAGATGCTCGGTCGTTCGAGAAATGGCGGTTATGACGAAATCCTTGGATTCCCAACCTCAAAGACTTTGCAAAAACACGCCGAGATCAAGAAGTAATCTAGGGAAAAGAGTCATGATTAGTTCGACCAGAGCAGTGAGAGCTTCATTGCTACAGTACGACCGTTCCAGACTCTGGCAGTTTTCAGTACTCTGAGTTTAGAAGCATCAGCGCCGCCTTTGCTCATATAGTGTCACTTCAACCTCCGAAATTCAACTTATTGGATGAATAACGGTTAGAAATTGATAAAAGACGCTCATATTGTAGGTTCGACCATGTTGTTCGGGTCGGCTATACGGCTACTCGCTTGCGGCTGATCAAAAGAAATCACGCCCCTACGTCGTCGCCTTGCCGCCTGGTCTCACTTTTGCCACCTCTAAATGCATTCTGGCGTCATGTATGTCGCTAGAATCTTCGGAAAGATCCGCAGATATGCTTGACTCAGTGTCAGAGATAGCGGGGCTGCCTGCAGGAAGTTATGGTACATAACTCCCCAATGACCATATTGACATAAGAGCCTCCAGCGTCTTTTCTCAAAACACTTCCTGCAATGAAACGCTCGCGTCGCATGATCTCTGACCCAAGTAAGACTTCTATGGTGAATTTGAATGGCATACGGCTGTCATAAGTGACGAAACCCTTCGCAAAGGCCGGAGGGTAATTTCAGCTTGCTTGAATTGCCGCCGTCGAAAAGTGAAGGTAAGAGGACCTTGCTATGCAATAGGGGACCCTAGGATAGTATCCGAACTCGTGCTGGAAAAGCAGCACTGACTGTGCTACAATATTACTATGGCTTACGGCCGCTCTGCTAGCAGTGTACAACCAGCCGGACGCTCTGCGACTACGACACGGAAGAGGTCATAACTCGACAAGAGCACCTCCGCTCCTGACTTCTCCAATAAAGCAGCGAGATCGCCCAGCGAAAAGTCTTCGTACTTGCTATGAGAGACGGCACAGATAAACAGGCTACTGAAGTTCTTGCTAGAATGAGATTGGGCGGAGGTGTCGAACAAGTATGCAGTTTGCTTGAAGGTAGAGAACGAACTTGATATTGGACTATGGAATCTTTGTTGATGAAACATAACCCACACTATCTCGCGGTAATCACAAGCAGCGGGAGGCTTTCCTATCGCTCGCTGAGCACAACTCCTTGAATCTATCCCGCTATACGCTAACGATAATTCGGAGGATATCAATACAGAATCAGTGCGAGCGGTCACGCTTTAATTTCCCTAAGATACCTTGCCAGGTCAAAGAGGTCCTATCACTTGAAAGGATAGTCAGTCTTTGGTCCAGCTTTTAGTTCTATGCTGCATCACGATCGATGTGTTTCTTCCGAGAGACAGTTGTTCGGACGCTGCAATGCCCTTGTCGTAGAACAAAATATACGACTTCACCTGAGAATACTAGAAGACCCTCGAGGTCTTTCCCAAACGTGATTAAGTATGGATTCATCCTTGCGCTAATCAAGAAACCCCAGGTAAGGCGAAGTTCAAAAGGTCGGAGTATCACTCCTGTCTTGATTCACCAAGCCAATAACGCCTTCAACCTCCCGCACCCTCTAGTCCTGGTGCTGTTAGCTTGTTCCCTTGACTCGACACTTCACAAGCTACCTCATCCGCTTCCTCATCCTTTACGATTCTCTCGTCCGCCCATCTGAACCTAGCGTTGATTTGTTTCTCGACTAGATCGGCGGTGGTCTCTAAGATCCTGTGTAGGAGCATCCCTCTTTGGTCATGATTGACGATGGCTTTGCTGTTGCTGTTTATAGGGTTTATGTATACCTGTGATGTCGAATCAATTCTAGAAGTCTGCTGGAAAGCCGGAGAAAAAAATTTTGAAATCTGACAACGCTATGGAACTCGGCGCCGAGTCCGAACTTCGTAACTGGGTGTTGACGGCAAGCGTGCTGGATTTTTGATGGTTTTATTCGACCATCGCGCACCCAAGCAAAGTCTGCAGCGCATTTTCGAGCTGCCTAGAAAATCCAATTGACCGCTGAGCCGTAGCACTCGCGTCATGCATATCCTGAGTCGTTTTCTCGAACCCAATATTTTCGGCGTCCACCGCCCAAACGGCATCAAGATAAAGGCCGACCAGCCCTGACCCAATGGGCTTCAGCTGTTCTGCGTGCATCGATCGTGAGAGTACCTGACCAGAATATTCCTGCTTGAAAGCAATCAAGTCCAACGAATCATGATGATATGCGCTCAAGACCCCATTCATAAGGAAGCCAACCTTTAACAAAAACCCATGAGCGCAGATGTGTGTGCAGTTCTTGCCAGATCCTCGAGCATGGCTCTTTTTCTCACTGTCGATAGCCAAAGGTGGTTGCCAGATACTAGCACACTTTTGGCAGCGCTGATTTCTGGAATTGGATATAGCTGATATTACCGACTGATAAAACGTCCATAGTTCGTTCAAAGAACGAGTAGATCTCAGGAAATCCGAAAGCCCTAGGAACATCCGTGATAGATACTGGAATAAAGCAAGCCCCTATCTGGTCGGTTCATGAGAGAGGTAGGTAGGAGTCCGGGCGACTGATCTATTGTAGAATTTCCAGCAGCCACTGGCTCTGTCTATCACCAGGCTGTTGTTTAACAGCTTTTCGGAGGTCCATATTCGCATCAGCCACTTGAAATATCTTAACAGTCATCAATATGGGTATACGTACGATGACCGAGCATGACACGTACACGACGCCTCTTTCAAATTTGTCCGACGTATCAAAGCGAGTCGTTTTGTTGAGTAGTTGAGCTAGCCCTTTAGGGTGGACACATTCATCATTGGCAACACCAATCCAGCTCTTTGAACTTGTTAAATTAGTACATTCGATAAGGGTCGTATCAGTCACATGACATACCTGACAAATCCATAACAAATATATGGCGCACATGATGTCGAGCGACTGTGCCGCTTCCGTACGCGTGAGAGCAAGTCTCGTGGCTCTCAATGCAAAAATATAGCTTCGCAATCTTTGTTGCTGCAGACTGTATGTAGCCTCAACGCAGGGACTAAGTAGTATAACCAAAGATATCGACTCTCCAAAGGAATCGACTGCACTTTTCCTCCCTCCCGTCTCGAAACACTGCTCGGTTCCAACTTTGTGTCTTTCCGCTCGGCTTTTGTGAGCGCGCAATCCTTGATTTCCCCATGTCACCCTTGTTCTGTGCGTTCCCTTGCTCTTCGTTCTACGCTGGATCGCCGCGTTTTGAAGTTCCTCCTCCCCCTTGTTTCCTGCCCGGCGCTGGCCGCTGTTCCCGCGTGCCCTGCAAATTCGTCTGGTCTGAGTTCGCTGTATTACAGAGCCCTGCCTATAGTCGTTCCTGTATAAGCTGTAAATAGATGGGCCCGAAAGATGCGAGCGCGGCGCCTTGCGCGTTCACCGCGCGGGTAAAGTGTTTACAACACAGTCTCGATTCACACACTTTGCGAAAACTGCTCTAATGTCAAGCTTCTTTTCAAACACCTTTGGGAAAATTCATAATAAAAGCTTGTAACGTTAGGTCGATCAGGTGGCAATGGCTGCAGACTACTTCACCGTCAATGCCAAGTACGGCGTTGCGATTTGCAAAACGTGTCACTACTGCGTGTGGCCAGACAACGCTCGAACCCACCTCAGGCAAAAGCATAGTAAGATACCTAAGGGCGAGAGAGCATCCATCTCCGACGAGCTCCAAGCTTGGCCAGGTTTATCCTGTTCTCAAGAAGATTTCGCAGTCCCACAGTCTGTCGAACTGCCGATAGAGGGTCTTCACTTGTTCCAAGACGGGAAGCAATGCCGGCTAGAACCGGAGAAGTGCGCTTTTGTCTGTCGTTCGACAGACAGCCTTAGGAGACACTGGCGAGAGGTACATGAGTGGAGCGCGACTGGGAAAAGGGGCGGGTCGAGGACAGCTATATCGCTCCAGGCCTCTGTACAGAAGCAGGCGGACGCATGGAGATCGGTCCACTGCCAGCGCTTTTTCCACACAGGACACCACACAAGCTACTTTATGATACAATCCGACAACCAACTTCAGCACAGCGACTCTCGACATCAAAGCCCAGAGTCGGGCTCGATGGCTGCTTCTGTATTACGGAATCTTGCGGCACTAGAGCGAGATCAGGAGAAGCAAGGCAACGTGGCGTGTGAAGAGACCAGCAGGAAGGAAACCTCTCCCTGGCTGCAGCTGACTCGGTGGCTTTCGTATCTCCACGGCCATTGCTTTCTCGATGTCGCTACACTTGTCAGACAACCAGATGCGTCCACCGAGCCTGTGCTGCTGTCTGTATGCAACAGCCTCGAACGTGTCGTCGAGGATGCGTACGTTTCTGTCTGCAACGACAGCATCAACGTCTTTGACCAAGTCCAGATCAACAGCTTTCTGCAACGCCCAAGCGCTACTGATCGCCCGCTGATGGTCAAGCTGCAAAGATCAACCTGGCGGCACTATGTAAGGATCTGGAAGGCTCTCCTCGGCTTTGTTTTTCGGACCGCGCTTCCAGGTAGCAGAACAGTCCGATTGCGCCACCAACTTACGAACGTACAAACTGTCCATCTCCAAAATACACTAGTGCACGGGGAAGAAATAGTCCAGTTATCCGCATCCGGTGAAACGTTCGGGGAGGAAGCTACCTCTGCAATGGAACGAGCGAGCGACGCACTGGATAATGCCTGTCTCGATCTCTGTATATCACTACTGGACCATGATCTCAAGGGGGATCTATACGAGAGTGCTATCGTTGGATTTCTGGCTGCACTTGGAATCGATCCTGTCAAAGGAATTCTCAAAGAGGCATACCATTTTACACCTAGCATCTTCGGCTTTATCAAAATTGCGCAAATGCTAGTCATACAAAAATCTGTGGTTGGCGCAAGAGAAAGCGAAGGGTTACAGCCTGCTGATCTTCTGGACGAGATGCGAGCGCGATTCTTGATCAACGGGGTGCGATCTCCGTTCAGCTGGGCCAGTCAGCTACGGATGTATGGGAAGAAGGTTCGCGACTCAACCACTTGCTTAGGGTACATCTCATGGGCAGACGACGGCCTTTAAGTTTTTTATAAGGGTATACGCCAGCTAAGCATGAGTGCGCTTCGTGGCTTCGTTCGAGACCAAGTCAAGCTGGCGCAGACTCAACTCGAAGCGCTGTTCCTTCTTCACCCCCAAGAGCAGCGGGAAGACTTGGGCATTCGATTCTAGATGCATCGCGTTATAGACGACCCCATAGATGACCAGAAAGGGTGGAGCTTCATTCGCCACTCAAAAAACCTTCAAGGTACGTTGCCAGATAGAGGTACGTGGCTTCTAAAGAGGATACTCGACACTCCATGGCTACAGGAAGAGTTCATCTACCTAGAGTATACTCCAAAAGAGCCGAGATGGAACCAAAAGGTGTGCCAAGACTACTTGCAACAAGTGGATGCATTTCTCGAGCGCCTGCTCCTACTCGTACACTTAACTTCAGGCCAACCAGCTCGCGGCACTGAAATTCTCAGCCTACGACACGTCAACACTGTGAATGGCCATCATCGGAATGTGTTCATCGAGGACGGTATGCTAAGCACAGTGACAACCTACCACAAGGGTTACAGTACCACTGGAAACACCAAGATCATCCATCGTTATCTTCCAAAAGAGGTCGGCGAGCTGGTTGTATACTATCTATGGCTCGTTCAACCATTTTGCAGGAAGCTTGAAATGCTCGCCTTACGCAGAAGGGATCTGCCATCTCCTTTCTTGTGGGCCAAGACAGGCAGCCTTGAGCCGTGGGACAGCTCCAGACTTAGTCGGATCCTCTAGCACGAAACAAGAAAAGCTTTCGGTGTCGCGCTAAATATCTCTGTCTACAGGCACTTAGCAGTCGCCATCTCCCGGAGACATCTCAAATGCGGCGGATTTAAGCGTGACTACGGTATCGAAGAAGCAGGTTTTGATAGGCAGGGCTCACATACATCGTGGACAGCGGGCACGACCTACGCTCGCGGTCTTGAGGAGGCAGCAGGGCATGTTGCAGCAAGGAAGTCAGAGTATCGCAAGGTCAGTCAGGAGTGGCACGAATTGCTGGGATTCGCTCCTAGCTCCTTGCCATCGCGAAAGCGGCAGCGCGACGATATAGAAGATAGAGTAGATGGCATGCCAAAGAGACGATGCTGATATTAGGCTAATATAGGAGCGGGGTAAGTCTATAGGGTAAGTCTGCAGACTTAGTACACGAATGAACGGTATCCATTTATTCGCTAGTCCAAGTTCGACGTGGAGCCAAGGCATAGAGCCGCTGATCTGGCTTCTTAAAGAGCGGGGGGTTCCCACGTGGTGCGCGGCCGGTCCGGCGTTGCGCAGCTCAAGCTTGACCTGAACGGTTTTGTTTATTGGTGATTGAAAACAAAGCCCACCATGGCTTAGTCTTTGTTTCGTTGTTCATGTCTACATGATATTGGCGACAACCTAACATGCTGCACGCAGATACATAGCGTCTTCGCTATATCGGGCACTACAACTGCTCCCTTACTCGCTATATGCCTCCCACGTCCTTCGTATAACGCATCACAGTCAAACACCCTGGATATGGAGGTAACAACACTATTCTCGCCTTGCCTGCATGTAATGGTGCTAGCGTTCCTGGTAAAGCGCACTATGCGACTGTCTATAGCGCCTGCACGATAGTCGCCAACAATCGCAAGGACGGATGGCTTTCTTTAGCCTGCTCTGGCCGCCCACGCACATGCGCAGACGCTAAGGGCTTGATACCTGCTAGAGTCTACTTCTTTCATGTCGACGCCGAACCGAACGTGGATCCCTACCCTATTGTTCCGAACTTCCATGCCTAGGCTTTCCTACACGATAATCTCCCCTCAATCTGGCACGAGTCGGCGCAGATTGCTGCCGTTATCGAGCCGTGTATAGTCACTGAAAAATGTCGGCTCACCGAGAAGCGTCTTGTATGCGAGAATGCACACATCATCCCGGCAGCTAAAAAGAGTTGGTCTGTAGACAATGAGATGGACAGATACGGCGAGCTAGGTGGGCGCACTAGCCGGGACGTCGCAGATTAGCCTGCGAACTCGATAAGATTGCGACGCGACGTACATCTGCTTCAGGATAACTTGTCCTTCAGCATAGTTCCTAAGAAATTGCAGCATGGCGGCAGTGATGGTTTGTAATGGTGTGCGCATAGTATGGTCTAGGACGAAGAGCTATACGAAGACTATCACAACCGGCCTACCGAATAACTGATAGGCAGAGCCGCCGAATACTTCTATGCATGCTTTGCTTAGGACCTCTTTCCTAAGGTCATCGGGTTTCTTCAAAGTACGCAGCCTAGGTGACTCGCCGTCCGACAGCCGTATGGCTTTATGGAGGTACGGTCCTTTTCTACACAGGAGTGCCAAGGATTTACCAGAGGTCAGGGATGTGGACGCAGCGCAAGCCCTATTAAGCGACACTACGGACCCGACGGCAAGGCGTACGAACGTATTGTTAGTGCAGGACAACGATGCAATCTGCCGACGAAGCGTAAGAGGCGTAGTGCTTCTTCTGGACAATCTCTTGGTGTTGATTCTGCCGTGTCGGATATTAACACGACCAGTGATCTGGACGATGTATTTGTGTCTCGTGTTGCAGAAGATGAGAATTATTGGAGTGTGAAGGGCTGAGCTGTTCAGGGAGACTTGCGTAATACCTACTGCAGCGATAACAGCGAAGCAACAAGGGAAGGAAGAGATGCAGAAGTTCGCAGTAATATAGCAAAACATAGCCCTACCGCGTCAGTCATAGAATACGCTGTGCTCACTTCCGTACTGATATTTTACCAAAATGTTTCCAAACAACAAAGCGAGTGCGTGAATCCTCGCACTTGCTATCATATCCAACAGTCATAGCATCACCGTCAGTTATGCGATATCTGAGAGGGTGAGACCACATAGTTGGGCACGTCCTGGATCTGGTTTTACGAACGTGTGATGGGCAGTCGCTTCGAGAAGGGTATCGACCTGACTAAGGGCACCATGAATACTGCGCACCATACGCGGCTGGCGTAGGTATTGCAGCATCGATCTGCCCTTGTTTAGGCAAGTCAGGTGTCTGTTTATCAAGCATGTTGACTACTTGTTAGAGAGCTTCCGGAAGTCTAGGTCATTCGAACGAGCGCTGCGGAAAATTTGATTACCCACTTAGATAAGTTTCCCTTAGTCGGTGACCTTGTATGCAGCGGACAATTGGCGAAGTGGTTGTATAATGCTTTCCACCCCATCCTTAGAGAACGTCACGAGTACGAGACGAGTCACACAGCATATGTAGGGTGGTCCTCATTCCCGAAACAGTGTACTATATCCTCCGTAGTTGACGATTCAGCTGACAGTTCAAATACAAGGCTGCATTATGCGTTTCACGTGATTTTGGGATGGTCCTGATAGCCATATAAGACCGAGTGCCCTGTATAGGAGGGATTGGGATGCTAGAACAACTTGAATCGGTATTCGGGCTAGCTTACATTCCTTCGGGCTGAGACTGAGCTAGCTCGACTTGACCTTTTAAGTACAGGGCCTCCTGTTCGGCAATCGTTATCCTCGCGTAGGTGAATCCTAAGACACGCTTAGAACCAGCCGAACATGCTGCCAATTTCGGTTAAAGCTAATCTTGGTAGCAGGCTCGACTGACGTCCTTCTTCCCTAAAGCCTACTTATTGCTTGAACTAATTCAACATTGCCACGTGGTCCTGATTCAGCCTCTGTCGTTGTCTTTAGAGCCGACCGTTTTGTTGGTTTGAAACTTAGAACATTCCAGGATAACCGCTAGTACCAGCTTCGCACTTTACACCAACACAGCATAAGAATCGATCGTCTGGATGGACGCATACAAACAGCCTGCTCTATACTTGAACTTTTAAACGTCAATTTCGTTCGATCCAAATTGAGATTGCTCAATAACAAGACAGAAGAAAATCACTGAAGCCAGAGGGCGAGAAACGAGGCGCAAGCGAAGAAAAGTCTAGAAGGCCTGCAGCTTAGGAGAGACTATCGACTATCCACATGGCCGCGTTGATCCCAACAAGTTTTACAAAATCCGAGCTATACTTCGCGAATCTCAAAATGAGTACGAGATTGAATAGGACGACAGTTTGAATAGCGAAAGATTTGACCGGACCTAGGAGCCCAAGAGAAACGTAACAAGATTCGCTATCAAAGAGTGGAAATCTTAGCAGGTCAGGGCGCACGAAGAAGACTCTCATAACAGTATTCTATGGATCACTAGACCAGAATCACCTGTATCGTCTAGTCGTCTAACGAACAAAGCGCTATCATGCTTTGCTAAAACACACGAAGGTCCAAACTTGAATACGAATCATAGACATCATCTAATAGCAGACCTAAAAGATAGAGGCCAAGCGGTTGTTTGCAGTCGAACTGTCAAGAATCCCGAGTATGGTGGGCTAGAAGACGTTGTCTAAGAACCAGGCACTTAAGTAGACCTTTCTATACCAGCGAAGCTAGAACCGGATTCTAATTAGCTTTATAAAGAGGACATGGTAAGATCCCTCGATCGCAACCGTTTATTATAGTGATATTAACACTTTAGTAGGGTTACTATCAAGCTAGGTCCGAAGGGAAAGCTCGGGGAATATGCAATACTAAAGAAGATATCCCTTCCTAAGATACGGTCGAATCGCTAAAGAAAACGCTAAGCCCCGATATCGAAGATCCTTATACTTGGTAGTATAGACTTATTAAAGCAAGCAGTATCCCTATAAGCAGCCTCGATTATAACTGCGATCTTAGAGATAATACCCGATATAGCATTCTAGATAACGCTAGCTTATAATCATTTAGTAAGCCGAGTCTAGTTAATATCTCTAACTATATCTTTCTATTAGATATCGCCTTATAAACGACCGAGCTAAGCTCTATGCTTAGTAAGAGATAGTTCGTCGAAGAGCTAATTAGAATAGATCTAGAGCCCGATAGATTATCTATAGATAATCTACTATATAGTTAGCTTATAAACCTAATAACTAGTCCTTTATCTAACCTAGGTTATAAAGAATCACTTCGTTATCAAATCGGACGAAACGAAGTAATAGAGGGATTAGAGATCTCTTATTATAAACCTCTAACCTAGTTTATTACTTATAATAGTACCCCTTAATATAATATTATATAGAGTTCGAGTTATTCTCTATTTAGATCTCTATACTAAGTAGAGTCGCTATATATTACTATATTAGGACCTTTAAAGCCTAGACTCTATATCGCCCTACTAATATTAGAGCCTTATATCGATATTAATAGGAACTTTAAGATAAGCTCGCCTTATTTTAGAACTATCCTATACTTTATAAAGGATTTAAGTTAACGATTCCTAAGATACTAGTATAAGCAGATCTTATAATAACTTTCTATTAGACTTTAACTTATAAACAAGGGAAAGATTAGTACTTCTAAAACTATCGGGTTAATATAGAATCTAATATAGTAAGTACTAAGTTTAAGATCGCTATATTTATTACGAATCCTATGATTTCTTATATCGTTACTAGTTAATTATATATAATCTAAAAGATATATTATAATATTGTCTAGATTTAACTTAAGAGACTATAAATATAAGCCGCGATCTATATAGCTATATATATCTAAGTGGTATACTTAATAGACTAGAAGTTCCTTTTTTTAAGAAAATAAGAGAAAATATAAGATCCTATAATATCTTAAAAACAGTTTTAGAAACCTTAATTACGCTTCTTAGTCTAGACTTTATATATATTATTTATACTTATCTCTATTTATCTATTTCAATCCGAATTAGATAGGAAGCTAAGACTTATAATTGATATTACTATTTAGTTCGCCTTGCTCTATATATAATAATATTATATTATCCTATAATATAGCTTCTATTCTCTCTAGAAGAGAAAGGTAGTCCTATAAAGGAAAAATTATAACATATATTATATCTCTAGGATACGCTATATATATAAATTTCCTAACTTTAAGATAACTATTATAGGATCTAAAAGATACTATACTTTAGTATATTAGTATTAAGCATACTATATAAACATCTAAGAACGCTAGATAGATCGCGGTTTAAGACGCGATATAGTAGTATAATCGACTATAATATATATAGTATCTAACTAGCTTAGAGTATTTCTATACTATTTACTAATATATTAGGAAAGTATATACGCTTAAGTTCTTAGATTATTAGAGCGTTACTAAAGACTTAGTAGATATCTTATTATAAGCTTCTTTATAATATAGTCGTATATAGACCCTTCGCTTAGAACGATAAGATCTTAGAACCTCGTATATATAAATACGATCTATTACTAGCTTTAACTCCTATAAAGATATTTAAGAGATATAAAGGCTATAATTAGACTAGACGCTACTCTTTTAAAAAGTCCTAGGCTATAAGGACTATACTCTAAGAAAACGACTACTAATACCTTATAGAATATAAACTTACTACTAATAGCACTAAACCTAAAATTTTATAGCAATTAAAGTATAATATAAACTAGGTTTGATTATAGATTAGGAAGATAGTAAAAGAGCATATAATAAGGCAGATAATAACTCTAATAGTACTACTCTTTAATCGTAAGATAGAAAGTATAAGGACTATTACGATTCTAATCGATCGTAGAAAGAGAATTTAGATAATCTTAAGAATAGTAGGCTTTTATAAAGCTTATCTCGAAGTGCTATCTTAATAGAGATTAATAACGTAGTTATAGTAAGTGATTATAAGCGATAAGAATCTAGTAGAGACGATTTATTAGTAATATAGGTCGTTTAGTCTACTAAGGATATAGAGGATATTATATTTAAGCTCCTACTTTTAGAAGCTTCGAAACCCTAAGTCGCTTACTCTATCTATAATACCTTTTATAATACGTCTAAGTATAGTTAGGAC